>CM031564.1:1715299-2209800 GCA_018467065.1 Ephestia elutella
GCTGTCTATCTATCTGTTCGCGATAAACTTAAAAACTACTAAACGGATTTTCCCGCGGTTTTCACCAAGGGACGGGGTGGGTCCCGAGAAAGGTTTTGGTGTAAAACTTAGGCGGGCAAAGCCGTGGGCAAACGTTAGTTATAAATAAATTAAATAATCCTACTAATATTATAAGTGCGAAAGTTTGGATGTGACTTTGTGAGGATGTATTTTTCTCAATCACGCAATATCTACTGGACGGATTTCTATGAAATTTGGTATACGAGTAGAAAAATACCGAGAATAGCACACGCCCCGGGGCGCGGCTAGTTTTAACATAATTTATGTTTTCTGTTCCCCCGGTTTATTAGAAGACTGTTTTCTGTGGTCTCTACATTTTGATCTATCTACATTTTCGGGGTGAAACCGTGACCGCAAAGTGTGCAAATAGTTTGGGGTTCTCCCATAATGGACATTTTTCCTTTTAATTGTGTTACGCGCTGTTAGCTTAGGATCGGTTCAGCAAATATTTTGTTTGTTTAGCTGATGTATTTGATATTTGACAACCCTATCAGTTAGGTGAGATGGAATAATCATTGTATTCGAACGAGAAATTATAACGTTATGGTTACACACACTAGTGATTTGAGGATTCCGCCGACTGGGACCGCTGGGACCGAAAAAGCGCTTTTAACACGCAATACTACAACAGATTCACTTTTCACTATACCTTTACCTTAGCTAAGGAAAAATTGGTCGAAATCGTCTTATATTTCTAGTCCCTCCATATTTTACTGCATCTCGTATGCTGTCGAATTTAATTTAACTTTTCCCGTAATATTTTAAAGCCGGCTGCACACGTCAGTTTATTTCCGTACGGAAATTTCAGATCCGAGGACCCAAATACACGCTTTTCATACTAAATGTTCAAGTGGGCGCATACGGTATCTTACATTTTCCGTTCGGAAAACAAAACGGACGTGTGCGCACACTCGAACATTTTGTATGAAAAGCGTGTATTTGGGTCCTCGGATCTGAAATTTCCGTACGGAAATAAACTGACGTGGGCGGCCGGCTTAAAACCCAAATCCGCCTCCCCACAGGGGATAGATCTTACAACGGAAGAATCTTAAAATGTGTAATTTCTCACATTGACGTGAAAAATTGTCTTTTTGCATAAAAAATTGTCCTACAAAGTATCAGTACTAAGACTTGTTATTAGCATGGAATTAACAAATCTTTCTTACTTTGGTCTTTAGTAGGTCCTGATGATCCATGGTTATTACATGTTAGGTAGGTACCTAGGTTATTATAATAGTAGGTAGTCCTGCTGACAGTTAGTAATGAAATAGACACATTTGTGGATCAAACTATATAAATATAAGCTAACACTGGTAGAGTTCAATAAAAGATTTATCAATCACTTCAATCTACTTATTATTACGAATTTTTCATACAAATAGAAATAATATTATTATCCTTATGAGATCAGATAAACGTTTAGCATTCGCAAAGAACGTTAATCAAGATTTCAATTAAAAATTGTCAATCACATAGTCACATAAAATAATTCTAATAAATTATAGTTCTATGAGTTATTATCCAAATACACAACTAAATATTTATAGTAATTAGAATATATATATTTCTAGATTTTTTAAGTCCACTTATAAGTGACAATGCCAACTATTCTACACACTAGAACCTTTCCTATACTGGCGTCTCTACCGTAAGATCCACGTACAAACATTCTTATTTTGAAAATGATCGGTCTTCTGAACTATTTTGAGATCAAAGGTCACCATAAATTTAGTTTAAATCACAACGATGGTTGACATAATTATTGACACACAACCCTTTTTCCTAATAATAATTTTTTCCCAAATAGCAAATGAACCGGCAATTTTTCCATTGTAAAACTTGCTAATGAAATAACTCAATAGGCAGATTAATCAAAAAGAAAATGTATATTTGGTTTTCATGCTAAATTTTAACTGATTTATGAGGTGAAGTAGATTCTGTGGCAAGGAATGAGGAATTAGGCATATGATTCAGTATTAGTAATATCTAACGTGTATGTATATTTATGTCAATGGAGATCGCACAGAATTTAGATGGTGTTCTGGTATAAAAAAAATAGGCACCGACTTTAAAGACCTCATTCAGTAGGACGATGCTGATGCCAATACATTTTCTTTTTGGTCCACTAATCTGCCTATTGACGGGTTATTTCATTATTTTAAGTCTTATAATGGAAGTCGGTTCATTTTTAAATTGCAGGCGAAAAATATTATTTTATCATTTTTAGTGCATTGGCGCAATCATTTGTTAACTTATTCTTTTCACTGGCTTCAAAATTAAAGAAATCGAAACGTTTTATGTCAGTTTGATTCGAAATGTCAGAAGTTGTCAGAATTCCACTGAATTTTTGGCACATAAATAGACCAAGAGCCCGCGACGACCAACCCTAAATAAACTATATTTATAAAAATGCCTGAATGTTTATCTGTGTGGGATATAAACGTAATAATTTAAAATCATGATTAGCGACTACGCAACTGGCAATGTCCGTTACAAAAGAATTTTAGTTGCACTTATGCAGGTAATATGTATACGAAAAAGTGAATTTTATAGGTAGAAAGCACCTTTGGGGACCTATCAGAGTATTATTAAATTCAGCTATAACAATAAAACAAACATTACTATATTAATTTTGTAAAGTTACAATTATCTATTTAATCAATGGATGGCATGATCTCTCATATTATTCGGAATAAAATCTTAAAAAAACTTTTATTCTTAAGCGTAAATTGAGCTACGGCACTTTAAATATTTTGCTACAAATTATCACGATCAATTGTGTTATAATCGCTAATTGCTATTTCTGAGTATGAAGGATATGCATAGAAGCGCGGGAATCTTGAACAGTTTTCATTCAAATTACAGATGGGCATGTTTATTGCACGGATTTTGCTCTATAATCCAATGTTAAATTTTTATATTTTGTTAGGTATCTTTAAAATTACCGAACAGATTCTGACGTGGTTAAAATGGGACACAACTAAATAAACTATTTCGAATAAAACAATAATTTCGGAAATCAGTCCACTATAGGCGGATAAAATCGGCGAACATACATAAAAAAAATTCATACATACATCGAAACATATAACCTCCTCCTTTTTTGGGAAGTCGGTTGTTCCTAAAAATAGGTGCTTGATAACAGCTGAAATATGAAGATTGCTAACACGAGTGACATGGATTCTATGACTGCAAATTCTCTACTATTTTCTTTGTACACCGTAAATTTATAAAAATTAAAACGGTAATTATTATGACTAAGATTATCAATAGATATCAATTAAAACCGTCAGTAAAAGTGCTATAACTGACAACGTTACATTTAACATTTATTGATGAACTCGTAAAGACACACTGTTTTATGGCGGCATAAAGTTGACGTGTTATTATAGCATATTAGACCCTTGTTACGCCTTCGTTTGGAGTAATCCCTCATATTCTACCATTTATATAAAGGACGAAACATATATAATTCGGAAATAAGACATAGCAGTGTCATAGAGTTTTTTGTCGCATTTTAATGAAGGAAAACGGGGAGGCCTTTGGCCAGCAGTGGGAGACCTCTTAAAATAAAAATAAAAAAACAGATTTTACTCTACATAAATAGGTACTAAACTCAAAACTGCCAAAAATTAACAAATTTTATACTTTAAAGTGCTCGAAAATTCAATATGCATTTTAATAACATCCCCCTTTGTCAGTTCGAGGTTTATGAAATATTTTCATACCGGAGTACTTTCATAATTAATGAAAAACGTAAAAAATATTCATTGGCTATGTCTAGAACCTAGGGTACATTAATGAGAACATTCCATGGAAGTAATAAGTACTTACGTAGGTATACTTATTACTTCCATTGATGTAACATTCTCACAGGCCCGGGAAGAGAGGTGACATATTTCTAGTCGCCAACTTTTTAACTTGCAAAGATATAATATGTGTTTAATATACCTATGTACTTACATATTTTTACTATTTAAATTATACATTTGATGACATCCAACGAGGCGTTTTGATATCAACTATGCGGCCACGCGTAGAAAAACATTGCTACTTACTACGATGTTTATATTAACAGCATTACGTAACAATAAGTCTTTATTTCATCGAGTTTGTTGTAACGGTTGGTGCCTTCCGGACTACAAAGTCGAATTTGCTAAATGTTGAGTTCGTAAAATGTAGAATTGCCAAAATTTATCGTGGTGTTTGCTTACACTAACACCGGACGAGGCCGTGGGTCTGAGAATTATGTGTTATGACTGTGCTTTGAATCAAGTGCAGAGTAAGGGTGTTCAAGGAGCATATTCATTGTATTTTTGACGACTTCCGTGGCCCAACGGTTATGCGTGCGTGAATTTACCCACTGATTTGCTCACTGAATCATCGTCGATGATGATGATAATGACCCCTACTGATGCTCGTGCGTCCTCCGTTCTGACCTTCTAAAATATAGGAAGAAAGAAAGAATGAAAATGAATTTATTGGCAAAACACAAACTGCGACAAAGTAGACACAAAACAAAAACTTATTAATAACCTTTTATATAGTAGGTGTCGCAGTGGTTGCCAATAGGACCTTCCTCAGCATAAAGCAGCAGCGCAATGCACTGTAGTGCTGATAATTCTGCAAGGCCACGCTTAGCTCAATAGATTTTGGGTGACATTTGGAATAGATTCATATATTTTAAAAGTAGATAAAAAAGGGACATATTAGGAGCACCCATAACCGAAGAGCATGTATGAAGAGAGTGATGAGTGTAGAGGAAGCGAGAATGAGATCTGTATTAATAACCTTTTGGAAATCGCTAGTCTCTGCCAATAGGACCTTCCTCAGCATACGGCGAAAATGCAGCGCTGTTAATAAGTATAGATTTTAGGTGATATTTGGAACAACGTATATTTAAATAAAGTTGAGTTGTAGTTGTAGGGATATAAAAAAACAATTTCACACAAGAAGAAGATTACATACGGGACTCTGTATCTTAGATTCATGGAGGCGATGCCTTGCGGAAAGCTAATCACTTTTAGTTCTCGTATGCTTACGTAGGCAATCAGGATAGCAATAGCCGTCCTCATCATTTAATGTTTGAAATTGGACTGTCAGTTCCAGATATTAGCGTGCTCGAACGAATTCAGCTTTATATTTCTTTAGTTATACATATCACGCCTTTTTCCCGTGGAGGTAGGCAGAGACTAGCGATTTCCACTTGCTACGTACGATCCTTACAGATCTCTCTTGCTTCCTCGATACTCATCACTCATACGTGCTCTCCGGTTATAATATCCTCCTCTCTTAATATCTCCATTTTTAAGGAGGTTCGCAATCTGGTCGAAGTGCGTTCTTTGAGGTCGACCCTGAACAACTCTCCTATTCCTCTCAGCTTTATACCTCCTTTTTTTTGCATTTGTTTTTTTTCGTTACCTCTATAAATATATTTGCTAATTGACCAATCAAAATAATAGTTCTCCAGGAAATCTATTTCTAGAGTCAAATCTCTCAAATAAAATAATACAAAACAAATTCACTAGATATAAAAACACAAAATGCAATCAATATGTTAAATGCTAGAAGGTTTAGTTAATCTGTTTAATTTAATAAATTCCACAAACTGTGCTATGCTATCTCCGACCTTATACCCTATATTGAGAGTACATCAAATGCAACGATTGCCGATTCGATAATAACGGATAACACGCATATCAAGTTGTGTTTACAACATCGATAGCGATCGCATTCGAGAGGCGATAATCGGTATCAAATCGATAACAATTACCTGGGTTACTGCTCGATAATCTAATAATACGATATCATAGTTCTTGGTGACATAATCTTACTTTTTGTTTTAATATTTTAAATGCGAAAGTTTGGATTTGTGTGAAATTTAACACAGAAATCGATAACATTTAGTGTGACTGTTTGTTACTCAATCCTGCAAAATCAACTGCGTGGATTTCAATGATATTTATTACACGGGTAGAAATACTTGAAAAAACACATAGTGTAAGTAGGTACATTTTATCCTGACATTCTCACAACAGCTGACCTCAGGGTGTTACTCACCATAATATGGTATCGACAAATTCCAAGACCTTTTAATGTAAAAAAAAGATGTAAAGATGTAGGTAAATGCGAAAGTGAGTTTGTATTTATGTTTGTTTGTTACTCCTTCACGCTCTACTGAACCAATCTTCTTGAAACTTCGCATACACAAAGTTAGAAGTACTGAGAAGGACATAGGGTACTTTTCATCCCGGGAAAAAGTGCTCTTCCCGTTGGAAATTCACGCGTGCAAAAGCTAGTAACCTTATATTCCTTGAGACAAAGCTATAGACGAAAGCTAGTATCAAAATAAAACTGAAACGAGGCCAGCAATGAATATTCTCCGTCGTAATTAAATACGGCAATAAGAGCATTGTTAATCAAAGGCTCCGGCGATATCGACTGCCGTACAAATTGGACGGTGACAGTCTCGATTTACAAGCTTTTTTAACGCCCCTTACAAAATAGGAAAGCTTTTATAACGCCCTTCACAAAATAGGAAAATTCATATTTTTCGTCGGAAAATACCAATTATTTGGTCGCACTGTGCACTTTCTGACCTGAAGAAGGTGGCAGACTTTACTGGTCAATCTGTCCAGAGACCGGAAGCACTGGAAGGACCTGAAGGAGGCTTGTGTCAAAAGGATACTCCGAAACATATTCGGCATAAAAGGCAATTGAAATTGTTTATTTCCACTTCATCCGAGGACGTCTATCCGCAGTTAGACCCAAATCGGGTCATTTCTATCTAATCTATCAATTTTTACCATTATTTTTGGTCACACTGTTTACTTCCATTTCATCCGAGGACTTCTGTCTTCAGTTAGGTCTCTAATTCAGTTAGATCTTTATTTTAATTTGCGATTGTACTTATATATCAAAAGCCAAGGCTTAAATGTCTCAGTGGCCAAAGAGCTCGCCTTACGTCCGATTCAAATCTTAGTTGCATGACATGTACTTCTGAGTTAACTAGGTAGTAAATATATTTCACCTAAAACATAAAATTGTCATAAAATAGGCATATATAGAACATAGACCTCATATCTGAGTCAGATATGAGGTCTATGCTAATTTGACCTAAATGTTCCCATAACCCCAGCAGCATTGCCTCGCTGGATGGCCAGAGAAATCCTTCGGATCAGATATGAACACGACGATAACAGCCGCTCGAAAAAATAGTTTTCTCCTCTGAGTTCATAGATCAATTTGAGCTGCAAAGAAACTGGGCATGACTGACATGCATTTTAATTGATACTATGTACCTGCTTTCGGTAAAAAAAAAAACATCGTGAGGAAACCTGCGATCTAGCTAACTGTTCAGTTAACTAGTGTGTATTCGAGTACCCACCCTACCGCTAAATAGCGGTAGTGCTCCAGTCTTGCCAGATGCCTTTAAGAAAAATCTGACAACAGTGTCATCTTTATTATGTATCAACATCTTTATTGTGTATCAATTACTTCCATATCTATAAAACGACAAACACAAGAATTTATTAAATCCGTGATATTTTAAAAATCTAAGCATAAATAAGTTTCAATTACCTAGATTGAGATCCAGAACAAAGAGGTACTTTGAATAGAAAGCTCATTGTCAATAAGGAACTAATTAGTTGATACGAGCAGGATATTAGCTAGAAGACAAATTAATGCAAATCGGATTAAAATAAAAGTCTCTCTGCCGTTGTCGAGTCTTTGTCCATATTATGAGTTAATTTGTTTCTGTAAAGTATAAAAGGGAAGAGGAATTAATTATCTTTTAACGATTGTTAAATATTAGCATGGGCCGGGGACTTCCCGTGGGAATTTTTTTTTTTCTTAGTAATTTTGGCTTCCTACGCCTAGTAGATTTGGCTGTGCGTTGACTATGCTATCAATCACTCCGACTTCAAAACCAAAAAGAGGAGGTTATCAAGTTGGCTGTCAACCGACTTCAAAAACCAAAAAGAGGAGGTTGTCAAGTTGGCTGTCAACCGACTTCAAAACCAAAAAGAGGACGTTATTTTTACACGACTGACCAAAAAAGGAGTGTTATGTTTTCAGGGTTCATGTATGTATGTAAGTATGTATGTATGTATGTATGTATGTATGTAAGTTTCTTTATTCCACCATAAGTCCTGAACGGCTTAACCGATTTTGATGTGAGAGGTAGTTTTAGATTCCTTGCATTCCTCCAAGTGACATAGGCTATATGACGTCACCATGAAAACAAAATGGCGGATTATATATGCGATAAATAGCAGACCAAAAAAATAAAATTTAATCAATCTTATCGAGGGCCGATTTCAAAAATGTATATAACTTATATGTTTGTATGTACTTTTTGAGTAAAAACTCGTCAGTCGTGTTTTTTATTTTTAATAATTAGCTTGTTATTTTTTATGACAATGAGGGATTTTCCGAGACCCAAATAAAAAAAAAATAGTTCCAGATGAATTCATAAGTGGCGCTTAGTAAAAGGCGAGACCATTCAAAAAGCAAAAATGCACGGTATTGACATTAAAAACAATAAAACCTAATAAAAAAACATCTAAAAAGTATAAATATTGTGATTTGTGCAACTGTCAAACTGTTATGTGATTTTTTTTCTCCCTCTGGCTGACAATAATAAGCGCACAATATAGGTACAGCCATTATTACGACTCGACTTTCAATAAAATGCGATCTATTGAGACTTTTTATACTGATTTTTTTTCTTAATTTAGCTGTCAGAAAAATCGCTCATTGACAAAAAATAACATGTTTTAGGCCATATTTCATTCCATTATTCTAAAGGTGTTACAATTTTTTTTTATCTGTGGAATGGGCTTTCCGCGTCAAAAAAAGGTACCAGTAACTGACGTTTTTGACGTTTTCTATTGAAGCGCTTTGATTGGTACGTTTGTTTCGAACGATACCGGAAACAATAGGGTAGCAATTGGAATTTTTCGCGGTAGATTTTTTAAAACTATTGTGCGACACCCCTACCACCCTGGTAGGGGTGTCACACAATAGTTGCCAATCTAACTGCCTGTGACTGTGTGTTTTGCAATGTAAATCTTGATTCGAATTGTGACTTTCTGAATTAAAGAGTTTTTATCTGACATAGATATATTTTTTTAACTCCTAATTCTACAATCTCAAACTTAATGATCAGAATGATTGTCTTGGTTATTGGATAACAGTGTTCATATCCAAGAATCTCAAAAAGCTTTTTGATTTATTTTTACGTCTGTTCAAATCGAACAAAAAATATTTTCCTTATTTAGGCAACATTACCGTTTTCGAGGAAAATGCTTTGTTTATTGAAATCTTTAAAAATAGCAACAATCTCTAATTTTAGATAACTTGATTTGAATGGAAAGGGTTATTAAAATATCATAGCTATAAATAGAATGAGTACAATATGTTTTCTAATTTTATATAAAATACTAATATTTTTCATTTCTTTGTTTCAGATCTTCGCTTTATTTCCGTGGATATCTCTTCTCGTGTTTAGTCCTCTTAGTGTAAATAAATAAGTATGTTAAGTGTATCTTGTATATATTATCTTTTTAGTGTACATATAATAGTGAGTTCTAATTATGTAAATTTGTAAATAGTTCTAATTGTCGTTTCTGTAATGTATTCTTTGACCGTGTTAGTGATGTGACGAATCGCATAATGTGGATTTTGTTCGAAACTCAAACTATATGACGTAATGTCGTCAAAGACAATGAAGCGACAGAGACGCAAAATGTGTGGATAGTGAAGTGAGGCAAGATGTCCTTGCCTATGAAACGTTCGTTTAGTTCTGAGGGGAGACCATCTTCCAAGAGGGATTGGAAGATGAGGCTCAGCCTCAGAAGTCGCAGCGGCCACAGTGTTGTAAGTATATATTTTTTTAACCCTATTTTGTGTCTAACTGCTAGGCTGAACTGAACCGACTGGTGGATCATCTGACTGATGCAGGCAGTTCTATTTGTGTCTAACTGCTGGGCTTTAGGCCTTTGTATAGTATAATTTAAAACTATATATCTAAGTGTGCTCCTGGGAGATGTATTCAAAACATTTTATCGTAATTAATTTCTTGAAGATTATTAATAATCCTTCAACCTTTACCTAAACGAAGGTAGTATTGAGGTCAACTATTCTATATAGCTGACTATTAAATAACTAGCTACAGACGTAAATTTGTACTTATATTTTTTGTAACTATAATTTTTTCTTCGAAATTTTTCACATAATCTTTCATTAATTAGATTTCTCAGTCTTTCGCTGAGCTATGAACAGTTTAAATATTTTGACAGTTTATTTATTCTGAGTCTACAAGCCCGAGGAGTGACGGCTCTAATTTTAGTTACAATCAGCAATCTATTT
Organism: Ephestia elutella; assembly: GCA_018467065.1. NCBI lineage: Eukaryota > Metazoa > Arthropoda > Insecta > Lepidoptera > Pyralidae > Ephestia > Ephestia elutella. The sequence goes on from CM031564.1 coordinate 1,725,734, forward strand.
ACAAAGAAACTGTAATTCAGTTTAAACTAGTTTTTAATGAGTACGCAGACTTTGAATAAGACAAAACATAAGGTCAAACAAGCACGTTTAATTTTGTCACTTCATTGGAAGTCGTTCATTTCAAATTAATATATTTTTGAAGTCGTGATAACTCAGGCGCTCGACATGCGTCCGACAAACATCTAAGTCAAGACAAGACATGTCATAGGAAGTAGGAACTATTTCTATGTACCTCTGAGTCTGTAAATCATCTGACTGATGTAGGTATAGTTTCTTTGACAACTACTTCCGGTGAAAGAAAACACCGTGAGAAAACTTGCATCTACATTGATTAACTGTTCGTTTAGTGTATGACTGCCGCCGACTGGGGGTTGTCGCTAAGTCATGTCAGATGGGGAAGTTGGTGACAGTAGCGGATTTAGGGGAGGGATATGAGGATAGGTACCCCTCAGACTGCTATTTTGTGTACCTACTGCAGAAGGAAGATTCCATATAAGTACATATCAAATTAAGATCAGAGATGTTAAAATAACAGAATTTTGTGAAATTTTTCTCTAATAGTTATGATTCCACCGACCAGCGTCTTTAGGACTCGTCTAGGGGTTTATACATAACTCACAAAATGGAGCATTTGTTGTCCTGCCCCTTGTGCCCTAAGACCTGCACTCGGGATGACCTGATGGCCGCCGCCGATAAGGCCGTAAAAGTGGCGGAACACTTTTCGGGAGCAATTTGATCGTTGGAATGGCATCGACACGCTAAGAAGAAGATGGACTCGTCTCAAGACGTGCTCCCCCTCCCCCCCCCCCAGTCTAGTTTGCATTGTCGACCACTGCAGCATTGCACTGCCCCTCTCAGGAAAAAATCCTTTTCAATTCGCCCTTTTGGTTGGTGACAATAACTTAAATGCAGAAAAAAGCAAATTATCTTATCTACTTTTTAGGAAAACGTGGCGGAAACTCAAATCAGCTACTGAATGTCGAAGTACTAAACAGAGCACATTGATTTCGTTTTATCTTCTTCTTCTTCTGTGCCTTTATATAATTAGGGATCAGCCCAAGCCGTGTCAATGCAGTTTTATCACTGCCCAAAATTTTTATCGCTCTCCAATATCAGAGCGGGCTTTGATTTTGTCGGGCATATTTGTGTGCAAAGACAAAGCATAGTTGTCCGCGCCAGAATGCGATTATCCGGGCTCACCGGTTTTATTAAATTGCCGGACGGTATTGCCAACAGTGCCATCGGATCCATAGGCAATTTATCGATAGCAAACTTTAATTTGCTAGATTTTTTTAACACGCTATCAACCATTTACCATGGAATACGAGTATTTATATTATTATCTATTTATTTAAAACTAGCCTGTGTCCACCAACTTCGTCCGCGCGTAATTAACAGATAAATTTTTAATATCTCTAGTGTCGGATCAAGATGAAATCTACGTCAATTTTAAGATTTTTTTTATAATATAGGGCGGTAAACGAGCAAGCGGGTCATCTGATGGTAAGCGATCACCGCTGCCCATGGACAACTGAACACCAGTGGTATTACAAGAGTGTTGCCGGCCTTTCAAGAAGACGTAGACTCGTTTTTTGAAGGTTCCAATGTCGTATCAGTTCGGAAACACCACCGCAGGAAGTTGATTCCACAGATTGGTAGTACGTGGCAAGAAGTGTCTTTTAAAACGTACGGTGGTTGACAGCCAGTCATCAGATGGTAAGGATGAAACTTCAACTTGTGACGGGTGGTATGGTGGTGAAATTTTGCGGCAGGTATTACGTCCCACAATTCCTCAGAGCACTCCCCATGATAGATGCGGTAGAGAACGCACAAGGATGCGACATCCCTACGCAGAGCCAGAGGATCGAGACGGAGATAGACCTTTAACTAAACAATAGTGAAACCCTCATTGAATTTGGTCCAGTAGTTTTTGCTTAATGCGCTACAAATAAACAGACAGAAAGACAGATAGATGAAAATTCTATATTATTTAAAAAATGTATTGGTTTGATTAGCCTTAAAACTCCCCTCATATTGTTTTTTCTCAGATATTTCTTATGTACAAACACAGACCAGTTACAGTTGTATTATATGTTTTGATGATGAAATTAAAAATAGCATAGGTTAACGCGCGTAGGCCTTCCTAATCTAAGAAAATTCTGCTTTAAAACAAGAATATTTGCTGCATATTTAACAACATGCTCAGATGCATTATTTTTCCGCCGTATAACTAGCACCCTTGGCAGTTTGAATGGCATCATTACAGCTGTTGTTAATTCATTTTTGGCGCCAAAATACGTAGTCGCATGGAAATAGGCCTATAAACGCGAGTCCAGCTATTCCTGGCCGCAATCAACATCAATCAAAGATCAAATCGGTTTGTTGTGGAAATTCGGAGTCGATTGAGGTTTAACACCCACCATTTACGTTTGCCGAGCAGCCAAATATTATTTTCGAAAACGTGTAGGTAACATTTCTTTTTGATGCGTAACATTTTTTCAGTCACTTTGTTGCAACCTTTGGCACTGATTTTGCTGTACGCGCGTAAAAATTGGCCAACAGAACAGAATTGATACCTATTTTGACCTTTACCAACTGGCATGTCCTACCATATATATGAACCTATTCAGTGATTTGAATCAACCGGACTACTTCTAATAATTGATTATCGCATTAGTTCGGTCATCCGGACTAGCATCCGTGCTAATTGCAGCGGTGGTGGCCGAGTGATGGGCGCTCGCCTGTGGATGCTAAATCCCAGGTTCGAATCCTGCCCAGGCTACATGAGTTGTTTGTATACCAATCTGACTCATGTTAGTTTTCATCGACCACCACTTGCTTCCGGTGAAGGAAAACATCGTGAGGAAACCTGCACTCTGGTTGATGATTATCAGCTAGTGTGTGAAATGGAGAAGGCAATGGCAAACCACTCCATTAAAATTGCCAAGAGAGTAGTTGTGTGTGTTTCATTCCATATAATGATCACGACGCTCAGTCATGAGGAAATACGACTAAAGAGAGAATTGTAGCAAACTTGTACTAAAAAGTTGCTTAGTTCGGTCAACCGTATTAACATCCGAACTATTGCTAGGAAGGTATATAATCCTAACTAATATTATAAATGCGAAAGTGAGTTTGTTTTTTCATTTGTTTGTTTCTTTGTTACCTCTTCACGCTTTATCTCCTAAACCAATCTCCCTGAAATTTCACATACACATAGTTAGAAGTACGGAGAAGGACATAAGGTTTCATCCCGAAAGAAAGCATTGTTCCCGTGGGAAATTCACGCGGGCGAAGCCGCGAGAAAAAGCTTGTATTTTATAGTAAAGGTGTCTGAATGCCCGTGTCCACTTGGTGAATAAACCTGAATTTTTGTCTCTAAAAATACTCCTCTCCTCAAAGTCAATCAAAAATCCAATTAGCAGGCTCCTGAAGCATTAGCTCCTCAAACAACTTCTTTGATTGTGTTTGGTGTCTTGGAGCCTCGTCCACCTATATAAATTTAATTTTCTTTAAGTTTTCAAAGAAATTCTTCATGATAATAACTTAATTTCACAATTAATTGTACTGCGTTTGTGTTTCCGAGCACATACAACCTGACTCACTTAAACCAGAGTGAACGCTACTTCTGGGTAAGCTCGCTACACCGCACAGTGATCAATTTTGGACTTTTAGGTGTAGAAAAATAGTTTACTAGTGGAAATGCTTTCATGCGATAAATAACTATTATTTATATACATTTTTCTTGATTTCTCTCAATTTTATCAGCTTTTGCCCGTGACTTCGTCCGCTCGTTATTTACTTTTATTAATATCTAAGATTCCAGGCGGCTTATCAAGATGAAACCTACGCTAGATTTTGAGTTAGACCATCAATAACCCAACTGAGAAAACCGCATCAACTTTCGTCCAGCACTTTTTACGTGATTCGCGTACCAACATACAGACAGACAAACAGACAGAAAATTAAAAATAAACATGTTTTTAGCTTCTATCGGTCCTGTAATGACCCCTCATAATGTTTTATTCTAAATTACCTCTTAAATACAATTAAACATCTTGGCGCATTAAATAAATCATGATTTTTCAGTACTTTACCGTCACTTGGAAAATCGAAAACTTTGTTCGGCGGGGAGTAGTGGGTAGTAAAAAAAACTGCATTTGTTATTAGCTAAATGTATATGGAATCTCGTAGTGATTGTTCTAATATGTTCCTTAGACTGTAAAACATTTAAAAGAAATTAAGTTAATATATATTTTTTTATATTTGTTCAAAACATAAAACTTGAAACAAAAGAGTTCAAAATGTTGGTCATACCTTTAGCAATGAATATAATTTTTATTTTATCCAGCAAATAAGTAGTTTTTTATATATCACTGTCCGATTGCGCGCGGAAAAACAATGAAATAATACTGAATTTATTCGTAGCACAACTTATGACAACTTTGATAATTAATATTTCAGTTATGAAGCAACTCCTGACTTTTATATTACAAAGTTATATGCTACAAGGTATACCTAAATAGATGACAATGTTTTTTTAAAGATCCGTCATTTAAGAAAATTAAATTACGAGTAACTACAGCTAAAAGTCGGAAATTGATCACCGTGCACCGTAGACCTCATGTCTGTCCTCGGGCACACCCGTAACACTCCCTATACGTGAGAGTTCGACAATAGAGGAAAATAAATACTCCTCGAGCCGGATTTTCAACACTAACTAAATTTTGGCTTAACTCTAAACTCTATAGTATTTGACAATAGCGCCCACCGCTCATGACATGATTGACATGAGTGATAGACCGCGTCATTTCTAACAGCCCTGAGGAAAGACATAATCAGAGAGAAAAAAATCACGTTTAGTCGGGGCTGTGAATTTTCAGTTGTATGGAGGTGGTCACATTAAATCCTACGATGGTGATTTTTATAAACTACATAGATTATGATATTACAACTGCAAATATAAGTGTAAAAAAAAATCACCACCGCCGTTTTTTTTTAAACGCTATTATAAGACTCATATTGTTATAACTCTCAAACAAAAAATCCTACCAGGGTGATTTTTTGTTACATGTTTCCTTCCGCATATTAAAAGCTTGATTTAAAAAATCACCAATAAATAACAATCCGAAATGGATTTTTTAATGAGTTGTAATTTTTATACTTTAAAAACATCCTGTACAAAAACAAAAAATCCAGCAATGGTGACTTTTATATATTACTCGTATACTATTGTAATGAACCATATCCTCAATTTTTATAAGGGTGACTACAACAGTTTTTTTTTTATTAACTTTTAATTTTTTTTTTAATTCTACAGTCGAGAAAATTGTATATTCGTACGTAATGTGAATTATTCAATCTTAATTTTAAAAAACGACTCATGTTTATGAACCCGATTTCCTGTAATTAAATAAAAACCATATTGACATTTATAACATTAAAAATACATTTTATGACTAGAAAGCCTTATTATAAACCGGCCAACTTTTATTTACAGGTAAATGAAGTCTTATTAATTAATTGTGAACAGTAATCTCTATTGTAAACTTTTTTGTTTACGAGCAATTCAGTATAGTTTATTTACCCCTCCCATTTCATATCGGATCATCAAAATTCTTTTTTTTATATAAGGATGTCTAAAAACATCAAAATAATGTTAAGTATAAGAATCATGGTTGTAGGAATTTGTCGGTAAAAAAAATTTAAATGCCCCGCCTAGTTATAAACATCTGGTGGAGGTTGGTTCTCCGTCCCGAGCGCCTCTCAACGCCCCCGCGCACATCCAGTTACTCACACTATCGCAGAGGAGACTCTTAAATAATATACCTCAGGGTCGTTGAATATTATTTTTTATTGTTAAACATAAGACCTAAAACAAATATAAATAACGGTTAGAAAAGATAACACACTTCACTATAAATTTAGAATTACTTCCGAAAGAACCAATAAAACTTAATAATACATACCCGATAAGGGTCTATAATATTTTAAAATAGTATTATTTTATCTTTACAATAAAAGTAATATATATTGGTAGATGCTAGGCCAAGAATGACAACCAAAATGCAGAATCGAATATGAATTAATACAGTTTAAAATTTATGACAGGTGAAATAAGTATGTATGTGCCAGCGCACGTATAATAAGATCCAAAGAGGATGAACGCGTAGCCGCGTTACAACACGAAGCCAAGAGCTATTTTACGGCACTCATTCTTAAGTGTCGCTTCTTTTTTCTTTGCCTCGGGCAAGATACATCAAGAGCAAACATATCACACTAATATTATAAAGAGGAAGTCTTTTTAAGCTTGATAGTTTGTTTGTAGGGGGCATCGAGGTAGGGGGTAATCTTTGCTGTACCCAAAAGGGTTGATAAGAAGGACTTGATTTTTTATTTGTAACAACTATGTATTATGTAACTTATCATGCAATAAAGATTTTGAGTTTGATCTTCAGTACTGCTGAACAGCAGGTTAAGCCAAAGTTTCATTTGATTCGTAGCGATACGTTATCTAAGTTCGTAATCGTTTCGACAGATGATAAAAACAATTTTCTTCAATCAAAACGAAAGCGAACGTCAAATGTATGGAAGTTAGCGATAAAACAGTTCGTTACTCTATGGTTTCTTATCGTTTTCTGTATGAACTTGCGATGACGTAGGCTATCGACCACGTGATTTAACGTTACCTTATGTCATCCTATACATTTTAGATGATTTCGATATTAAAATCTGACTTCGTCTAAAGGTCCAGAACCGATTTCAAAAATTCTTTCACCAATAGAAAGCTACATCATACCGGCTACAATTTATCTTTGTATCTTGCGAGCGAAGACGGGGCGGGGCGATAGTATTTTATAAAAAAAAAATAATTTACTCGTATCTGTTTAATTTTCCTTTTATAAAAATCATTTTACCCTCGGCACAGATTAAATAATATCTACTCCGTAATCACGAGTAAAATATTTATGCACTTGTACAAATCTATTCGTCAGGGAAAACATGTAGACCTCGAAATAGTACATTAAACACTGGATTTTAGTGGGTACATAAATTAGTTGAGCACACAATACCAAATCTAACTTATTGTCTGCCATACTGCTGGGTGCTGGCACAGCGCCAGGCGGGCCCGGCCCTACCAGTAAGCAATAGGCAGTTTCAGGGCAGAAGTCCCTTGAATAGGGCGTTTAATTTTAATTGAAAACATTGTTATGGAGTATTTTCCGTGTCTATCAACATTGTTGAATGAATGAAACTGAATCACACGAAAAGGTGTTAACTTTTTCGAATATTTAGACGATTTTGTCATTATAGAGGAACATGAAAAATACTTAATAACAATGTTGATAGACACGGAAAATACTCCACTAACATAAACTAACGTTTAGTATTAGTTTAGTAGATAAGTACTAAATTAGAATTGTAATAGACTTTAAAAAGGCTTCTCCCGGTCATGTTATTCGTTGTTAAAATTTTACAACTTTTTCGAAAAAGGCAGTATTATACGTTACAGAGATTAAAACTAAAGACATTGACTATTTAAATCGCCGTTTTTTAAAGTTATTGCACAACTACTGTACTGTACCCGTATTTTTTAAGTAATAATACCATTACTTACTAGATTTTATAGATAGAGAACAAAAACATATAGAAAAGACTTCCATTAACAAGCTAAAAAAAAAATTGAAACGAATGATAACAGAACTCACATAACCAATGTCACCCGGAGGAATGCAAGGAATCTAAATATATCTCTCACATCATCTTTTATGCCGTTTTGGACTTATTGTGGAATTAAGAAACTTACATGCATACATGAACCCTAAAAACATAACACTCCTTTTATGGTCAGTCGTGTAAAAAGGGGCGCCGTACTTGGATATCACCCATTCCAAGACCATACCTAGGGCCGGCACTGGCGCCAGCCAGGCTGCCTATTCCACAATCATGCCTGATATGACAAGGGTCGCGTTCGCGTATTTCCCTACCCGCGTCTTTTGCATCACTTGCGGGGTTTACGCCGCGCCGGGAAGAAACGTTTTCCGCCTGGGCGTAAGCCCATCTATAGATGAATTTAGGTCGGGAAAAAAACATTTCTTCCCGTTTATTCCTGGGCATACATCCATCTCTTCTTGCGGCTGAATGTGGCTCTTTCTGTTTATTTTTGTTGGAAAAAGGGCTATGATTTTTGTGTATTGGGTACATTTACCTTTACTCAGTGATATGTATGACATTCAGCACTCCGCATTCATGCCAGGGTAAATAAATATGCTATGATTTATTACTACACGTCTATCAAAAATGTAGTGTAATGTATTCAGGATTTGAGTCAGGTCAGGATAATGATTGTATTCTCTTGTAAGTTTATTTATATAACGGTAGAAAGAAACAGTACCTAAAAGAACCTTTTTTCTTGAACAATTAAAACATATTCTTAGTGTTTATCTTTTAAATTAGCTTTAGTTACTTTTTTAGGTATTTTCAAAAGTTATAGCAAAAAGCTATTTTTAAAATAAATCTTGAATAATATTGACCTTTTTAACTTTCTAACGTTTGTTTCTTGTTCCAAAATAATGAAAATCCGCGATTTTTTAAAGCTCAGCTAAATTACATTTTATGGGTAAAATAACGTGCCCTTGGGTTAAAAACCACCATTTTGTCGGACGACCTTGTAAGGACGATTGTTAACAATTTAGACTTCGTAATGAGAGCGATCGATATCGATATTTTGTATTAATTTTTAATTAAAACGGGCAAGGAAACCATAATTGGTTTTGTCGTTTGGACTAAGAAGAAAGCGTGGCCTGTTTTTCTAAATTAAAACAATAGGCCTTTGACAAAGAAAAAATCCTCTGACGAGGTTTCAGTTAGATTTTTTTTTTTTAATTCTATGTCTATGGTCAGAAAAAAGCTTAAAAAAAGTTGCGAAAAGTTGAAATTTTAACTGATCTGTTCAAGATTATTATTTGAATTAAAAGTTGAGAGTTTGATTTAAAACTATAGTTTTAATTAAATTTCATATTTCGTATAGTTAACTATTTTTGATCATTACCTATTATGTAAAAAATTCAACTCGTTCTTTTTGAAAAACCGTTGAGATATGACTTTAATCTCGGTTACCTTATATGGTTAGATAAATGTCATCAAAATTATACCAGTTAATAAAACTAAACTATAAGTAAATCATTCTCAACGCAATTCTCAACAAAATAGAGATTTTAACCTCAAACCAGATTCATGAATTGAACCGACAGGATTGTTTCTAGGCGTTAAAAAGAAATTGTTCCTTAGAGCGTTCGACATAAGGTTCTAATCGCAAATCCACCATGAAGTGTCGGAGGAAATTGAATGAAACCACCGATTACTTAGTCGCAAGTTCGGTTTAAAGCGCTCCAATCATGTACGCACGTGTTTCCATCTAACTTATAAAGGATTGGCCACAATATAAGTTACATAAAGTTAGGTACATAATGTCATTATTATTTTTTATATAAATCTGAATAAATTTTGTGACAATAAACACACAAACTTAATTTAATGACTACAAATTTATGTAGATTCTAATTAGTTATAATTCTTAATCAAAGTGAAGAAATGTTGCTTTTTACAAGCTTAAATTAGGTAGTTTCATTTATCTTTATGACTGTCTGCAACTGGGACTGGGCACCTTTTTTTTCTGATGGTTCTTTCATCATCAGTGAATGAATCTCATCAGTCACCAAAGCATTTCCTAAGATATAACGAAAAACAGTCCACGTTGTTTGGACGATACCAAAATACCCCTTACTAAACGAACATGCTTATGACGTCACGCGTGAAAAATGGACTTTCCCAAAAAGTTTGAGCTCTAAAGTAGCTCAAGAGAATAAAGTCGTCCTGAAAAGTCGCTAAATGTGTTTAATTATATGTATTCTACCATAGAATTACATATTTTTAACAATTCTCTTACCATGGGGACCCTTCAATTTCTATGAAATTCATGTGGGCAAAGCCGAGGGCAAATGATAGTTTATTTATTCAAATACTAGCTTTTGCCCGCTGCTTCGCCCGCGTGAATTTCCCACGGGAACAGTGCTTTTTCCCGGGATGAAAGGTATCCTATGTCCTTCTCAGTACTTCCAACTATTCGTATGCGAAATTTCAGGAAGAAAAGTTCCGATTGGATAAAGCGTGAAGAGGTAACAAATAAACAAACTCACTTTCGCATTTATAATATTAAGATAGCGAGAAATATGCGCATAAAAATCCTGCAATCGAGTAACATTGTTCGGTGGTTTGTGAATCAACAATAGTCGCATATTACATTGTTATCGTCAGCGAAGAGCGGGTCGCAAATTGGAAAAATTCCCGACTCCAGTAAGCACTCCACATGTGCCGGAAATTTTCGGATATTTCCGGAAATATCAATTTTGCTCAGAATGCTAGCTCAATTTTTGAATTCCAATTCCTAACTGATGATTTCTTAATCTGAATTCGGATTTCACATGCGGATCAAATTACAGTTTTTTTCAGCCCAGTCTTGAAAGCATGCTAGAAAATCCATTCGAGTAATATTTTGCTCATTCTGTTTGATACTTTGATAAGATAGATAGATCAACACTTATTGCACCATTTATTTTTTATGACGACCTTCGTGGCCTAACGGTTATCACGCCAAACTGTCACACCGGAGTTCCGGGTTCGATCCTCGGTCAGGTCAAGATGGAAAATGATCTTTTTCAGATTGGCCTGGGTCTTGGATGTTTATCTATATATGTATTTGTTATAAAATATGGTATCGTTGAGTTAGTATCCCATAACACAAGTCCCGAACTTACTTTTGGGCTAACTCAATCTGTGTGATTTGTCCGTATATATATTATATATATATATATATATATTTATAGAAAGAACATACAAAGTAGTAACAAAAAGTAAATACATATAAATGAGCGCAAAGCCAACCTTTGGGTGGAAAGAGATAAAGTGAAAAGTGTAGGGTGCAGTAAACATTAGTCAGTAAACATCAGTAAACTTTGATGCAGAATCCTTTAGTAATATTTTGCTCATTTTTTGATACTTTGATGCATGTGGGCGATGTTAATTAAAATTTTTGTAGCCAGAGAGCTTGTAATGGAAAAATATTTTTGCGTTGAGCTCCAAATATCCCATTTTCATAAGGATCCGTGGTCATTCTAACATAACATTTTTCAGTGCCTGTAAATTTTTAAATTAAAATACTTTCAAAGTTACATGAGTATATAGACTCTACATTTTTCATGCGCGGGAGTTTATTTGAAAAAGGTACCTGTATCAAGCCCTGGCCTAATTTTACAAATTAAAAACGTAGATGTCGTGCCACAGGTGTGTCTTAAAAAACCAAAAAAAAATTAAAATGAAAAAAGTCTTATTGACCCATTCTAAAAGGCTTACAAAAGTACAGGGGGCCACATAGAAAAGTATACCACTTTTTATAGTAGATCGTATTTCAGGTGGTATACTTTTCTATGTGGCCCACTGTACATTCGCATTCGCATTCAGGCGGATCCATCGCTCAATCAACTACCATCAAACTACGCATTAACCTGTATCTCAAGTGGCAGATGGCATCGCGTAGAAATCGCGAAGAAATCGTAATAAAACATAGAAGTCTTACAGAGATCTTGTCACTTTGTTTCAATTTCTTTGGCTCTTCAGACGCAATTGAGATACGACATCTACATTTGTTAGTAGTAAAATCAACCCCTGGATTGATGTGCCTACTGTACCTTAACCTTCAGAGTGCACCCTGATTTGTATCAGACATAGCGTCATAGGCTATTTCCATTCTGTCCCCGCTTCACGTTTCGTCGCTCCCCAGATTTAGATATGACGTATTAACAGCTGCCAAGGTGAATGAGACAGGCGATAAGCCTCTACACCAAGGACTTATGGTATTAACACGTGTGAAGGGAAACATCGCGAGGACACTAGCTGACTTACACTTGAGTAAGAAAACTACAGTCTCTAGATAGAATAGAATCAAATTTTACTTGAAAAACTACAAAAACAGTTGACCGTCACGGGAACGGCAGATGTAAAACATCTGATCATCGTTGCACGAAGCGTCATGCCTCTTGCCGTCATGGCTTTCCAATCGATTTTATTGCCAAGTTGCAGTAGATGTTTTCCATCAAAAGATTATGTTTTGAGTGAAAATACGGAGTTTAAAATTCGTTTTATTTTTAACAGGCTTAAAATAGCACTTTTAAATCGCCATATATATGATCAATCTGGCTCATTCTCATTGGTTACTGCATGCTTCTAGCGAAGGAAACATGCACATACTAGTTGACTGTTCCGTACCCTAATGCTATAGAATAAATATACTCGTATGAGTAGGTAGTGCCCCTAAGTAGCGATAGTCATCAAGTCATGTCAAATACTTTGATAAAATCTGACACTAGTGTTAACTCTCGTCAAAATTAAAACTCAGGACAAGAATTTCATTAACAATCAATTTGTCCAGTTTACACGTATTGGACAACGTCATCGGCGCGTGAATTCGTTATTAACAGTAATTCCCTTTCCAATTTTCGTACAGTTATTGAAATTTTAATGATTACAATTACACTGTGCATTTAAGCATTAAATGGTATTTTTGTAAATCAGGCCTGTAAAAGTTTAAATAACAATCTATATATATAGTGCTGGTTTACTATTGTCTGTTTGGGTTACCTTTCTCAGCTATCAAATGTCATGATATATCTAAACAAGTATCAAGATTTTAAGTAAAACTTAACTTTACTTATAACGTCGTCGTTTAGCAATTTACAATTTAGCTATACTAATGTAAAATGTAATTAAGTAAATATTTGTTTGAATTCGCTATTAATTTCTTGAATCAGTTGTCGGATTAGAAAACATAGTTTTGTGTATATAGGGCTGAAACTCGCTAAACTATATACCTAGGACAAAAACTCCGGACATTTGCGCGAAATAAAGAGTTTCCCCGGACTCCTACGAAAAAAAAAATCTTGGCGGCGGGCGGATTTCTCCTGACATAAAAAATACACACTTTGTACACACTGTTAAAGCATTTTATTATTCAGATTCAGATAAGGACACATTTTAACAACCCCGCCCGGACGCTCCCCAGACGTCCTCCAACTAGGGCAAATTCGAGGAAACCCGTATGATAGCTATGTTCTTGGGGAAGGCTATAGGCACTCCAAAATCCCGTAATTCCCACGAGCAAAGCCGTGGGGCACAATTAATTATTTGCTGTTTTTGTGTTTAACTGTTTGCTTTATAAAGCAAACCATTATGATCTTGTGCGATAGCGCACAAGAGAAGATCATAATGGTTGGATCATAATCAATATAATTATAATGATCTAGTACACAAGAAAAGCTTTAAAAAGTCCTTAAACCATTGATTATAATGGTTTAAGGACTTGTGAGGCAGACATTCATTATTGTTCGGCACATTCCCAAAAGGTAAGGTAAACTTTATAGATAAAATACCTAAATAAAAGGTTAAATAAAGTTATGATACCGTGACCAATTGAAATAGGGATTCATTTTTATAATATTATAAATAATAAATAATTTTCAGTATATCTAATCTCACACGACATGGGAGATTAAAATCTCTTTTCTTAAGGGGGTAAGTGACACGAGCACTTGCCTTGACTTGGTCTACTTTACAACACTGTCGGGTGCACAATGCCTATTAAAGAAACAAAGTAGGGGGCATGCAATCACGACCTTCACCTGGACTGCACGAAGACCACCCATAACCATATACACATGCACTCCTATCCACCTATCCTTTGCAGGAGGCGCTGCGCGGGCGTCGTTGCGCGTCGCTGCGGTCGGCCGCGATGCCTGCGCGCGCCGCCGACGATTCGGGGCGGAGCACGCCATCCGCCCCGGCCAGGGCATCGCCCTCGCCAGCCGACACACCGGCACCAAAAAAGTCAAACTGGGAAGTGATAGAACACTTCTCTTCGAGTAGTCGAAGCAAGAAAAGTCCCACAGCCGTAAGTACTCTTTTCCTTTACCATTTGTTAATTGTTTATAAGGTTTTTCAAATCAAAACGATAACGTGATTGAAAACGCTTGGAAGTATCTTTAATACAAAACCTCGTTCCTCCTTTAGAGGTTGTAAGAGGTTTACACTGATTTTTGTACATTTTCTTCAAATTGATATTCTGTTTTGTTTGATAATATATGTCGCCACGGTATGTCGGTATCATAGATTCTGAAAGAACATCTTTTCTGGGAGATTTTCAGTAGGTATTTAAGTTGTACACTTCATATTGTACTTGATTTGAAAACCTTATAATACCTATAAATTTTTAACATGTCTTAACTCATGGGCAATCTGCTACCTCGCACCAATCCTCGAATATTTAGGTACAGGTTATTTTCATATGCACTTGCACCTACTTTAGGTCACGAAGCTTCAAGAAAAACCGATGCAAACAACGAGTGGACAACTTGGAAAGTATTTATAACTTGAAGTACGAGTGCCACAGTACAACTTAAAGTGCCAGAATCATTCAGGGTGCTTTTATAGTGCCAGTTTTGAATTCAGCCTTTGATGACAGAGCAACACGGATCGTGTTGCTCGCAGCTTACTATGGAAAACCTTTTCTGGTTGTAATCACGACCACTTTATTAGTGCACTGATTAATTTACTCTCGTGTGATGTACAAATTACTCTGTACATAGTGGAAAAAATTCAATTTGCAAAAATATTTAAAAAATATTATGTTGCTTATTCGTGATCGAATTTTTATATTATACTTCTGTTTTATAGGGACCTATTATAAATTGTCAGGCATTGGAGCAATACTAACCGAGATCTTTATTATATTACTAGCTTTGGTATATCCTTTGTACAGACACAGACCAGTTACAGTTTCATTATGTATTATATTTATGTCATATATTTCTGTATATATAGGTATCTTGAAGTACATACAGTACCTCCCATTAAAGTTTAACGTTCGTTCCAGAACAATAAAATTAGCAACACGTAATGGCTTACGTGACCTCGTTTGAACCCTCTGGAGTAAATCCTTTTCAATCTCACTCTAAGAAACGTGTTTTTATGTGACACCGCCTTTTTCTATATCGTCTATTCCCCTTGTACCCCACTGTTTGCCTCTCAATGGGGGTCAAAAAAAAACTAAAATTGCCATAAAATAAATTGGCGTATTTTCCATACGACATATAGTTTTTCAACAATTTTATTTTTTCATTAAATGAAGTAATTAATTTTGTTTCACTCAGTCCGTTTAGTAGGAGGTACAATACAAGTAGAAAACGATCTTGTAAGGAAAATGTGAGTCAAGTTCGCCAAAAATCGCCAATCACTTAGTACATCGGTTGTGTTTCTGAACATAGGTACCTACTAAAATTGATACAATAAAACTTTTTTCCAAAAAAAATGAACCGACTTCCAACATAAAACTTAAAATCATGAAATAACAATATAGAAAAATGTATTGGCATGCTACCTACTGAATGAGGTGAAGTCGGTGCCAAGTGCAGGAGTAAGGGTGTTATGTAATTGTTTAGCTAGGCATTTTATATACATATATATATATATATATATATATATGCATACACGATTCTAATGTAAATTTAGATTATTTAATTTTATCGGCACCGACTTCACCTCATTCAGTAGGTAGCATGCCAATACATTTTTCTATATTGTTATTTCATGATTTTAAGTTTTATGTTGGAAGTCGGTTCATTTTTTTTGGAAAAAAGTTTTATTTTATCATTTTTAGTGCTTCTACACATATTTTCTTTAATAAAAACTTAAACTTTTCTTCTGGCCGAAAATAAAGAATTAAGAATTCGAAACTTTTTAGGTCAGTTTGATTTGAAATGTCAGAACATGTCAAATTGTCTATTATTTTTGGCACATAAATAGACCGAAAGCCCGCGACGACCAAACCTTCCTTATTTTAAAAATGCTGAATGTTTCTCTGCGTGGTATATACGGTTTTAAACTATTAGCGACTAGGTGTGAAGTTTGGATCTTAGTTGCTTATGCAGGTAAATTGGCTAGCAAGGATGATTATAGGTATAAAAAGCACCCTTGGGGCCTCCCAAAGTAACATAAAATTCAGATTTTGTAATAAAACAAATATAACTATAATTTAGTAAAGTTACAATGTCTGGCAGGGGTTTGTTTCTGCACCAATTGCTTGGCAATGGATGTCATGATTTCTCATATTATTCGAAATAAAATCTTAAAAAAAACTTTTACTTTGAGGAAATTGGGCTATCACTTTAAATATGATTGCTACAAATTATCTGCCTAAGCAATCATGATCCAACTTTTATAGTCGCTAATCGCTATTTCTGTGTTGGGGACATGCATAGAGAATCTTGAGTTTTCATAAAATAAGGAAGGGCATGCTGTCGCGGGCTTTTGCTCTATAATCCAATGTTTGAATTTGAAAATTTTGTTAGGTATCTTCAAAATTACCGAACAGATTCTGACGTGGTTAAAATGGGACCAACTTGGGAATAAACTCTTTCGATTAAAACAATAATTTCGGAAATCAGTCCACTATAGGCGTAGAAATCGGCGAACATACATAAAAAAAAAACATACATACATCGAAACATATAACCTCCTCCTTTTTTGGGAAGTCGGTTGAAAAAGGTTTCATCCAATAACAGATGAGTTCAAAATTGCTTTCTATTATCATCATATTCAGATCAACCCACTGCTGGGTTTAGGCCTCCCTTTTTCGCGCCACTTCTTACGGTTTTGTGCCAGTTTCATTAATCGCTTTTCCGCTATCCAAACAATGTAATCTGACCAACGGGCTGGTGGTTTAACTACTGGTCGCTGTACCTAACAATAATGTAACACATTGTCAATCAACTTTATGACAAACGATACATCGTTTAATGTCAAAGACGGAAAACGTCTAGGGTGGAAAATGTCAATTTCAAGGTCGGAAAATGTCAATGTCAGAAAATGTCAAAGTCGGAAAAACGACAAGGTCGGAAAATGTAAAGGTCGGAAAATTGTAGCACCGATGGGGGACAGAAGGTGGGAGATAATATGAATAGACTTTCTATAGTTTGTTTAAAGACGTGATGGAAAAACAGATCCTTCTCTGTCGTCTGTATGAGAATATATTGCCGTGTTGCGACGTCGGGCTTGTGAGAGTGAGATGCAAATATATTTGCTTAATAAATGGTTAGTACTGATTTGTGGTAGGTTTAAAGTCTAAACCTGATTTATGTTAGCCTAGGTCATTACCCCTTTTTATGTCTACTGTTAAAGAGTATTTTATTCGTAACCAGACACTGGATTAATTATGATACTCCTGTTGATATCTGAAATATTTATTGCAGAATTTTTTCAGTTTATACTTACCAACTATATGTAAATGGAAGTTTTTTTTAACTAGCCTGTAGGTATTGTGTCCCACTGTTGGGCAACGGCCTCCCACTATTTCTTTCACTCGCCTCTCTCTATTGCAAGCTGTGGCCACTCAGGTAAGAATTTGTCTATGTCGTCCCGCCATCTCCTTCTAGGTCTACCTCGTCCTCTGCGGCCGTCCGGTAACCAGAAGGTAGCCAATCTCGCCCAACCTTTCTGGCCGCATACTACAAACGTGTCCCGCCAAGTCCCACTTCAATCTGGCAGTCTTTACAAATGCACCTTGTAAATAAATAGCAGTAACATTAGGTAAGCTTTCATTGCTGTGGAAATCCCTAGTCTCTGCCCAGTAGCTGATTTAGTGGGGGGGGTGGCACGGGGGCACGTGCCCCCCCATACGGCTTTTTTGTGTACCTACTGTGGAGAGAAAATTCCATAACAGTGCATATCAAATAAAGAAATAACAGATTTTTTTTGTGCCATCTGGTTTATTTCTTGATTTTTTGCAAATCTGGTCCTTCTGCAAGTCTTTAGGATTCGTTTCAAGGCGGACGGCAACAGCATCAGGACAGATGTCGATTTATTTAACCCCTCCCCCAGTCCTTGTGCCCCCCCAGAAAAATTCCTGGATCCGCCGTTGTCTCTGTCTTGTTCATACATTATCAAGCTTGTTTCCCGTGAGGGTACGGGAAACAAGCTTGATAATGTATGTATTTTACTACATAAGGAAAACATATTAGTCTGAATGGGAGAGTACTTTTGTTCGTGTATCAATAAAAAGTTTCGGCGATTCCGAATTCGCGAAGTTTCTTGGGGCTACTTTTGTTGGACTTTACTTCAAGTGTATTATGAGCAAAGATAGTATTATATAATCTGTAGTTATGAGTGTATACGGAGGATTTCGGCGACTCGGACCGAGTCTCATTCGACCCACGGTCTCGCGATTTTAAACGAATATATGGATGGGTTGATAATTCTAGATTTATTTATTTTTTATTCTATTGCCTCCATATGACTCCTCATACATTTTTTCTAAATACAGACAGATCTTTCCATATGAGGTGTGAATAACGATATACACACGGTTCGCCGAGAGGAAATGCTAGTGTGGAATATTATTTGCTACGTAAACAATATCTGAATGGACATCGCACGCCTTTTGTATCACCACAATGTGTGTCAGATATGGCAGCCATATTGTTTCGGTGCCACTGTCCAGGCGACATTCTGAATAGGATATACGATACTCCAACCGAATGTGGACAAAAGCTCGCGATGAGCTTTCAGACGTCTATATAAACTGAAAGCTTCCTAGTTGAACAGGTCAGTTGCATGCAGAGACATAGTTTATTCATGGCACTCGAATAGGCTTAGATAATTCCTCCATACAGTCAATTGTCTTCTAACTGAGCCGGGGCAAACCAGTTTGTACTCTGGAAATGTCTATGTGAACCGACAGTGAGAGGTCACGCACACATCGCCGCGCGTTGTGTGAGTGTATTGTACCTTCTTTACTGTAGGGGTTACAAGCTGACCCATACGTCAACTCGTGAATGGCTGCCGCAGTCTCTACAGCCTGGTCTTCTCGACTCTCTAAAGTTGGCTACTTTTCAATATTTATTTGAAAATTGTTATAATTATTATTTTTTATTTATTTAGTTAATCTCTGCCTAGCCACGGGAAAAAGGCGTGATAATATACATATATGTATGTAGACGTTATCAAGACAATGTATTTAGTTTTTATTATATTTCATAAGAGTTTATATGGCTATTATAGGCTCCATGCCATATCCATTTCAGTCAAAAATACTAAATGTACAGACAAAATATTTTTACTGTCTTATTATATGTATAGATTTACTTCGACTTCAACCAAAATGGCTTGTATTCCTAACAAAGTACGAGTTCGTCAGTCGAATTATACCGAAATGGAAAAAGTTGCAGAAAAATTGAACGGAACCCTTACCCTATTCCTATTTACATTTATAAGGATATAAAGGGGATGAGAGCGACGACGACCGAAGACAGTCAAATACTTCATACACTGAACTTTTTTCAATTCCGCTGGCAAAAGGGTCTTATTTGAGAACCCTTTTGTCATCAATTGGAGATTATCTCCCGATCGGTTTAATATTTTTTTCATAAAAATGTTTTGTGTGCTTTATTAATGAATAACAACTTATCTAATTCGTCTAGGCATACGATTAGACTTGAAATATAATGCTACCACCTATTAGTATAATGCTATTACCATTAAACAAACAGTCAAAATATAGGCTTAATATCCATAGAAATCGCATAGTCACTATTGCCCACTACTTTATTTCTTTACTAGCTTTCGCCCGCGGCTTCGTTCGCGTGAATTTCCCACGGGAACAGTGCTTTTTCCCGGGATGAAAGGTACCCTATGTCATTCTCCGTACTTCCAGCTATGTGTATGCGAAATTTCAGGAAGATTGGTTCAGTAGATAAAGCGTGTCGAGGTAACAAACAAACAAACAAACAACTCACTTTCGCATTTATAATATTAGTTAGGATAATTAGGTACTCACTGCACTGAGAGTTGCCCAAGGCGTGCAGTGAGCTAAACTTATTTACTTTTGGCCGATCTCATAGTCCTTGACAAGTTGGAACAATTTCATCGGACCTCTCGGTTCGCCTCCTGCTTTGTCATGCGAACCACTAAGGTATGGAATTCTCTCCCCGCGTCGCTGTTGTCATGTGTCAGGCACATAATAAAGGGGTTTTAAAGGCAAGAGTGAAAAGGCATGTTTTGAGTTTCGTGTACCACCATAGATCTCATCTTTGCTCCCATCAGGCAAGATAGAGGTCAAATGCACTAAACTTTAGTAATAAAAAAAATCACACAACTAAAACATCAATAAGGTCAATGACAAATTTGTTAAAGTTTACTTAAACGCGATGATCCAGATTAGAAAAATCCATTAATATATCTTGACAATGTCACCTAAATGCAGATCTATGACTTGAGCTGATAGCGTTTCATTGTTTACCTAGAACACAGAAAAAAAATCTTGCATAAGTGATGTCCTGAGGCGCACCCATAGCACAAACCAAAACATAATTAGACATAATTATTCTTTGAGTATGTGGAGAAAACTAACCATCAGTTTTCTCCACATACTCAAAGAATAATTTTCTATAGAGCAAAAGATTTCTCACCGTTGTAATAACTTTCTTTGACTATCCCTTAATTGAGCCCTTACAGCCTCTGGGAACCTCTCGACCCTCTATACATATTCAGGGTTAAGACTGAATTATTTAGCCGAAAGTTATTACGGACCAAAAAATTATGTATGTGTTTTAGCACAAAGTGCCCTTTCATTTTCACCCCGCCGAGAATCCTACAAATAATGCAACACTTGGGGTGTATGTGAGTGTATATGTTACTGTAAAAGCTCGAACTACGGTAAATCCTAAGATTTTCGAGTAAAACCTAAGATTTACTAACTCTTAATGGTAAAAGCCCGAACAAGTTTGCGATTCGCACTTTTACCACCATTCACATTTTATTAAAAATTTGAGTGCTTTTGACTTCAATCTTGCCAATCTTGCTAGGAAGCAAAGATGAGGTCTAGGGTTGTACACGCAAACTCAAAATATGTCTATTCACTCTTCCCTTGAAAACCCCTTAATTATATTTGTCGGGAAACAGCGAGGCGGCGCGCGCGGGGAGAGAATTTAATGTCTCAATGTCGCAAAGTCTACTGTATGAATATCGATGAAATTTGGTAAGCGAGCAGAATATGACCTGAATTAGCATACATTTTATCCCGA
Source organism: Ephestia elutella (assembly GCA_018467065.1). Classification (NCBI taxonomy): domain Eukaryota; kingdom Metazoa; phylum Arthropoda; class Insecta; order Lepidoptera; family Pyralidae; genus Ephestia; species Ephestia elutella. Next base: position 1,746,919 of record CM031564.1, read on the forward strand.
ATATCTTAATCACGGGAATTTACGGGAGCAGAGCCCCGTGGTGCAGCTAGTGATATTATAATTGTCAAAATTTGTTAATACAATATTGCATAGCCTTTTTTTATACTTTTGCGATTTCTGTGGCTGTGCTGACCACAAGAATTAGAATGACATAAAATTTGACAAGTTCTGATGACGATGCATTTTTATGGAAATCGAGCATGGTTTTACGTGCACCAAGAAATAGTTTCTTGAATGTGAAAAAGCACTCGATGTCAATAAAAAAAAAATCTTAGAAATAAAGAAATAAAAGGGTCGTATCGTATCTCAAAAACTCAGTAATGTAATTGAGTTGTTGTTTGTTTGAAATAAGACTTACTAACTTACTAACGTTTTATACTTACTACTTCTGCCTAGCCCCACGGGAAAATGGCGTGATAATATGTATGTATATAAGACTTACGTTTTAAGTCAAAATGCGTTGTATTAACTATGTTATATCCATACGGAGTAGTTAATAGAGGTTGTACGTTGTTGTACCTATAAAACGATGGCTTAGAGTGAAAACCTCGGATGTTTCTTTTGCCAAAACAATCACATCCGAGGTTTTCACTCTAAGCCATCGAAAATGAGTATCTAGTATTACAGTTCCCCGTTACTATAGCAAATCACTAGTATTGCCGTATTTCACGCTCGATATTACTAAAAGTGGACTTTTTACGAGAATTTATAGTCATTTGAGCGAACTCCACTGTGGCTGTTGAAAAATGGGGACAGCTCTCCAAATATACGGGGTAAACGTTCGCAAATGACTGGCTGGAAACGCTGGTAAATTAGCAGAAAAATAAAATAAACTGTGAACGTTACGTTAACTATGTTTGAGATTTTTGATGCAAATGGGCGCGTGAAATCGACTCAAATCTTCGTGCCGAAATGCTCATTTGTTTTACATCTGCCGGGAGTCCCGTGACAGCTAACTTTCATCCTTCATCTCTCTGTTGTATGTACGTATGACATACTATTACTTTGGTCGAATACACTTCTTTGGACTTACTAATCCCACTTCTGTATTGGACATACCATAGCCTATAGTAGAAATAAAGCTTTAGACGTCCTTATTGCAAATCTTTTCAAGTTTATTTCACTCTTCGCCACAAGCACAGAAGCTCCGCAAATATGTCACTCCCAAATATTTGTCAATAGTTCCCTCCATTGACAAACACTGGATCCTATGCTCACAAGGGCCGATTATCAGGTTAACCTACATTGACAAAAGAATGATATTGTTTTCTGATCACAAAAGGATCTATCATTGACATAGAAAAAAAATCAATCTTTAATAGACTTACAAACTTGATTGTTAAATGAAGCCCAAAAAGGTTTTTATAGCGTGCTCCAAATTCATTTTTTTTAAAAGATTGTTGATAAATTCTAGGGAACCAAAACACACAAAAAATGTCAAACTAGACAAAAATGAATCTGACAGAAGATATAATCTGTTCTTCCCCAACATAGGCAAACACCATATTTTATCCGACATCCCGTTTGCTCAGCTGTCTGTGTCTCTAAAGAAATTAATGATTTGTTCTAACTCTATGGGATCTATTGAATGATGCTGAACTAAAAATAGAGTTGCAGGTCTAATTAGATCTATTAGTATTTAAATGTAAAAAATTACCTGTTGGGAATTATTCTCATTTGTTAAAATTTGTAATTCTAAAATAGCATCGCTAGAAAGATCATGAAAACGTTCATAGTTCGGAACGCGTGTTCGGAACTCAACCGGCAAATGCTCAATGTTCTGTTAGAAGTAAATGCTCAAAGCTATCAGGCTTTAGGTAATGTATTCCACCGCAAAATAATCTAAAGGGAAACAGAAATTTAGAATAAATATTCGTGGGATAATCCCTAATTTACCCACTACCCACCCTATTTAAATACAAAATGGTTTTCGATATGGAAACACCAAAATAATAAATCTGGGAAAAGGGCTTAACCCACTTCACGTGAATATTATACGAGGAAAAGTTATTAATTGAACTTGAATTCTTAGATACCTACCTATTTCTGAGCAGGGAAATACTCTTTTTACACGACTGACCAAAAAAGGAGTGTTATGTTTTCAGGTTTCATGTAGTATGTATGTAAGTTTCTTTATTCCACCATAAGTCCTGAACGGCTTAACAGATTTTAATGTGAGAGGTATTTTTAGATTCCTTGCATTCCTCCAAATGACATAGGCTATATAACGTCATCATAAAAACAAAATGGCGGATTATATATGCGATAAATAGCAGATCAAAAAAATAAAATTTGATCAATCTTATCGAGTGGGATTTCAAATTGAAGGGCTTTAAAAAGCGATTTCAAAAATGTACATATCTTATATGTTTGTATATACTTTTTGAGTAAAAACTTGTCAGTCGTGTTTTTTATTTTTAATAATGAGCGATTTTTCTGACAGCTAAATTAAGAAAAAAAAATCAGTACATCGGTATAAAAAGTCTCAAAAGATGGCGTTTTATTGAAAGCCGAGTCGTAATAATGGCTGTACCTATATTGTGCGCTTTTTATTGTCAGCCAGAGGCAGAAAAAAAATCATATAACAGTTTGACAGTTGCACAAATCACAATACCTACCAATTGATTTTTTTTTTTTTTTTTTAATGCCAATACCGTGCATTTTTGCTTTTTGAATGGTCTCGCCTTTTACTAAGCGCCACCTATGAATTCATCTGGAACTATTTTTTTTTAAATTTGGGTTTCGGAAAATCCCTCATTAGCTTGTTCATCTAAATTATTGTAATAATATCCTACTAATATTGTTGTTATTGATGTATAAGGATGGTTAGATCAACGATCTTTGGGTTGGATGAATGTTTGTCACCCATTCACGCAAAAACCACTAGACAGATTTTAACGAAATTTGATATACGGGTGGAAAAATGCGAAATATAGAATACTTTTATTACGAAATTACTACGGGAGCGGAGCCCAAAGGCGTAGCTGTATCTAATAAATTAAAGTTGTTTTAGCCAATTTTGTAGACCACAAAAAATAACAGTCATTATCAACTTATAGCAGCTTGTAGTAATAATGATCCTTTAACGGTTCCGTTTTTCCAATTGAGGTACGGAACTCTAAAAAATATTTTTATACCCCGACCACACCCCGACGACGCAAAGAGGACGTGTTTCTATAACATGTTGCTTGCGTAGAGTTCATTTTCAATGTCGCTCCCGAGCTTTCAAACCGATTTTGATACGAAATTTATTGAGCAATCAATCAATATAAGTATATAAACTGACAGAAAACGTACAATGTACGTTTTGTACGTCGTACAGACAAAACCAGTGGGAGTATAGGGGAAGCTTTTGGGAACCATTTGTACATAATTTTTTTTTTTCATTTTGTGCAATAAAGTTTTAAATAAATAAATAAATAAGCTTAGAGAGAGCTTTTCCAGAAATTCCCACGGGAACGAATTCCCGTACCCAAGCTGGTTATATATTTTAATATGCATGTTTCTAGTGGGTTTTGAAAAAAAAATATTTTTGTAGTAAAAAACATAGTTACCTTACCCATACCATATCTTTACCCTTACCATACCTTTGTACTTAGTTTTACTATGATTTAAGTTTCCTATCTATGTATTTGTTGTGTACAAAAATTAGTAAAAATAATACCCGCTACCGATGGGTTCCCCATTTTTACACGACTGACCAAAAAAGGAGTGTTATGTTTTCAGGGTTCATGTATGTATGTATGTATGTAATTTCTTTATTACAAAATAAGTCCTGAACAGCTTAACAGATTTTGATGTGAGAGGTATTGTTAGATTCCTTGCATTAGCCCGAATGACATAGGCTATGTAAGTTGTCAGTCGTGTTTTTTATTTTTAAATAATTAGCTTGTTATATTTTTGAATGTTTTTTAATTTTTGGTGATATTTTATATTTAAAAATGTAAAAAAGGAGAAAACAAACAAATAAATATAATAATAATAATAGTTACATCATTCCATACACGTAGCAAAAAAAAAAATGTCATTCTTTAATTTTTTTTCCTAACACACTGTAATAATGTGATCGGTAGAAAATTCTGGTACGGTCTACAAAGATGGCCACTAAGCGGCACCTACCTATGAATACGGTGATGTCGACCCCACTTACAACCGGCGCCAAATGGCAATAGCCTCTTTATGTGGCCACAACACCCGAGGGACACGTCAAAGAGATATTTTGAGAATTTTTTAAACAGAAATATAATACTTACCTACTTTATCTATACATATAATAAAACAGTAAAAATATTTTGTCTGTGCATTTAGTATTTTTGACTGAAATGGATAGAGGGACACTTAAAAAATTAAATAAAAGAAAGCAAAAAATTTTTGAATTTTTAGTCTATCTGTCTGTATGTATGTACGCGTTTCACGCAAAACTACTGGATGGATTTCAATGAAACTTTTTTTTGTTGTTTAGCTATTAAGCCTGGGCCTAATTTTGAAAACTGGAACACCTGATGAAGAACCTTAACAGAACAGCTAACCTATAAGAAATATGGAAATGATACCTTTGTCAAAGTTTATCAATCTGACGAGCATTTTCTGGTGACGTATAAAAATCGAAGATAATAATATATAATAATAAATAATAAAAATCCTTTTTTTTTCCACCACAAAATTAATTAAATGTAGCACTTACAGGCAAAGCTTAGTATCTAGGGACCGTACAATTTTGTGGGGACTGGAGCTTGAACTAGGTAAAAAACCTGTAATAAGATCAGGATCATCTGATGATCCAAGAGACCAGCTACACTATTACATATATGGAAGTGGCGCCTTAGCAAAAGTCGTACAACCTGATGAGCATTTTCTACTGGCGTATAAATAGACAGAACACGGGATAGGACAAAGAGGGACTCGGGGTCGGAGTGGTGGTACACGGGAAATTGTAGATAACGAGCAGACGAAGATCGTTTATTATTTGAAATAGCACTTTTGATTTATTTTAACACCGCGACTGTACTACGACTAGTAGTTCGCCGCGAACTTAGACCTCGCGATTATTACTCGCGTTTTTATTGATATACTCTGATTTCGACTTTTCTAACATAATTCAGTTCCCTAAATCTAGATGGCGTTATCCAAAGTTAGAACACGCTATGGTTTCGTTTGCTACATAATCGCGGACATTTTTATTAATATTTCAAAAACTACTGAACCGATTTTGATGCCCAACGAACTTGTAAATTCTATTGATATTTCCTACATGCTTACCAAATTTTATCAAAATTGGACCATCGGTTCGGCAGTTATCGCGGTACAAACATACATACATACATACATACATACATACATACATACATACATACATACATACATACATACAAACAATGTGTTTCGCCCCCAACTCGATTTAGAGACCTTCGCTCGCTTCGCTCGCTCGGTCAATTACCTAATATATTCCCGCGGGACACGGGATAACCAAATGGCTGAAATTTTGAGTACTGGAGTTTAGGTTACTACAGTTTGGAACACAAAAAGATATTTCATCCAAGCGAAACTCACGCGGGGGACCCGCGGGCAACAGCTAGTTTTTTATAAAATATGGGTTTGCTCTTGACCACAATTTTTCCCGAGGATAGAGATGACGTCTACGGTGTAGCGAGTTTATCCAGAAGCAGCCTATTCAATCTGGTTTGAAGAGAGTGAGGTTTTGAAAAGAGCTTTCTTTGAAGGCCAAGTTTCAGTAAAAAAAAAATCACTTTGACTTTGGTTGTATGCTCGGGAACACAGACGCAGGCAGGGATAGACCGAGAGGTCACGGGAATTTTCGTAACGATCAGGGAAACGGATAGACTTGCTTTTATGGGTTGTAGAGTAGTCCCCTAATGTGAATGATGTCGGTCTGCCGGCTCTCAGTGGTAGCTTCTTCGAGCTATAGGGCCTGGAAGGTGCTTCATTGTTGCGAAAAAAAAACGATCTGAGAAATGGTTAGTTTTAGTACATATTCAAAGTATGGCATCTCCGCATGTGAAACAAGTTGGTCTGCCGGCTGTCAGTGGTTGCATTTTAGAGCTATGAGGCGCGCAAGTCACTGCATAGTTACAAAAAAAAAACGATAAGAGAAATGGTTAGTTTTAGTACCAATTGGAAGAATGGTGTATCCACAGATGAAACGAGTTGGTCTGCCGGCTGTCAGTGGTTGTATTTCAGAGCTATCATCGTTCACGTAAGTCGCTTATTTGAGGAAAAAGTCTAAAGAAACATTGAAAAGCGGCAAAATAGGCGAATTTTTCTAGTTCATGCCAGCCGCATATCTGCGTATGTTTGACCCAACCTCAAACTTGCGCCGCGCACCACCGCACTGTGGGGAAAAAATTCGCCTCTAGAGAAAAAAAGGTTTTCTTCAGAAAATCTACGTCGATTTTGGTAAAAACTGATTATGTATTTCATTTTTGATCTTAATAAGAAGACTTTTTATTAATACTATTTTTGCTAACATTGCATTCTTTTAATAGGTACTAAAACTGACCATTTCTCTTACCGTTTTTTTTTCGTAACTAAGCAGTGACTTTCGCGCCTCATAGCTCTGAAATGCAACCACTGACAGCCGGCAGACCAACTTGTTTCACATGCAGAGATGCCATACTTTGAATATGTACTAAAACTAACCATTCCTCAGATCGTTTTCTATTTTTTGCAACAATGAAGCTCATTCTAGCCTTAATAGCTCAAAGTGGCAACCACTGATAGCCGGCAGACCAACTTGTTTCACATGAGGAGATGCCATATTTTGAATATGTACTAAAACTAACCATTTCTCTGATAATTTTTTTTTCAACAATGAAGCCCCTTCCAGGCCCTAGGTATAGCTCGAAGTGGCAACCACTGAAGGCCGGCAGACCAACTTGTTTCACCTGTGGAGACACCATTCTTTCAATAAGAACTAAAACTGACCATTTCTTTTACCGTTTTATTTCGTAACTATGCAGTGACTTTCGCGCCTCATAGCTCTGAAATGCAACCACCGACAGCCGGCAGACCAACTTGTTTCACATGCGGAGATACCATACTTTGAATATGTACTAAAACTTACCATTCCTCAGATCGTTTTCTATTTTTTTGTAACAATGAAGCTCCTTCTATCCTTTATAGCTCAAAGTGGCAACCGCTGACAGCCGGCAGACCAACTTGTTTCACATACGGAGATGCCATAATTTGAATATATACTAAAACTAACCATTCTTCGGATCGTTTTCTATTTTTTTGCAACAATGAAGCTCCTTCTAGCCTTTATAGCTCAAAGTGGCAACCACTGACAGCCGGCAGACCAACTTTTTTACACGACTGACCAAAAAAGGAGTGTTATGTTTACAGCGTTCATGTATGTATGTATGTATGTAAGTTTCTTTATTTCACCATAAGTCCTGAACGGCTTAACAGATTTTGATGTCAGAGGTATTTTTAGATTCCTTACATTCCTCCGAGTGACATAGGGTATATGAAGTCATCATAAAAACAAAATGGCGGATTATATGTGCGATAAATAGCAGACCAAAAAAATAAAATTTGATCAATCTTATCGAATGGGGTATAAAATTGAAGGGCTTTAAAAGGCGATTTCAAAAATGTATATAACTTATATGTTTGTATGTATTTTTTGAGTAAAAACTTGTCAGTCGTGTTTTTTATTTTTAATAATTAGCTTGTCTCCTTGTTCACATACGGAGATGCCATACTTTGAATATATACTAAAACTAACCATTTCTCTGATCGTTTTTTTTTTTTCGCTACAATGAAGACCCTTTCAGCCCCTATAGCTCAAGGTGACAACCACTGACAGCCGGCAGACCAACTTGTTTCACATACGGAGATGCCATACTTTGAATATGTACTAAAACTAACCATTTCTCTAAGCATTTTTTTTCGCAACAATGAAGCCCCTTCCAGGCCCTAGGTATAGCTCGAAGTGGCAACCACTGAAGGCCGGCAGACCAACTTGTTTCACCTGTGGAGACACCATTCTTTCAATAAGTACTAAAACTGACCATTTCTTTTACCGTTTTTTTTCGTAACTATGCAGTGACTTTCGCGCCTCATAGCTCTGAAATGCAACCACTGACAGCCGGCAGACCAACTTGTTTCACATGCGGAGATACCATACTTTGAATATGTACTAAAACTAACTATTCCTCAGATCGTTTTCTATTTTTTGCAACAATGAAGCTCCTTCCAGGCCCTAGGTATAGCTCAAAGTGGCAACCACTGACAGTCGGTGGACCAACTTGTTTCACATGCGGAGATGCCATACTTTGAATATATACTAAAACTAACCATTCCTCGGATCGTTTTCTATTTTTTGCAACAATGAAACTCCTTCTAGCCTTTATAGCTCAAAGTGGCAACCACTGACAGCCGGCAGACCAACTTTTTTCACATACGGAGATACCATACTTTGAATATGTACTAAAACTAACCATTTCTCTGAGCATTTTTTTTCGCAACAATGATTCCAGGCTCTAGAGCTCGAAGTGGTAACCACTGAAAGCCGGCAGACAGACTTGTTAACCTGTGGAGACACCGTTCTTCCAATAGGTATTAAAACTGACCATTTCTCTTACGGTTTTTTTTTTCGTAACTATGCAGCAACGAACTAATATACCATAGAACTCTAACAACGCCAAAATAATGGTTCCACGAAATAGGAACCTTGGTGGGCGGGGCGTAAAATAGAAACCTCACTTCGCCTCAGTTCGCCGTGGCGCAGCGAGTTCAACGGTTGTACTTGTACCTAACGCATAAGTGTCAATTGTACGTATCATAGAGTAATTTCGCAAGTTTAATTAGCAAAAATAGGCCATCGTGTGTCGTAAAGTGGTGTAGAAATCACACAGATATGAAGAACAGCGGAATTACCTTTCTTTCCTTTGCCGAGACTACGTAGTACTTATATTAATTCTGTGCCGAGACTTCAAACGCCAAGCCGCTGGGCCGTTTGTTTGAGCGGTAGCCGGCTGCCGCGGTGTGTTGACCCCGCCCCGTGACCTTGACGTGCCCAATCGTGTACTAGCTTTTTCTATGAGAATGTGTGAGTGTCTTGTTGTATTTAAGTACATTTGTTTGCGTAAATGGAACCAAGATTTGAGCGTTCGTTGTATGAGAGTTACACTTCCATATTTATTTATAATTCAATGCTATGCAGTAACTTTCGCGCCTCATAGTTCTGTAATGCAACCACTGATAGCCGGCAGACCAACTTGTTTCACATGCGAAGATGCCATACTTTGAATATATACTAAAACTAACCATTTCTCTATCGTTTTTTTTTTCGCAACAATGAACCCCTTCCAGCCCCTATAGCTCAAAGTGGCAACCACTAACAGCCGGCAGACCAACTCGATTCACATGTGGTGATGCCATACTTTGAATAAGTAAAGGTGAAACGAGTTGGTCTGCCGGCTCTCAGTGGTTGCCACTTCGAGCTTGTTGCGAAAAAAAAATGATCAGAGAAATTGTTAGATTTATTACATGTTCAAAGTATGGCATCTCCGCATGTGAAACAAGTTGGTCTGTCAGCCGGCAGACCACCTTGTTGCACATGCGGACAAACATGCGACAGCCGTCAGTGGTCGCATTTCAGAGCGATGATGCGCGAAAGTCACTGCATAGTTACGAAATAAAACGGTAAAAGAAATGATCAGTTTTAGTACCTATTGAAAGAATGGTGTCTCCACAGGTGAAACAAGTTGGTCTGCCGGCCTTCAGTGTTTGCCACTTCGAGCTATACCTAGGGCCTAGAAAATTGCCTTGAGAAAATGGCCTTCATTGTTGCAAAAAAAAAATATCAGAGAAATGGTTAGTTTTAGTACATATTCAAACTATGGCAACTCCGCATGTGAAACAAGTTGGTCTGCCGGCTGTCAGTGGTTGCATTTCAGAGCGATGATGCGCGAAAGTCACTGCATATTTACAAAAAATAACGGTTAGAGAAATGGTCAGTTTTAGTATCTATTGAAAGAATGGTGTCTCCACAGGTGAAACAAGTTGGTCTGCCGGCCTTCAGTGTTTGCCACTTCGAGCTATACCTAGGGCCTGGAAAATTGCTTTGAGGAAACCTTCATTGTTGCAAAAAAAAATTATCAGAGAAATGGTTAGGTTTAGTACATATATTCAAAATATGGCATCTCCGCATGTGAAACAAGTTGGTCTGCCGGCTGTCAGTGGTTGCCACCTTGAGCTATAGGGGCTGAAAGGGGCTTCATTGTAGCAAAAAAAAAACGATTAGAGAAATGGTTAGTTTTAGTATATATTCAAAGTATGGCATCTCCGTATGTGTAAAAAGTTGGTCTGCCGGCTGTCAGTGGTTGCCACTTTGAGCTATAAAGGCTAGAAGGAGCTTCATTGTTGCAAAAAATAGAAAACGATCCGAGGAATGGTTAGTTTTAGTATATATTCAAAGTATGGCATCTCCGTATGTGAAACAAGTTGGTCTGCCGGCTGTCAGCGGTTGCCATTTTGAGCTACAAAGGCTAGAAGAAGCTTCATTGTTGCAAAAAATAGAAAACGATCTGAGGAATGGTTAGTTTTAGTACATATTCAAAGTATGGTATCTCCGTATGTGAAACAAGTTGGTCTGCCGGCTGTCAGTGGTTGCATTTCAGAGCTATGAGGCGCGAAATTCACTGCATAGTTACGAAATAAAATGGTAAAAGAAATGGTCAGTTTTAGTTCTTATTGAAAGAATGGTGTCTCCACAGGTGAAACCAGTTGGTCTGCCGGCCTTCAGTGGTTGCCACTTCGAGCTATACCTAGAGCCTGGAAGGGGCTTCATTTTTGAAAAAAAAAATTATCAGAGAAATGGTTAGTTTTAGTACATATTCAAAGTATGGCATCTCTGCATGTGAAACAAGTTGGTCTGCCGGCTGTCAGTGGTTGCATTTCAGAGCTATGAGGCGCGAAAGTCACTGCTTAGTTACGAAAAAAAAAACGGTAAGAGAATTGGTCAGTTTTAGTACCTATTAAAAGAATGCAATGTTAGCAAAAATAGTATTAATATAAAGTCTTCTTATTAAGATCAAAAATGAAATACATAATCAGTTTTTACCAAAATCGACGTAGATTTTCTGAAGAAAACCTTTTTTTCTCTAGAGGCGAATTTTTTCCCCACAGTGCGGTGGTGCGCGGCGCAAGTTTGAGGTTGGGTCAAACATACGCAGATACGACAGCGGCTGGCATGAACTAGAAAAATTCGCCTATTTTCCCGCTTTTCAATGTTTTTTTAGACTTTTTCCTTAAATAAGCGACTTACGTGAACGATGATAGCTCTGAAATACAACCACTGACAGCCGGCAGACCAACTCGTTTCATCTGTGGATACACCATTCTTCCAATTGGTACTAAAACTAACCATTTCTCTTATCGTTTTTTTTTGTAACTATGCAGTGACTTGCGCGCCTCATAGCTCTGAAATGCAACCACTGACAGCCGGCAGACCAACTTGTTTCACATGCGGAGATGCCATACTTTGTATATGTACTAAAACTAACCATTTCTCAGATCGTTTTTTTTTCGCAACAATGAAGCACCTTCCAGGCCCTATAGCTCGAAGAAGCTACCACTGAGAGCCGGCAGACCGACATCATTCACATTAGAGGACTACTCTACAACCCATAAAAGCATGTCTATCCGTTTCCCTGATCGTTACGAAAATTCCCGTGACCGCTTAGACTAGGAGTTCCATTCCTTCGCTGTGCGCATTAAATGTCAACGAATAGAAAAGCGCTTGGTGCGGGGTGATAACATAAACCAAGAAGGGATTGAAAAAAGTGGCAGGCGGTATGAGCTCATGCAGCTCATGAGCACACTCCCCAAATGACAATCTGTGGAAAACCGACAGACAGGCAACTTTTCGACGATGTCTGTTAGCGTTGATTCGATCGCCTAAAAGACATTAAAAACAAGCTTAGGTATATTCGTAAAAAAACAAGACAGTATTTTTATGAAATTTCTAAGAAACGGATCCCCTTGGCGCGGCTAGCAGACTTCTTCTTAAGAAGAAATAATATAATTGTAGTCATTTCGACTCGATAAGAATTCTTATTGAGTTGAAATTACTATAATTATATTGTTTTTCTGGCTAGCAGACGATAATAGCAGACTACCAAAGAAATGTGATATACAATTCCATGAAACGAGGCAAGAAGCAAATAGGAGGAATGAAATAAAACATTCTACAAATATTCTCGGGAAAAGTAAATTTCTCCGACAGAAGTCATTATTTTTATAATAACAAACGTATTCGTTATTATGACAAAGCGAGTTTCCATTATATTTCTTTATCTTGATTTAATATGAGAGACGGTCACAATAAAAACCTTAGATTTACAAGTTCGCATTAAATAAACAGTGCTTATAACAGTTGTTCCAAGTTTGTTTTGGAATATTTTAAAGAAATATAAATTTAAGAATGACAACGACCAAAGAAGGTTGTTAATATATGTGTTTCAATAAATTATAAAGATTATCCGTAAATATGTGTTTCATTCCGCATAAAGATCATGCTTCTTTGAAGTTACTTCACTGGAATGTATACGGTTCCCGCTAGACTACGTTATATGTCATGTCAAATGCCATATGGACTTTTTTTTACATTTCTTCAGAAATAGTTTAAGGAATACTTAGGACTACAAAGTAGTGTTGAATTTTTTTACCTATAGAACGCTTTTCTTAGCACCGAATTTGGACTTTCTATAGGGCAATTAAAATCCGGACGGAAATTCGATTTGATTGAGTGCATGTGACCTCAAGAGCTTCAGAGTCCTATGCGGCTTAAGTCAGGCGGCGACAAAAAAACAAGTCTATGCCACTATTAGGCTTATGTTATTTTAAATTATTTCTTTCCTCTACATTCCAACTAGGGTCCACAGGCCAAACATGTTTCAGATTAATCTTTAATCACGACAGTTAGCTGATAATTGGATTTTTTCGTTCAGAAGAAATCCCTAAGGCTCTATTCTTAAGACGCTCGACTCACTAAACATAGGTGAAAATGGTGAATTTCTTTCAAAATAAGTGATGAGTTTTGGTTGCTATGTTAATGCGATAATATGATAACCATGACCTGATGCACCCAAGATTAGCTCCCAACGAAAGAACTCAACGGATAATGCATGGACATAACATATTTTTCAAAAAATGTAGGTATTCAAATTAATTATATTAAAAAATTAAATCGTAAAATATATTTTTTAAACCTATAAATCTATGACACTGGCTGAACCAGTGTTCTTTAGTCTCATTTGTTAAATCGAAGAAAAATAAAAAAGTCGAACGTAAATAAAACTTTCACCATTTTCCGTGAGTGTACGTTCAGAATTGCACCCCTCGTGATTGTAATTGTGCGGAAAATGTTCAAATACCTGAACCTCATCTCTGTTTCAAAGGCTATTGTCAGCATTTTCATAGTCCTCGAATCATCCTAGTGTTATCTTTGTATTTCAACGTTAGTTGTTCTTGTATAACATCTTTTCTCTTGATTTTGTGGAATTTGTCTCAGATAATTAACAAGTTAACCATCAAATCCATTTATTTAACCTAGCGACAAGAACCCTCCAGTGTGCCTGACGGGTCTTCGAAATCATTAAGGATTTTCCGAGACCCGAGATTCCGAGAGATAAAAAATAAATAGTTCCAGATGAATTCATAGGTGGTGTTGAGGCCTTCAGCCTCTAATTTTTTTATAATTTCCTTTTTTCTCTCCGATTCGGTGACAAGACAACTTGATATCGCTGTCCCCTTTGCGGGCAAATGAGGGAGCGAGATAGAATCGACTCGCCCTCCCGGAAGCATCGACAGTGATTGCATTCCAGTTTCGATCCGTACATCATTGAGATTGCCTGTGTCCAGCGCCTCTATGGCCCGCGCGCGCGCCGTTTTGAAATTCGCCGCAGAACCAGTATCTTCCGAAGGAGCCACTTGTGTCCAGAAGAAATCTGGTGATCACCAGGAGAAATCATCAGCAAGCGAGCAAGGTAAGCGATTATCAAGCCCCCTGTCGAGTTGCCGAATTGCTGAAACTTCTACCCCTTCATATATCCACATATAGGCCGTTTTAACCGAATGCTTATCCAAGCCTTAGGTATATCTCAAGGTCCTCATACCGCAAAAAGGAGTCAGTCTATTCTACACGACTGCCACTCCATAATTTGGTCCTTTACGAGCGGATTTGTCCAGCTTTTAATATTATATGTACTTTCGCCTCGGCGTTAGTGCCACGAACCGCCATCTTGTTAATTGCATTTTGCTAATTCACCTTCCATATACTTTCTTATAGTAATTTCCAATAATGGCTTCTAACAAACTCGAAGCCAAATTAAAACAACTCATTGCCAAAAAAGAAGCTATTTATGAACGAATTAATCGTTTATACGATATAAGCAAAGGCATTTCTAATTACGATTATCGTTCGAATGAGTCATTTCTAGCCCAATCTGAGACTATCAGCGAAATTTATGTCAAAGTCAAAGTCAAAATTTTTTATTGAAACTTGGCCTTCAAAGAAGGCTCTTTTTCACGTCGATATCTAATTATTTAATCATAATATTTTATGTCTCAAAGCTACAAACTACTAGCATTTCGGAACGACCACTGCTGAGAAGAAATGCCGAAAGAAACTCATGAAACAGTCTTGGTCGCCTAGCATGCCAGAGGGGCTATTCATTAACTTTATACATACACTAGATTGTGTACAGTCAAAAATAAAATAAAATATACTTAAGTAAAAAAATAATAATAATATAATAAAACATGTTATGTTTGTGATCAAGTAACCACAATGAATTGGTTAAGAACAAAAAATAAAAATAAAATTCGAATCAGGATCGAAGCAGGATCCCCTGGCAACACCCGTTCACAAGTTTGAACATTTTAGAAAAATAAATACTTTCAGTCACTTGAAGATCACAATACACGTACATGTTTAACAATTAAATGTCAATGTAATTAAATTTTAAAAAAAAGGTAAGGTTATTTTTTCACAATATCAAAAGAATGTAATCAAGTGTGGAGTGGTGAAGTTGTAGGGAGAGACCAAATTTTTTTATCGTTCAAGTAATCACTTATTGTGTAATACGCTTTATTCATCAAAGTATTTTTTAAGATATGTTTTAAATTTTTGCATCGGTAAATTTATAGCCTCGTCAGGGAGCTTGTTAAACATTTTTACACTTTGACCCACGAAAGACCGCCGAACCTTTTTAAGCCTAAAGCAGGGCGTATAAAGTTTATTCTTATTGCGGGTGTTTATACTATGTACATCGCAGATTTTTTTAAAGAGGTTTAAATTGGATTTAACAAAAATAAGTACATTGAAGATGTATTGAGATGCAACAGTAAGAATTTTTATTGATTTAAAGAGCTCTCGTAGAGAATCGCGTCGTTTTAGCCCGTACATAAAACGAATTGCTCTTTTCTGTAATACAAATATTTTCCCTATCTCGGCTGCATTTCCCCATATCAATAATCCGTATGACATTATGCTATGAAAGTAGCTGAAATACACGAGTCTAGCTGTTTCAATGTTTGTGCACTGTCTTATCCTTCTCACTGCATAAGCCGCCGAGCTAAGTTTTTTGGCCGTGAGTTCAATGTGTTTATCCCACTTTAACTTACAGTCAACGGTAACGCCTAAGAATTTGACACTGTGTACCCACTCTAATACTTTGCCATTAACTATTAAAGGTATATCATTATGAGGTGCGTTCGAGAGAGAAAACTTTATACACTTGGTCTTGTCCGTGTTTAAAGCCAGGTTGTTGGTTGTAAACCAGTCAAGCACAAGTGTCATAGTATTACTTACATCGTCATAATTTTGACTATTTCTGTTGACTTTAAATAGTAATGATGTGTCGTCCGCAAATAAAACAATTTCACACAATTGTTGGGCAAGACATGGAAGGTCATTTATGTAAACAAGGAATAGAAAAGGACCGATTATGGAGCCTTGAGGCACGCCCATGTGTACCGCCGCGCTGCTGGAAGCAGCTCTGTTAACTTCTACTTTCTGAGTTCTGTTGTCCAGGTAAGAAGCTAGTACCTCAAGGGCCGTCCCAGTAACACCATAAAATTTAAGCTTGTTTTTTAGTATATTATGATCCACGCAGTCAAAGGCTTTTGAAAGGTCGCAAAAAATACCTATGACATCTTGGCTGGATTCCCATGCTTCATAGATTATTTGAACTAAAGTAGATGTTGCATCAGTAGTGGAACGACCTTTAGTGAAACCGTACTGACGATTATGTAAGATTTTATTTACGTTAAAATAAGAGACTAATTGCGTTAAAATTAATTTTTCAAATATTTTACTTAAAGCGGGTAATATAGAAATGGGTCTGTAATTAGTGGGATCATTTTTTGTACCCTGTTTGAATAAAGGAAT
Source organism: Ephestia elutella (assembly GCA_018467065.1). Classification (NCBI taxonomy): domain Eukaryota; kingdom Metazoa; phylum Arthropoda; class Insecta; order Lepidoptera; family Pyralidae; genus Ephestia; species Ephestia elutella. The sequence continues at coordinate 1,763,339 of CM031564.1, forward strand.
AATTTTACTTATTTTCATGAGGTCAGGGAAAATACCCTCGGAAATGCACTTATTGAAAATCACAGTTAGATGAGGAGCAATCAAATCAATAATACTGCTCAGAACTGCGACAGATATACCCCAGAGATCCTCAGTATTTTTCATGTTGAGTGCCTTATACGCAGATAAGAGTTCATCCGATGTGATACTTCTAAATCTAAAAATGGACTTAGGATCGGAGGCATTTCTTTTTAATAAGTCATCTGCAGCACTGGGACAAGAGGAGAGGGATCCTGTGATATTCTTAGAAATATTGGCAAAAAAATTATTGAATTCGTTGGCTACTTCGTCGTTAGAAGTTATGGTTTTATCACCAATTTTTAAAGAAATATTAATGTCGCGCGATTTCGATTTGCCTGTCTCGTTATTGATAATAGACCAAGCAGCTTTGATCTTATCATTAGAGTTTTTTATTTTATTAGTCAGATATAAAGATTTTGCAGCAGCACATACCTTTTTAAAAGTTTTTGAATAACATCTAACATATGATACAAAATCCGGTTTAAAATTATATTGTTTTTGGCCATACAGTTCATATAGCTTATTTCTACTAATATAAATGCCATTTGTGCCCCAATCGCAGAAATTTAGTTTTGTTTTCTTATCAAATGTTTTAAGAGGAAAAGATTTGTTAAATTCTTGTTTCACTGTATTAAAAACCTCATCATAATGGTCATTCGGATTTTTATTTGGGTCTATTTCAGGCAATTTTTTATTTATAGATTCGCGAAAACGCATTTTCCGGTGCTTAGTCAGCGGCCTACAGGTTACAGGAGCGGAGCTAAGGTTAGACTCTTCGTCACGTGTCAGTGACACCTGTTGACCCAGGTGGTCAGACCCCAGACAGGCAAAAAGCTTTTCATCAGAGACCGAGCAATCACAGAAAATGTTATCTATACATTTGGCAGAGGTTGGGGTAATTCTAGTGGGTTCAAAGAATGTGTTTTTCAAATTAAATGAATCAAGCAAATTTCTAAATCCATTGCTTTCCGAACATGAAACTAAAATATCAACGTTAAAATCACCGCATAAAATTATATGTTTACTACTAGAACTAACCCGCCTGAGGGCTTCTTCCAAAACATTTAAAAGAGTGTCATAACTAGCTGAAGGCGGTCTATAAGCACAAATAATAATATATTTGTCCAACTCCACACAAGAAAGTTCTATTGTACATTCAAGAGACAGCCTTACTATGTCTTTTCTCTCTTTGCATTTATAATCTCTGTTTATTAATATTAAGGACCCACCGTGGTCAGAATTTTGTCTTAGAAATGCACTTGCTAATGTATATTTATCCGGAAAGTTTAGTTTAATTTCATGTTTAAAGAAGTGTTCTGTGACACAAAAAATGTCAACATTATTATGTTCCAAAAATAAACAGATTTCATTAAATTTGCTGGTGAAGCCCTGTATATTTTGATGTACAAGATTTATATAGGAAGGCTTCACCTCTGTCTTATTATCTAGTTTAAAACTAAGTTATTAGTACTGGTACTAATATCAGATGACTTCGTTATATTAGGTATAACGGGTCTATATATATTGTATGCTAACAGTTTAGCAATAGTCAGCTTATATCTATAGGGTAGGTACACAGTACCATTGTTATAAAAACAGTTATCAATATATTTATGACAATCTAAAATATAAAGTTTTTTCAGATCCCACGTTAAATTATAAATGTGTGTATTTAATGAGTGTATGAACTTATTTCTGTAATTATTTTTTATATAGGGGAAAAGAACTAAAATTATTTGACCAATACCCACTCTCTCTATTTCTGACAAGATGTTTATACAGTTTAATATATCTACATGTGTGACATTTGTACTATTGCCTATAGCTAAAATAAGTGTGGTGTTGAAATCAAATTTGTCACACTTTAACTTGGACAATATTTGAGAAATATGTGATCCCGGCATACAAATATTACATGTGTTCTGAGTAGTATAATTCGAGACAAAGGGACCCAGGTTAGCACCCATTTCATCAGAGTAGATAACAGTTCTTCGGGTCTCACAGTCAAGGAAAGCTGACCTAACCGAAGAGCCTGAGGGGCTGCTGGTGTTGATGATGGAAGCATCCAATTGTGAGACCACCGGAGAAGCCTGTAAAAGGGGCACAGTCTCCGGGGGCATCACAACCTGTGTCAGGGTTGAAGCCACCGCACAAGCAGTGTTGTCAGTGATGGAGTCCTCCGTAACCTGGTTCTCTACATTCGAACTACAACTACACAAGTCCTTATTTTCATTTAGAATTTTGAGAGCTTGAGTATATTCACTCATAGCTTTTTTAGAAACATCATATTTACTGGATATGGATTGCAACTCAGTCTGCAAAGAACATATCTTATCTTGTAATTCTTTAATTACTTTCTTATTACTTTTAATAGTGTCTTCACAAGACATCAATTGTATTTTTAAGTCTAACTTTTGTTGCCTAATTGGAATTTCTTTAACACTATTCTTTTGTTTCTTAATCATATTTTCAGATTTCTTAATAAATTTGTTAATTTTCACGTATTTCTTAATTTTATTTGAACCTAATAAAGAATTACATTTATTATTGGAGGTGGGTGTGGTAGTGAGATCTATTGTGGGAACCAAACTATTATTAAAAGAAGAATCCTGGTTGTTCCCGGACTGAACAAGACTGGTTGCAAGCTCATCGTGAAGGGCTGAAGAGTTGCTGAGTACAGCTGCTTGTTTCTCAGCCTGGAGAGATTTGATTTCCTGTTTCGCTTCTGCCAGCTGTCTTTCCAGGAAAGAGATGCGCTCGAGGGTGGCTTCATAGGTGTCCCGGCAATGGTCTGTCGAAGCAATGATGTTTTGAAGCTGTGCACATTCTGCAGTAATCTCTTCAATGCGTCTTTCCATTGCTGTCAGCTGATTCCTGAGCACTGTGTTCCGTTGGATCAAGTGTTGGAACTGCTCTGCTCCATCCTCGTTTTCTCTTCTGAGCATCGCACATTCGTCTTGACTCTTTTTCAACTTCAAGAGTGTGGCCTTGAGCTTGGCATCGAGGTCAATTTTGCGGGTCTGGGCCATTTTAGCTGGAATTCAATTGTTAATTTTAGTTTACCTGCTTGAATATTTAATTTTAATTAATTAACTGGGGACAAGTTAGTAGGTTGCTAAAAAATTCAATAGTAAATCAATAGAGGTGTTTCACACCTTTACTAGTGTAAATGTAGATTAATTGTTGTTTTGTTCTCTAATTAACAATTTTAAAAGTTATGTTTATGATCATAAATGATACAGGAAACTGAAGTAAGTAGGTAGTTATGAGGAAAACACAATATTAAAATTTAACTTTAAGTTTGGATTTCACTAATACAGTGTATTGTTAAAAATAATTAAAAAGGAAATGTGTACCTAGGTATTTAGTCTCAGAATTTGGTCAGCAAATCCACTTACAAGATAATAAGTGGAAAGTGACTAAACTGTGACAAGGCTGTTGTGTATAGGACAAATTAAGCAGTTTATTGTATTGTTTAACTATAGCAGGTACATATGGCTGCAGAAGTCAGTCGTCAGCTCCACTTCCAAATGGGTAAGTGAAGAGAGACCCCAAAGAAAAAATAAAGCCAAATGACATGTATGTACCTACTATTGGTAATGTTACTCGTTCAAATCTAGCTTGTTGACGTTAAATTTATTGTGAATCTTGGTAGAAGTATGTATTATAGTGTTATTTAGAGATACTAAAAGCAATACTCATCTGGTTTTTGTCGTAAAAATTCGCAGTTTAGTTCAAAATCCTTTCGTTATGACCCGGCCGGCGAGCTGTCACATAGGTAGGTAGATAATTGTTAACGCAAGTTGGCGCTTATTTTGGCACACTATTATTAAATATCACTTAATTTTGATGAAGATTTCTTGTTTTACGTATAAATTTCGTCTTTTTTCACGATATTTTCAATATTTAAAGTTTAAAATATTACACAGCTGTTTTTTGACGTCTAAACGATCCGGGGTTGCCCGCGCGCGGTTGACAAATTTGAAGTAATCATAGAACATATTAATGAGTTGAACTTTGAACTGAAAGAAACCCCACCCGATTACGCGGCTTTAAACTCGTTCGAAGAATTATATTCAGCGATTAAGTACAAACGTAATCTAATTTTAGCCAGAGATAAGACTAACGTTGGCGTGTCACTTAAGAAAGGCCCTATAAAATTACCACCTATACAGATACCTTCCTTTGATGGTAAAATTGAAAATTGGCCGATATTTTACGAAATATTTCGTAGTAATATTCACGAAAACGCAGATCTGACGGACTCGCAGCGTGTCCAATATCTCATGGGCAAACTTACCCACAGTGCTTTAAAATTAACTGCAGGTATTGTTCCCACGGGAGAGACTTATAATACAATTTGGGACTCTCTCGTTAAGAAGTACCAAGATAATCGCACTTTAGGTATTCATTATTTAAACAACATTTTGGACATTGTCAATAATACCGCTAGCTTAAACACTTTTATTGAAAAATATTCGGCGTCTATTGCAGCGCTCAAGCAGCTAAAGATACCTAAATTATTGGATTTTATGTTATTACATTGTGGTCTACGAAAGGTTGACTCTCAAACAGCCCAGCTATTCGAAACACATATTAGTGGGAAGGAATTGCCGTCTTATACAGAATTTATATCTTTTATACAAGATCATATAAAGGCACGCGAAAGATCACATACTAATAATTGTTCGCGGTTTGAAACGCGAGTGACAAATTCCACTAATACTTCAAAAACTTTCATATCAAATAGCGCGCCACGGTGTGAAATAGAAACGCCCTGCCCAATATGCGCAGGCGAAAAACATCCATTGTTTAGGTGTGAGCAATTTAAAAATATGAGTACACCGCAAATTCGTTTCGATTTTATTAAGTCAAAGCGTGCCTGTATTAACTGCTTAAGCCTAACCCACACATTGAATAAATGCAAGTCGCGTTCGACGTGCAAGTTTTGTAAAAAACAGCACCATTCATTGTTGCATTTCTCTGAGAACAATAAGCAGGACTCAACGCCAAGCGACGGCAAACCGGGTTGTTATCTAGCAGACGCCACGCAGTCTGCGCGCACGCAGTCTTCGCCGCCAGTAGAAAATACCACTTCTGTGACGTTAAACACAGGAATGCGGAATTCAAATTATGTTTTATTGTCGACGGCTCAAGTGTATGCGACTGACAACAATGGTCGTGACAAAATTGTGGTCAGGTGTTTGATAGATAGTGCGTCTCAGAATAATTTAATAACTTTGAATTGTTGTAAGCGTATGAACTTACCTATAGTTAAGCTACATAACTCATCGTTACAGGGTGTTGGAATGTCCACGCAGCTAGTGCATGGTTATATACATGTAACAATAGAATCGCGCGTTAATCCCGAAGATAAATATTATATTCATGCGTTAGTGGTAGATTGCATCACAGGTAAGCTACCCGCGAATTATATTGAATTAAATGACGACATATCATATATAAATAAATTACCACTAGCCGATTTAACTTGGAATGTGCCGGGAAATGACATGACATTATTCTCGGCGCGCAACTTTTTCCATATATTTATTTAGGTAATATGATTGAGTCGGGCAGTAGCGCCCCCCCAGCTGTCCTGACTAGCTTCGGTTACGTACTGATGGGAGGTGCGGCAGGTCATTGTGACTCGTTTTCTCAGTCTTCCTCGTTTACCGCGCTGACTAATACTGACATTGAGTCGGGTTTACAGAAGTTCTTTGAATTGGAGGAAGTACCATTTTCACGGCTTATTAGTCCATCCGAAAAAGAGTGCGAAGATATTTTTTGTTCTTCCGTCACGTTTAAAGACAGTAGGTATTTTGTTGACCTACCTTTTTCGCGGAACCCCTCTGAGTTGGGCAATTCTCGTGCAGTAGCCCACCGCCGCCTGTTGGCCCTCGAGCGTAAATTTGCGCACGTACCAACCCTATGCGAAAATTATAATAAAACCATCACCGACTATATATCTCAGGGTTATTTATCGGAAGTACCTGATTCTGAATTAACAGAACAGGGCTATTACATACCGCACCATGCGGTCATTAGGCCCGACAAAGATAGTATTCGTGACTTCGTGTGGTTTTGGACGCCAGCGCTAAGACGCACTCAGGGTTGTCACTCAATGATATTTTACATGTCGGACCGAATTTACAGGCCGACTTATTTTTGTTATTACTTGATTTTCGTACGTTTCCCATAGCTATGACCGCAGATATTAAACAGATGTTTTTAAGAATCGGTGTTAATCCGCATCACCGCGAATACTTGCGAATTTTATTCCGCTTCAATAGGGATGAGCCTATTCGCACCTTTAATTTCAACCGCGTGCCTTTTGGGTTGGCGTCTAGTCCTTATTTAGCCATGCGCACACTACGCCATCTGGCGTGTGAGCATAGCGACCGCTTTCCGGACGCATCCAAATTGGTAGAAACCCAGTTTTATATGGATGATTATGTTTATTCTGTTCCTGATGAACAAACCGCTATAAAGTTGTCACACAACTTAATTGATTTATTTAAATTAGGTTCCTTCGACCTTGTCAAATGGGCCAGCAATTCACCCGCTTTGTTAGAGACCCTTCCTGCGTCTCACCGCTTATCAGTTAATTTTTCTAGTATGGATAACAATATTAACAATTTTAAAATCCTTGGTTTAACCTGGGAGCCCGCTGAAGATACTTTTTCTTTGACAACCAGCCCAGTGGACAGTAAATGTACAAAACGCACCATTTTATCATTAATTGCTCGCTTATTCGACGTACTTGGCCTTGTAGCGCCAGTCGTTTTGTACGCTAAAATACTTATTAAAGAACTTTGGTTAGCCAAGATAGATTGGGATGAGGTACCTCCGCAGCCAATCATAGACCGCTTCACTGCGTTAGCACGGGATTTTCCCGCACTATCTGCTCTTAAAATCCCACGTCATGTTGGAGTTTTTGCAGAATCTGTCGTAAACATTGTGGCCTTTTGTGATGCTAGCTTTAGTGGCTATGGTTGCTGTGTATATTTACACATTTCTGATACTCAAGGTAAAATAATGGTCCGCCTTCTTTGTGCGAAATCCAAGGTTTCCCCCGCTAAAGTAACAACACTAGCTCGATTAGAACTCGTTGCTGCTTTGTTGCTGTCTAAGCTTGTTAGGGTTGTCAGAGAGAAGCTTTCTGCCCGCATTCCGATTGCCGGTACTTATGCGTTTTTGGATTCCACTATTGCGCTCTCGTGGATCCATTCTGCCCCTCATAGGTGGTCTATATTTGTTAGCAACCGTATTGCAAAAATTCAGGAAAATTTACCTGCCGCTTGTTTTAATCACGTATCAGGGAAAGAGAATCCTAGCGATTGTCTTTCACGTGGCATGCTGCCTTCAGAGTTAATTGTACATTCCTTATATTATAACGGCCCGTCCTGGCTTCGTCAGCCTACTCTTAGTGTTTTATCATCTGATCCGCATCCTGACGTTCTCACGCCGGCTCATTTTTTAATGTCCAGTCCCATTACTTATTTACCTTCTTCTGAATTGACAGAGGAAAGTATGAATTTGACAAAGCGTAAAAAACTTTTGGATCAACTCGTGTTATCATATTGGAAAAAATGGCGTATTGAATACCTGCATACGCTGCAAGTCCGTCAGAAATGGTGCACTCACGATCGTCCCATAGAGATAGGCACTGTCGTTCTCTTGGGTCAAGATAACGTACCGCCCTTGACTTGGCCATTAGGTGTCATAAAGGAGGTGTTTCCTGGATCGGATGGTATAATTCGCGTGGCTTTAGTCAAGACTGTGTCAGGCACATATAAGCGTCCTGTCACAAAGCTGTATCCTTTGCCTACCCAATAATCAAACCGCAACTTAATCAAACCGCAATTTAATCAAACCGCAATTTAATCAACCGCAATTTAATTAAACCGCTTATTTAATCATAATTTCTACCGTAGATATCGATTCGCTGATATTCTCAGACCGCTATTACCTCCAGTCTATCCACCTAGCTTCTTGTCTATATTTTAATTTGAAAGCTCTGGACCTTTCAAGGCGGGGAGCTATGTTGAGGCCTTCAGCCTCTAATTTTTTTATAATTTCCTTTTTTCTCTCCGATTCGGTGACAAGACAACTTGATATCGCTGTCCCCTTTGCGGGCAAATGAGGGAGCGAGATAGAATCGACTCGCCCTCCCGGAAGCATCGACAGTGATTGCATTCCAGTTTCGATCCGTACATCATTGAGATTGCCTGTGTCCAGCGCCTCTATGGCCCGCGCGCGCGCCGTTTTGAAATTCGCCGCAGAACCAGTATCTTCCGAAGGAGCCACTTGTGTCCAGAAGAAATCTGGTGATCACCAGGAGAAATCATCAGCAAGCGAGCAAGGTAAGCGATTATCAAGCCCCCTGTCGAGTTGCCGAATTGCTGAAACTTCTACCCCTTCATATATCCACATATAGGCCGTTTTAACCGAATGCTTATCCAAGCCTTAGGTATATCTCAAGGTCCTCATACCGCAAAAAGGAGTCAGTCTATTCTACACGACTGCCACTCCAGGTGGCGCTTAGTAAAAGGCGAGACCATCCAAAAAGCAAAAATGCACGGCACTGGCATTTTAAAAAAAAGTTAACCTAATAAAAAAATCTAAAAAGTATCAATATTGTGATTTGTGCAACTGTCAAACTGTTATGTGATTTTTTTTCTGCCTCTGGCTCACAATAAAAAGCGCACCATATAGGTACAGCCATTATTACGACTGGGCTTTCAATAAAACGCCATCTGTTGAGACTTTTTATACTGATTTTTTTTTCTTAATTTAGCTGTCTGAAAAATCGCTAGCTTTTCTATTTATGCTAGTCTTAATTTACCCATCTTGACATGCGGAGTCCTAGATCCGGAATTACTTCCAACCTTGGCTAATTTTGTACTTACCCCAATGCCCCAGAATTAATGTAAGTACTACGTACAGAAAGGAAACTCCCTGCCCCTCCCGCAATATGGCAACCCCAGCACCTCCCGCACTTCTCCCCCGTTCTTGTGTATTGGGACGCTATGACTATGAAAACGCACACATTGACGTGTTACTGACGTGTTCACGGATATACAGTTTCATTTGTAGTGGTAGTAGGTATATTTTACGCCCCGTTACTATGAAGCGCCCGCCCTGTGCCCAATGCCTTACTCACCAGCATTGGGAATTCTGAAGAAGGACTGCATTACCTTCAATATGTCACCTGTTAGGTAATACATAAGTATGTATGTATATGTGTAAAAGTGTAGGTAATAAAGTATAGCAGACTGGAGTGACACAAATAAACCAATATTAATGCTAACTATCCTAATCCTAACTAATATTATAAATGCGAAAGTAAGTTTGTTTGTTACCTCTTCACGCTTCATCTACTGAACCAATCTTCCTGAAACGCATACACATAGCTGGAAGTACGGAGAAGAACACAGGGTACTTTCATCCCGGGAAAAAGCATTGATCCCGTGGGAAATTCACGCGGGCGAAGCCGCGGGCGAAAGCTAGTAAATAATATTATTATTGGTTTATTTGTATGTGTATTGTGTGTTGTAATAATAGAAGTATAAAATATTATTACAAATATCCCCGCAAACATAAGTGAGATCTAAGAAAGCCATATGTATACAGCACTATACAGAGTGTCCTATTGCCTTGTTTCAAAGCGTCAAAACTTTACACATCATGTTTCCATGTCGGATTCTAAATGGGCGGGAAACTTAGTTTCAGATGTGTCGAGTAACAGACAGTTAATTAATACAAGTACTTAGTTGGTATTAACTTTAATAGCTGAGGCACTCATTATACCTTCATTAACCCTAAAACCAGAAGGCCCTTTCAGGGTTACTATTTTTGAAATTTAACGTGTGTAAAATTGAAATGTCGTATACGAATAATTAAAATTACTTATCATAGGGTACCTACCTACTTACTACAGACTCAAATTCATCATTAATAGTAGAACCTAGCCTATTAATAATGTATACTACCGAAGTACCTATATAACTTTGCGGTTTTTTCGATTTTTGACAAAGTTTGGCGTTTGGCACTCGAGGACCTTTGCCGAGGCCGTTCAGGACCTTTAATGGAATAAACTTACATACATACTCACATCCATTACATAATGTACATACTAAAGGTGTAAAACTTACATTGTTTAAGGCATATTGCCAAGTATTTTACACATGCAGTCTATGGGTCAATTATACACAGAATGCACGCAAAGTCCCGCGCATCCAATATAATAACGGGTTGAGAGCGCTGCTGGGGCTACCAAGACACTGCTCCGCATCAGAAATGTTCGCAGAGGCACGTGTGGACACCTTCCAAGCCATAGTGCGGAAGAGGGTGGCCTCCCTGATGCGGAGACTGAGCGCTAGCTCCAACAGCCCTTTCAATGTCATCGCTGGCAGGGTAGATGGGCCCATACTAAAACATTGGACCCAATTACACGTAGATAAGATACTAACATAGTTTTAAGGACATTGTAACTAACATTTCTATGGACTTTTCCGAAATAAAATTATAATATATTATTATTGTTAACCCTGAAAACATAACACTCCTTATGTGGTCAGTCGTGTAAAAAGTACTCCACTATTTCCAATTAATATAATTTTATGTCGACATTTGTGTACGAGTTGTACGACATAACCTCAGTTTAAATTACAACCCTCCGGTCCATCAGCCACAAACTTCACATTTAATGTCTAAGCTCCCTTTGTAATTACAACCCTTTTCATAACTATTCTGACAGCTACATCAAACGTCCACAAGTGTTGTTACCTTTGATAATTTATATTCGTTGTAAGTATAAGTGATTATTTCGGCTTTAGTTCGTTTTTATTTGCGCTAAACCACAGAATTAATTTAAGTTCCACATACAGAAAGGAAGCTCCCTGCCACTCCCGCAATATCGTCCCTTGCGTACCCTGCACCTCTCTCCCGTTGTTTTGGCGGATTGGGATGCTATGACTATGAAAACTCACACATTGACGTGTTAACTGATGTACAGTTTCATTTGTAGTAGTAGTAAGTACTTGACGCCCCGTTTCTATGAAGTTCCCACCTTGTGGCTAAACGATACCTGGGCGAGCGTGACGGCTCACCTCATTCAGTTACCACAAAATAAAGTGCGCATTGAAGAAGTTTTCACAAAACTCCTTTTGCTCGTAGTCTGTAAGGTTAGGACGTCCGTGACAGTGCGCACATGGTCGTAAATTCCAAGATACGAATCCACTCCTGCATCGGCAGTTTTTACATTTGCTTCCGATAAAGGATAACGTGAGGAAGTCTCTTTGAGCATCAAGGACTCACAGGAGCGAGTGGCTGTATGGAAAGTCTACCTAGTCTACCAGTTGATATTCAGGTAATGTAGGAAATGGCAAACCACTCCATTAACATTGCCAAATTATCCCTTTTATTAAAGTCAGGTAATTAAACTTAAAACGAATTATATTTCCTGAACGTAAAAATAATCCCTATATCGAAGTATTTACCGAACAAAAATAACTCATTAGAAACGGTTGAAAAGTTAAGAACGAGAGTTTCAGAACACAGGGCTTTGCTTGGTAGGGTTCCGACCCAGCTAGATTTTATAATTACTTATTTAATTAATTAAAGGTTGACAATTAGATAATTACAGTTGTACAATGGCCGGAGGTCCCGAGTTCGATTCCCGGTCAGGTCAAAATGGAAAATGATCTTTTGCAGATTGGCCTGGGTCTTGGATGTTTATCTATATATGTATTTGTCATAAAATATAGTATCGTTGAGTTAGTATCCCATAACACAAGTCTCGAACTTACTTTGGGGCTAACTCAATCTGTGTGATTTGTCCGTATATATTTATTTATTTATTTAATGAATAAAAATTATCTCTTTGTTTGAAACTATACCTGAATCTCCATTCCATCAATAAGCCTACTCCACTACTCAGCTAAGCGTTACCTTCGAGTCTCACGACTCTTGGCTCTGTCTGCCCCGCAAGGGAAGACGTGATTTTGTATAATGGCGAACAGTCGAACTTCGTATCTAGTTTACACTCATGATTTGGCAACTTTTCGGCACAATTTTTTTTTCTCTATATAAGTGACCGTAGTGTTTACCCAGAAATTTTCACGGAAACGAAGACAAATATCGTATTATATAAATAAAAAACATTTTAGAATATGTTTGCCAGATACTGTTGCATGCAAGGCCCTGGCCGTGGATCCAGCACTCGCCAACCCTGTCGTTCTATCCAAAGTTGGGCTCATTTAAAACAATTTGGGAACATGAATATTTATAGGTTTGTACAACGACTCTAATTTCGACAACAGAAGTTGGGTAATTCCGATACACATATGGGAAAACCGGGAAATTTTAATTGGTTATAGCAAAATCAAAATGTTTCATGTAAAAAATTTATTGCTTTGTTCATTACCGCAAATAAAATAGCTACAAATCTGAAATTAAAATTAGAATTACATCAGTTTCAAAATTATAATCTGCCTTCAACACTCTAATACCAAAAGGTATTTTAGTATAATGAAAACATAATTTTCATAGAACTAATAAAATGTGTTATATAAATAAGACTATAAAATATCTGAAATGGCTATATGTTCATTTGGAACCTACAATTTCTGACATAACAGGCAAATGTAGTTTCTAGGAAGGATATTTCTCCTCCCGTACCTCCCACCTCGTTCGCCTCTGATCCCTTCAACCGATTTACGCCACATTCGCCATACGTGTTTCGACCCAGTACCATTAAAATGTCGCAGTCCGTCCCTCTTGTAAAATATTTAATTTTGAACCCGAAGGAGGGTAAGGTCCACATAGTGCTTTACTAAACAGTTAAAAATAAAGTTGAATATTGTGCCAAAATAAATTGTTAAGAAGAAGAAAGGAAATAAGAAGAATCAAGAAAAGAAAATACGAAGTACAGAGATGAGTGGAGAGAATTAGGGGAGACTTTTGCCCAGCAGTGGGACATAAATATCTAGATAAAAAAAAGAATCAAGAACTACTCGTACTTAGTAACAGTCAACATCATCATCATGGCAGCATCAGTTATCGGACATAGGCTCATCCTTTCAGGATGTCAGGATATCCTCCATCCTTCAGGGAGTCATGGAAGAAGATGGAGAAGGCATATGTCTTCAGTAATAGTTTAAATAATAACGTAAAATTTTAGCAAACTAAGAGTATATGAGTAATGATCGGCATTACTTCTTCTCCTATTTTATTAGGGATCGCCCTAATAAAATAGGAGAAGAAGTGGACGAAGAAGAAGAGTCTTCTCAGTCGCTCACTCTTGTCAGAGTGGTCGTGGTTGTGCAGATGGTGCTGGCCTGGGATCTTCTGTAGCCCCGTCCCCTGGGCGAAGCTTGCTGCTTTTGCAATGGCTTTCCACTTCTCTCTATTACTGGCATTCTGAGCGCACTGGAGAAGAAGAGTATCCTATAAATAAATAGCTAAGCAGGCACCTAACTTATCTGCATGCTAATCTTTAATTTAAAAAATCAATAAATCTTTTGTGTCGGATGCACCCGAAGAGATAGACTCTTTACACCAATTGGGTTCCAACCGATGGTTGGAGAAAAAGAGGAAGGCCAAAGACGAGATGGGCGGACGACTTGAGAGCGTTTGGCAGAGAATGGAAGGAAATGATAGTGATACGTGGAAGAAGTTAGCGGAGGCTTTTGTCCAGAACACAAATAGCTAAGAATTTTTTTTTGTATGAAAATTAAATTTGTATACGGGGCAAAATGGCGCATGTGGAAAACACCTTACGTACGTCCCACTGGTACGGCCCAGGTGAGGCACTGACGAATGACATGTATTTAACCTATAATATTCATACTTTATTTTATTAACATGAAAAAAGCTTTTAAATTACCTACATAACATTATGTTACTTATAATAACTTTACAAAAAAATCTAATTTTATGTTTTACCTATATATTATAACTGTTCTATGTTTGTACGTATAGCGATTTTATAGGGCCAATAGAATTCAAAACAAGATTTTTTGTCTGTCTGTATGTACATAAATCAAGCAAAAACTATTGCATGAGTGCAGTTCTCTCAGTGGTGTTGGTAAAGGTCTAACTTAAAACCTAGCACAGGTTTAAATAAAAAAATAAAATAAATAAGTAATTTAGGTATTGCCATATATACCTAAATTACTTATTTATTTTATTTTATAGACATAAATACCTTATGTCTATAAACAACAGCACAAACAAAAATAAAGGCAAAGGAATGCCTCAGCTTGTGTTATCAACTATTTGTAGGGATAACGCTGATTTTCAGGAACCCTAATTAAAAGTAAAGGGGAGGGATCAAACATTTCATTTTGATACGCCCTGCTTTAGAACCTGAAATATTAATAGTAGAAATTCTATAAGCTAAAACTCAACTATAATTAAATACATTACATAGTTATACAAACTATGAAGTAATTGATAAACATCTCGGCAGTAGGTAGGCCGTATCTCGAAAACTTGGGAAGTTCTCGTTTGTGTTCCACTTTCGGGAGTTGGCATCGGTTCTATAGTTAGTTAGTCAGTCAATAAATACGCCGATAAGCCACAGCTCATAGTTAAGTTAAGTAACTTATTTTTTGTGTTTTCTGTTTATAAATACGTAAAATTTCGTAGTATTTTGAAAGAAGCGCCAGTATCACTTGTATGATTCCAAGCTTTTATTGCTTTACTAGCTGTTGCCCTCGGCTTCGCCCGTGTGAGTTTCGCTTAGATGAAAAATCTTTTTGTGTTCCAAACTGTAATAACCCTGTGGTAGTAACCTAAACTCTAGTACTCAAAAAGATCTTCAATATTTATTCGTCAGTAGAAAATGCTCATCAGGTTGAACGACTTTAGCTAAGGAGCCATTTCCATATATGTGATAGTGTAACTAGTCTCTTGGAGTTCTTCATCAGATGATCCTGATCTTTGATTTTTATACGTCAACAGAAAATGCTCATCAGATTGATAAACTTTTGCAAATGTACCATTTTCATATTTCTTATAGTTTAGCTGTTCTGTTAAGGTTCTTCATCAGGTGTTCCAGTTTTCAAAATCAATTATAGCCTAAGTATATGTTGCCCAGGCTTAATGGCTATACAACAAAAAAAGTTTCATTTAAATCCGTCCAGTAGTTTATGCGTGAAACGCGTATATACATACAGACAGACAAGAAATTCCAAAAATTTTTTTGCTTTCTTTTATTCTTTTTAAGTGTCCCTCTATCCATTTCAGTCAAAAATACTAAATGTACAGACAAAATTTTTTTACTGTTTTATTATATGTATAGATAGATAAACGACTAGCTTCGCCCGCGATTCATCCGCGCGAAATTTAATATTGTTCTCAGATTGGCGGCTTATCAAATGAAACCTGCGACAGAAATAAAGTTAGACTATGTTATGTTAGGATATATGTCAATAAATTGTCACACATCTATATGTATAACAATTTATTGACATATATTGCAGAACAGAAAGACAGATAAATAAAAATTGAGAAAATAATCATTTTGGCGTCTTCAAACATTTTTTTACTAAATATATCCATAATAGAGTCATAGACCAGTAACAGTTTTATTACATCTTTCTTTCTTATCAAGATTATATATGTAAATAAAATAAATAAAATAAAAAAGCCTTTATTCTACCAAAAAAATCATTGTTTTACATTTTAAAATAAGTACAACTTTTGGAACTTATTAACTTTTGGAAGTCGCCTCTCTGGCGTAGGCCTCCCCCAGTTTCTTCCACTTTTCCCTATTTCTTGCCTGTCGCATCCAGTCAGTTCCACACCTTTTCTTAAATAAATCACTCCATCTTACTTTCGGTCTACCTTGTTTTCTTTTACTATCTCTAGGTATCCATTCCGTCACTCTTTTTGTCCATCTATCATTATTTAACCTACATAAATGCCCAGCCCATTTCCATTTTAAATTTCTTATTCTTTCTAGTATATCAGTAACCTTTGTCTTCGTTCTAATGGATTCATTCGTATTTCTGTCCGATAATCGCAAACCTAACATGCTTCTTTCCATTTTTCTTTGATGGATAGCCAGTCTTTCTTCATCCTGCTTTCGTAGAGCCCATGTTTGACATCCATATGTAACACATGGAAGTATTGTACTTTCGTAGAGTTTGCTTTTGATCTTTATATCTATACTTTTATTTTTCATTATTTCTCTTAAACTCCAGTATTTTTTCCATGACAGAGCTATTCTTCTATTTATTTCTTTTTCGGTAGTGTCATCGAATGCTATTAATTGTCCTAAGTAAATATATTCTTTGACATAATCTATTTCGTGGCTTTCTACTAGAATTGGCTTTTCTTCGTCATTTGTCATTATTTTAGTTTTTGATGCATTTAAAACTAAACCCACTTTTTTACTCTCTTTCACTAAGTCCTTTATCATAATTTCTAGGTCGTGTGGATTTTCTGCGAATATGACTACATCATCAGCAAATCTCAAATGGTTCAGATATTCACCATCAACTTTTATACCTTTATTTCGCCAATTTATGTTTCTAAACACCATCTCTAATACTGCCAAAAATAGTTTCGGAGATATTGGGTCACCTTGTCTCACGCCTCTACGTATGGGAAATTCGGTACCTTCTGTCTCAAGCTTTATATTAGCTGTGCATTTAGAGTATATGTCGCGTAACGTGTTTATATAACAGGTGTTTACTTCTTGTTGTAAAAGTGCTTCCCAGATGGATTCGTGGTCTAGTGAGTCAAATGCTTTGCTATAATCAATAAAACAAAGATATAGTGGTTTTTGGTACTCTTGCGACTTTTCTATTACCTGTGTTACGACCTGTATGTGATCTATTGTTGAAAAGTTTTTCCGAAAACCAGCTTGTTCTCGAGGTTGATGTTCGTCTAATATCTTGGTCAATCTATTTAATAAAGTTTTTGAAAATATTTTATATAAATTTGTAGTAAGGCTTATTGGTCGATAATTTCCGAGACACTTGGTATCACCCTTTTTATGTAATAGTATTATAGTCGATTCAGACCATTGGTGTGGAGTCGATTGTTGTTCCATTAAAATATTATTGAATAATTTTTGTAGAGGTTGTTGTAATGGTTCGCACAAAGTTTTAAGCAACTCATTAGTAATATTGTCTCTTCCCGGGGTTTTATCGTTACCTTGTGATTTTATTGCAAACTCTATTTCGGATTTTAGTATAGGGAGTACTTTGGGATCTTCGCAAAAATGGTTGTAATTATGTTTGTCCGTGTTTTCTCCTCTAAATAAAGTGTTGTCTTTAGAATAGAGTTCCTTGTAGAAATTTGTCGCTTCTTTGATCATATCTTGGCGTTTAGATATTAGATTTCCTCTCTTATTTTTTAGTTCTACTGCCCATTCTGACTTTTCCTTTAGTACTTTCATCGCCTTTCGAATAGCTCCTGATTTCTTTATGTATTTTTCAAATATTTTTTGCCTTTTTTGTTTTTTTTCTTGTGTTAGTTTTCTGTTTATAAGTTTACTTAATTTAGATATTGTTAATTTGTTTTCTTTGGTTCTTTTTTGTTTATAAATTAATTTTCTTTCTTCGAATAGACTTTTAATTTCTTCAGTGACACTTTTATCTTTTTGTATATTATTTGGCATTTGTTTTGTGAACAGTTGTAGTGTAGATTTGAGCCTATTGTACTGATCTTGTACCCTTGTAGAGGATTGGACACATTCCAAGAGTTGACTTTTCCAGTATTCTGCGACTTTTTCTGTAATATCTGGTATGTCTCTACAAATGTTTTTGGGTTTTATATGGCTCCTGTTATTGCTTATTTTAATAAAAATTTTTTTTTTATATATGTAGTCGTTAAATATTATTTTAACGTTACCAACATAGACCAGTATTTTTTTAGTAGGTACCTAGTTTTAATGTTAGTTTTTAGTTTTCTTATTTAATTTAGTGTTTATATATAACTAGCTTTTGCCCGCGGCTTCGCCCGCGTGAATTTCCTACGTTAACAGTGCTTTTTCCCGGGATGAAAGGTACTCTATGTCCTTCTCCGTACTTCCAGATAAGTGTATGCAAAATTTCAGGAAGATTGGTTCAGTAGATAAAGCGTGAAGAGGTAACAAACAAACTCACTTTCGCATTTATAATATTAGTTAGTGGATATATGAATTGTAAATTGTTATAGACCAGTTTATTAAGTATATGTATAAATATTTGGTATTAAGACAGAGGCGTAGATAAAAGAAATTATTTCTTTTACTCGCAGAAATGTCTAAAAGATTTTCAGTGATAATATGAACTGAATTTTGGTTGATGTAAGTTCAGCGAAGTTTCTAGTTCATAACAAAAGCCAGTTGACCGCAAGTCGAGGTTGACCTTAGTCTCGATTCATCAAAGGTATTGTGGAATTGTACACCGAAATTTTGGTTTGACTTATTACAAATAAACTTCTGTATTCATTATAAAATGAGGACGATACCTATTTAAAATGTTGCTCCTAATAATGTTTGTAGCCATTTGGACATAAAGTTAGAAGATTGAGTATTTTATTAACAATTTTTGTCATTAGAAATACATTTTTCCGTAATGGTTGGTTGATATTTTCCATAATATTGCATATTTTCAACAATTCTCTTACCTTGTCCGGGCCAAAGTACACCATTTTAAATAAATAACGATTTTAATAAAATAATTGAGGTATAATATTCTCTATCTAAATAAATAATGTCATAAAAGTATTCTTTAATATTTGTTAAAATGATTGTTTTTATTATATTTTATTACTTGTTTTAATATGATTTATTTATATTACCAATCGTCCATTAGTTTTGACGATGAATCATAATCGTTAAACGATTATTTTTCCAATTACAGGGCATTTTTATTTATTTTGGCTTTATAGGTATCCTATAATGTATAGACTAAGCCATATCAGGTTATCCTAGAATGTGGGTAGGATCAACTAGTTTAGCCTAGCCTAAACTGGTTTATCCTATCATGCTCAGGACAAACCAGTTTGGTCTAGGCTATACCAGTTTATCCTATCGCGTACAGGAGAACTAGTTTAGCCTAGGCTAAACTAGTTTGTCCTGAAATCAGGTTTGGCCGGTCACATATACATACATACATATTATCCCGCCTGTTTCCTTGGCAGATACTAGGGAATTTCCGCTTGACACGGTCACCTATGTAACGGACAAAATTTTTACAAGCAATCTAAGTTCTATCGTGTTAAGGGTACTCAATAATGTATAAAGCTACCTAAAATTGTATGAACCTTGGAACAAATTGATTCAACGGCCTTAACTTTTGTTCCTCCCCCATCTATATTCGGTACGTAAACGTAATTAAAACTTAATTTCTTAAGAACGACGAACATTTTATTTATCGATTTCAAGGAACAAATAAATTATTTAACAGAAGAATTTTACTTGTAAATTATGAATTTAATTAAAAACAAGAACAACTACAAACTTCACTTATGACTGAAAATCTATAAATATGAAATTTATCATTCAAGCTTTAGGTTAAAGTTTTCTGAGGCGTTAAGTTCATGAGGTTCCCTAAGTATGGTATCAGCAGGCTATACCAGGCGACGCACTTAAAACTTTAGATGAAGCACTTAGCAGTTTAACTTGCATCTCGTTCAACGCACCAAGTTTAAATCATGTTTAATTGCAAGTAGTGATGTGACACCACTCTCTGTAACTTTCGCAGAATTATCGATAACTGATAAAAGGTATTAAAATTATAAGATGTTTTCTAGATAGATGTCATTTATTCCTTAAAATATGGTAATACAGTGGTGTTATTTACATATACTTAAGTGCGACACACTGCCTATTAGGCGTAGGAATGTTAGGATTACAATAAGAATTATAAGATGATTCTAAGATAAAATGCTACCTATTTTATTTATTTTTTTATTATACCTACATACATAAGTAGGTACGTATAAACATACATACAAATAATCACGTCTTTATCCCTTACGGGGTAGACAGAGCCAAGGGTCGTGAGACTCGAAGGCCACGCTTAGCGGAATAGTGGGCTCTCTGATGGAATGGAGATTCAGGAATAGTGACATCTTATTCCTTTTATCAAGTGATTCTTACTATAGATTGTGTGAACGATTTATCAATTTAATCCATCTAATACGATAGCGATACTACTTCATGTTAAAAGACGCAGACTGTAACGTTAAGGCGACACCCAATGCTAATCAGAGGGGGTGAGGGATGGTACGTAAGCTCCGCCTTAAAGCAGACACAATAAGGTTACTATTCGAATTTTCTATAATTTGTGTTTTTGCTAGCGAGTTTTCATTAGGCTCTTAGGGTAATTATTTTAGAGGTTTTCTTTTAATTATGATAAAACACTAAATATATTTTAAAAAATAAGCCTGTATCGTTTTAGATAATTGTATTCTTTATTTGATTCTTTAAAAATATTCTACTGTTATCGCTTAAATTGCGGTGATTTTCGACGATAATGGAAAAAATAACAGGATTATGTATTATTTTTTTATCTAGTCTTAATTATTTTATTTGTAATTTGATTCAGTATAATTCTAGTTTAATGTTTTTCTCTTTACGAGATATTTTTCCTGCTTCAGTACTTCTAACCTATGGTTCACACTTGACGTTTAAAGACAGTACGTTTTCGGGAAATCCTGATTGGGTATGGCCTTAATTAAATGAAGTATCGTGGCGATCGTAAAACCACTGATTATATATTATGTTCTATGGAAATTTATGAATCAGTAGAGTCAATATAGGTTTTGCTAGCTATAGCTACAGCCGCCGAGAATTTCCCTGTTCTCGAAAATTCTGCATTTGGAAATTTGAGAAAGTTATCGGGATTTTAGGAAAATTTTCCGTTCTTGAGAATATTTCCAAGAAAGTTTCTGCTTGTTTGAGTTATTCGAGAACGGCACATCACACTACTACTAATTGGTTGGACATCACTAAACGTGGCCGGGGAAAGATACATGAACTGAGAGTTACTTATTACTTATAGTGCACTTTGGTCATGTTAGAAAAAATCTTTCGATTGTCAATTTTTTTATTTGAAATATTGCATCGTAAATCGGTTGGAGTATTTGCTTATATAGGAGGAGTTAAGCAAAGGATAGGAAAAAGAACGAAATAGTGATGTGGAAGTATAACAAATATCATCTGGCAAATAAATTGAAAAGAGACGTCGTCCACTGTCAAAAGTTGTTTTGAAAATCGGTAAAACATAGTTCAGTAGTATTTCTATCATATAGAAATATGCCAAACAATACATATAGCAATCAAGACGTTGACAGTTGATCAATTTAGTTCTAATGACGCAGCATACTGTTTCAAAATCAGCTAAACACAGAAGTAGTGAGTAGTCAGTCAGTCACGTCTCCTTTGCAATAAGCTTCGAGGCGGGGACGCCGTCGGAATATTAAGGCTTGTTTGCTTAGAGTTCATGAGAAAAAGCCTTTTCTGCATCTCAAAGTCTGTGCAAATAAAAAAAAACAGTTTAATATGGATGCTTTTTTCTATGTTTCTATATGGCTGAGGATCATGGTATCTAAAGGCAATATTAATGAAGTTGTGTTATTCATTTGGTTAGGCACCTTGCCTCCTCTTTTGGTACCAGCTGAAAATCAGCGCTTTGGCATTTGCCTTGGCACCATGCTGAGCTTGTCGCCATTTCGACGAATTTAGTTAAATTTAGTGTTAATTTAGTATATATGTTAATTTAGTGCAAAATTTGTCGAATAAAGAATTTTTCTTCCTTTCTTTCTTTCTTTCAAATTAATCATCAAAGAGTACAAGGTTTCCTCACAATGTAGGATTTGAACCTGATCGAATTAGATCTTTTTTTTGTTTATGATTTTTTATCTTCCCAGTACCTATAATCGGGCCGAAACCTAAACTCCCGTGTCATACGGGATAGGTGTCGTCAGTGTCAAGCCCATGAAGTATCAAATTTTTTAATTTTTTAATCTATGCGCGGAAATGTAGTACTTCAACTTCCGGCTTGCCCGTGTAGGGAGTTCCATTGCATCCGGCTACAATAAATCGATAGTGAATATGTAAAAAATCGCGATAGCTCGTTTATTTTATCGATTAATTTAATAAGGTTTGTAAATGCTGGATATAAAAATTATTGCGTTTTAAGATTTAAAATTTTTTACATTAAAGTAATACAAAAAAAGAAAGAGAAAAGGAGAAGAACTCACGCAATCGTATCGAATCGTGACATCAAATATTATTCACAATGAATTTATTCTCAGGCTATTTAAATGACTCAGGTTCAGACTTCTGATTAATAAAAATAGTTATTTTATTTCGATTTGATTTTTTACGTAACATCAAATAATCGCAGCGATTCGTGTTTAGGTACATCACTATTATTGTCAAAGTGACATACGTCATACGGGAGTTTAGGTTTCGGCCCGATTATAGCTAAAATGCCTGTACCTAGTCGAAAGTTCCCAGGACCGTAAGACGATGAAGTGAGACTCTTTTTTTTTAGAAATAGGCAAAAACCTACCAGAAAATATGTTAAAGAAAAAAAATAATTCTATTTGTTATGACTTCATAAATCTTTGATTACAAGATGAGTCATAACGATTACGGCCCGCGGGCGAGATTCGCGAGATTTCGGAATCTCCAAAGATTTGACGAATTGGATTATCTGCGGATGAAATGCTAATGTCGAAGAAATCAAGGAGCGCTTAAGGGGGATACGCTACTGTCGAGAAATAAAAAGCGTTTGTTTTCTAAAATCCGCCTGAGAAAACAGGGTATGGTTTTTGTATCTACTGTTGCAAAATTATGTTACGACATTTTTCCATTAAATCAATTCCATTTATTTATTAATACATAAAATAGAAGAACCGCATGGACCCTGGTAGGGCACTACAATAACTAACAATTAATAAGATAACATGTTCAAATTAATTAATTACAAATCATAATAATATTGAAATAATATCAATTCAATAAGCTCACATTCAAAGTAAATTAAGTCAATTAGGCAAATAAAAAAAAATATGTAAAATAGAACAAAATTATAAAATTGGGGTTAATTATACAGGGTGATTTTTCATCCGAAGGATATATTTAATCCAACGGTAGGTCATGCTAGCATATAAGTAAAAAAAATATTAAATAATAATCTTGCAAAATTAGAACCACTTTTTAAGACATGTTGGTGAGTAATGTCATGCATTTTTTTTCGAGATCCTATGGTGCATCTACGATCAGGAAACTGCTTCAACGGTCACAGGCAAAATTTTATTTTACACATTTAATGCACATTTGCGTAATACTAATGACAATAGAATTCCATTCCATTTGAATCTCCATTCCATTAGAAAGCCCACTATTTAGCTAAGCGTGGCCTTCTAGTCTTACGACTCTTGGCTCTGTTTACCCCGTATGGGATAAAGACGTGATTCCTATGTATGTGACTAATGACAATAAAACATTGTCACAAAGTTAAATAAAATTAAAGTTACGAGCTGGACTCGCACACAATACAGTACTAAAAGTTTTAACTTTGCCGTGCGTTACAAACAGCAAAGTTTAATCTTTACTTTGTGTAGATATTACATATTTACAGTTTTAATTTTTTTTATTTATATTGACGTAAGTATTGTTACATGGGCTGTCCAATCTCTTTAGATTGAATGTTCGACATTGAAATAAAAAAGAAAAGATTATTAGATTAATGGAATTTGTCAAAAGAACAGTAAAGATGATTAAAGTATCCTTCTAACGTGGTTACTATTATATCAAATTATAATAGTAGTTTATGCAACTGATACATAATGAAAGGCATTAAAACATGAGTGTGGTTTTTTGAAACAAGCCGAAAGCGAGTTTCATAATAACAACACACGAGTGCACGAGCAAATTCCGAAGACAATTTGATTCTCCCTTTCAACAATAGTCACATACATAATCTTTGAATAGTCCTTTCCAATTTCTTCTACTATTACACGACTGACCAAAAAGGACTGTTATGTTTTCAAGGTTCATGTATGTATGTAAGTTTCTTTATTCCACCATAAGTCCTAAACGGCTTAACAGATTTTGATGTGAGAGGTATTGTTACATTCCTTGCATTCCTCCGAGTGACATAGGCTATGTAAGTTGTCAGTCGTGTTTTTATTTTTAAATAATTAGCTTGTTATTGGTTCTTTCACTTTACAATGCGTCACGTCGCGCGTCGCTCGTTGCTTCATCTACTTTTATTATTATGAGATATTCCCTGGTTGTATACAGGATTTATTGATTTATCATATTTGATTATTATTCTGCATATTAAATTACATACATATTATCACACCTTTTTTTCCGTGCGGGCAGGCAGAGACTAGCGATTTCCACTAGCTTCGATTCTCGCTTCCTCAAAATCTTCATTAAAATTGGTTATTAAACTTTAAAACCAAACAAAAAATATTCGTTATATGTTGATAAGAAAACATTTATGCTAATTTTTTCGAAAATCCTCTGGGTGCATTAAATATTTTATAGGCTCGAGGTATTTATTTAATTTATTTGGTCTTTTAAAAAATATGGTTCATAAATTTTTCTTGTACTTTCTTTTTTTACTTTTCTTGTAATATTTTTTTAGGTGTAACTAAAAAAATATTACATATTGCTATAGCTACTTGATTTTAGTGAACAAATTCATTGTTTCAGATCGATCGATCGATTTTTGAATAAAATTGATGGCAAAACACTATGCCTAAAAATTCAAAATAATGTGAGGTACACCCACAGAAATATATATAGTTTTATTATAAGCGTATTTAAAAGGGTGTCTAAATTATAAAAAAAAACACAACAACTAAACATAAACTTGTCATTTGAAATTGCATGGCAAATGCGCACACTATACAAAAAAATATATTACAGTGTTAAAAATAGTACCAAATACACATATTAGTTTAGTAGCTTGAACGTTCCTAGGAAGCTAAATAAATTCATCTCAGGTACGTGCAGCTAACTCGCCTCAATTTGGAGTTCGCTCGAGCAAACTCGATTCTCGCCTCGGCTTGGTTTGCAGGACCAATCGTAGTGCAAACAATTTACCTCCTAGCTAGGGTTGTCAACTGTCCAGCTTTAGACATGGTTGTCTTCTTAAAAACTTTTATTTAACTTGCAATGTATATATGTTCGTTCGGGTGGAATCTTAGAACTCAATTTCGATGGCTTAGAATAAAAACCTCGGATGTTACTTTTGCCAAAAAAATCACATCCGAGGTTTTCACTCTAAGCCATCGATTTTGAAGTAGATATCTTCAACCGATTGAGCTGAAATTTTGTACACACGTTTAGTTTGGATGACAATGCATGATATGGTATGTGACGTCATTCTAAATCCAATATGGCGGACCATCCAAGATGGCGGAATGGTTATTTGTAATGCCTTTCCACAATATGCATGGATATCAAATAAAAGGGTTTGTTGAGATACTTTTCGGCTTACATTAGATTTATGCCGAAAATGGCGTTACATTATTGTTTATTTTAAAATATCACCGACTCTTAACAGGGGTATATCTACCTAGCTAAACACAAGGTCCTTAGCTAAGAATACATTGGGAAAATTGAGTAATTATGTAATAAGTTGAAAGAAGTCGTGATAGAAGATGCTGTAAGAATTTTTTTGTTTTTTTTTAACATATTTCTAGGCCAAATACAGCTTTGAGTGAGTCTATAATTTAGAAGATGACAGCCCTGCTCTTTGACCAATCCAATTTCACTTCGATTGTTGGTTTGAACTTATGTGCATTCTACGTCGCTCACTTATTTATAGTTCCTTCCCACTTGTGTGTATTGCACCGACTTTAGAGGGATTTCCAAAGTGGCTCTCCTTTTATTGAGTTGTAAGGGCAATCAGATCTTGTGGCATCAGTAAACCTGATGGCCGCTGTTTTTTTATGACGATAGGAATATGATTGTATAAAGGACTTTGTTCAAAGTGTATGGGGGCTTGGCTTACTGTGGACAGTTCGTTCAATAAATAATAGTATTATCATTCATCATAATTAATGTCAAATAGATTTTCTGAATATATATTGGAGTATGAATATCTATAATTAAAATATACAATTTAGTAAGTATTTTTTGCGTTTCCGATACTCAAATCAAAGATGTCGGCTTTTACGTGTGTTCTGGGATGCCATTATCTATACATATAATAAAACAGTAAAAATATTTTGTCTGTACATTTAATATTTTTGACTGAAATGGATAGAGGGAGACCTAAAAAGAACAATAGAAAGCAAAAAAAAATTTTTGGAATTTCTTGTCTGTCTGTCTGTCTGTCTGTATGTATGTACGCGTTTCACGCAAAAACTACTGGACGGATTTGAATGAAACTCTTTTTGTTGTATAGCTATTAAGCCTGGGCAACATATAGGCTATAATTCATTTTGAAAACTGGAACACCTGATGAAGAACCATAACGGAACAGCTAAACTATAAGTAATATGGAAATGGTGCCTTAACAAAAATCGTTCAACCTGATGAGCATTTTCTGCCGACGTATAAAAATTGAAGATCTGGAACATCTGATGAAAAGCTCCAAGAGACCAGCTACACTATAACATATATGGAAATGGCGCCTTAGCAAAAATCGTTCAACCTGATGAGCATTATCTGCTGACGTATAAAAATTGAAGATCTGGAACATCTGATGAAAAGCTCCAAGAGAGATTTTTCATCTAAGCGAAACTCACGCGGGCGAAGCCGCGGGCGACAGCTAGTCTAAAACAATATTACATTTAAGTAGTATATTGTTTATTCTTTGATGAAAGATTGGATTAATTAGGTATTTCTTACCAAAATACATTAGTTTTATTTATAAAGTACACTCATATCACTTCATATTTATATTTTAGAATGAAGAATTATGTATTATTTTAATTTTTACTTAAATAATTCAATATTGGTAACACTCGATTCTTGGGCGCGGCTTGATTTTGACGTTGACAAATGTTGACAAGTATCCAAGTGTCAATGTCGACCGACGACAACCGGTCAACGTCAAATCAAGCTACGCTGAAGAATTGAGTGTTACCAGGTAAAGAAAACGAAAAATTGAATTATTTAAGTAAAAATTAAAATACATACATAATTCTTCATTAAAAAATATAAATATGAAATGATATGAGTGTACTTAATACATAAAACTAATATATTATGCTAAAAAATTACCTAATTAATCCAATCTTTCATCAAAGAATAAAAATATACTACTTAAATGTATTATTATTTTAGATAATGGCATCCCAGAACAGTGAAGGCCGACATCTTTGATTTGAGTATCGGAAACGCAAAAAATACTTACTAAATGATATATTTTAATTATAGATATTCATACTCCAATATATATTCAGAAAATCTATTTGACATTAATTATGATGAATGATAATACTATTATTTATTGAACGAACTGTCCGCAGTAAGCCGGCGATGAACAATGTCTTTTATTTATATAAACATGAGTTAACAGGTGGTGTTAGAAAACTTAATCCTGCATGTGCCTATCTAAACCTGAATAAAATAAGGTGCGATCTCCAACTCCGACGCATGCCCACGTCTAGGTCACGTGCCCTGTCCTGCGTTAGCAACAGAATGCCGCGCGACACGATGCTGTACCATGAGGTAATATTACACGCGACAACGCTGTCAACATAGGCCACAAGCACTTATGTGGCCACAAGTATACACGTTCATACATTTGACATTGCTTTGTCGCATTTGCTGCTCACGCAGGACAGGGGGTTACGTAGGCGCTTCATCCTGCTGTATTCGCGGCGAGTCCACCACCAATGGAAGAAAAATACGAGGTGGAATTCTCGATAGACCTGATGAAGCCACGAAAACCATAAATAATTGAGGAAAATCCCAGCAAGACGGACTTTTAACCTCCTGATTCATTCAATTTATTAATTACTAGCTTTTGCCCGCGGCTTCGCCCGCGTGAGTTTCCCACGGGAACAGTGCTTTTTCCCGGGATAAAAAGTAGCCTATGTGCTATTCCAGGTCATTATCTACCTCTGTACCAAATTTCATCGAAATCCGTCCAGTAGATTTTGCGTGATTGAGTAACAAACATCCTCACAAACTCACAAATTCACAAACTCACAATCTCACATCCAAACTTTCGCATTTATAATATTAGTATGGATAAGTATATAAGTATAGATTCTTTCACCATAGCCAGCGAAAACGCAAATAAAACAAAGTATTAAGTTGTTTTTTTTTTTATAATATCTTTGTATTTTATCCACTAACGACGAACTCAAACAATCTACTAAGAAAAAAAAAACTAGAACCCAAGTTGTTCCGAAACAAGATAGGTAATAATATTTCATGTCAAAATATTACTCAAAGTTTTCGGAAACTTACTCCTGAAGAAAATAGTTCCCTTTATTACGAAAATATAACCAGCCGAGTACTAATCATTTCCAACAGACTGAGGATTGGACATTTCTACAATAGGGTTCTGCACCAAAATAATAATTATATTCCTCAGCTTTTTGTTTTATAGCCACATTCTTAAATTCGAAATATTTAATTTCATTTCATTTATTTTATTTAATAAATATAATAAATAAATAAATATATACGGACAAATCACACAGATTGAGTTAGCCCCAAAGTAAGTTCGGGACTTGTGTTATGGGATACTAACTCAACGATACTATATTTTATGACAAATACATATATGGATAAACATCCAAGACCCAGGCCAATCTGAAAAATATCATTTTCCATCTTGACCTGACCGGGGATCGAACCCGGGACCTCCGTTGTGGCAGTCTGGCGTGATAACCGTAAGGCCACGGAGGTCGTCAATTTTTTCAGTAAGTACCTACAAAAAATATGAAAACAGAATGTCAAAAACAAAACATTTGCAAAGTTATAAAAAAAGAAATTAATACATCCATTATAATCAATAAATGTTATTAACAGGTTTTCAATTAAAATAACAAATTGTCAAATACTAGCCGCGCCCCGGGCTTCGCTCCCGTGGGAATTTCAGGATAAAAAGTACACTACGTGCTATTCCCGGTATTTTTCTACCCGTATACCAAATTTAATCGACATCCGTCCAGTAGATTTTGCGTGATTGAGTAACAAACATCCTCATAAACTTACATCCAAAATTTCGCATTATAAAATTGGTAGGATAAATAAATTCTAGATAAGTAGGAGTGTAGCCTGCCTCAGGCAACAGGTACATGCACAGTACCACATCATTATCTCTTACGGGGTAGACAGAGTACAACTAGATCTAAAGTAATTATATGATTGTGGTTAAAAAACTCCATACGAGCAGGACTTGAAACCGCGACCAGGTATCAGGGACCAGGTTTCTTATTAAACTAGCCTGTGCCTGCGAAGGTGTCGTGTCAAGATAAAACTTACGCCAGATTTTAAGTTGGACCTTTATAATACAACAATGAAAACCGCATCTTTGGTCCAGTAGTTTTTGCGTGATGCGCGTACAAATAGATACATAAACAGACAGATAGATAGACAAAAATTCTAAACAAAATGGTATTGGCTTCTATTGGCCCTGTTAAGACTCCTCATAGTTTTTTTCTTAAATATCTCCTATGTACAGTTACAGTTTTATTATATGTATTGATGATAAGTGCACTTTAGTACTAACTGCATCTTGGGTGCTTTTAAATTAAAAAAAAAAAAAAACTAGTTCGTTAATAATATTGCGTTCCCTCGCGAGCCCGGCTCACACTTGGCCAGTTCTATTTCAGTGACAGTAATTAGAATGAATACGTGCAATTTACGTCCTGAAATGCACATAAAACATTCATTGGACCGAGTTCTTTCCCGTACCATTTTGTGAAATGGTAAGACAGAAATCTAGTGTGTAATGGATTACGTTTATTTCTTTTTTTTTAACTAATTACTCGCTCCGTCTTCAATTATTTATATCTTTGTGAGAAAGAAATAAAGCCAAGAAAGTGTAGCGTGCGTTTCAATCGACGTAATAACCCTCTATCTAACCTTCAGCCCTAATACGATTATGTAGTCTCAAACAAGTCTCGAACTTACTTTGGGGCTAGCTCAATCTGTATGATTTGCCCGTATATATTTACTAGCCGCGTCCCGGGGCTTCGCCCGTGGGAATTTCTGGATAAAAAGTACCCTATGTGCTATTCCCAGTATTTTTCTACTCGTATACCAAATTTCATCTACATCTGTCCAGAAGATTTTGCGTGATTGAGTATCAAACATTCTCACAAACTCACATCCAAACTTTCGCATTTATAATATTAGTAGGATTTACATAGAGAGGCTAAACAAATAAACTTATAAGCGACAAGCCATCATCAACTTTTCAGCCACGATCAGACATAGGCCTCTATTCATAAAATTTGAAAATGCCTCTCTTATATTATACGCATCATATCAACAGCAGTAGATTGTTGCGCCGCCTCTTTTCCACTTGCGCTTTGGAGGCGGTAGGAACCTTAGCTTTAAGTAATTTCCCGACGTCAAATAAGTATACGACGATTATATAAAAGTGCTATTTTTAACCCTATTTAAATAAAACAATTTTTATTTCATTTGATAATCGGTCGGGACAGAAAAACAATACAGTATAATATAATAGAAAATCATTTAAGATTTAGAAACAAAATTAAACAGTCCGTGTATGAAATTTTCAGATACTTTGTTATGCAACTTAGTTCTAACGAAGTTGAAGTTACACCTGTTGCATTCACAGGTTGCATTAAATACGACACGGTTCTACCATGGTTCAACCTGTTTGAGTTTCGCTTCCTCAAATTGTTTATTTCCGTTCTAATACCAATCAACTAACAACATATTTCTTTTCTATTCAAACAGATATCAATTTCATATGAGAATTAATCCTAACTAATCCTACTAATATTATAAATGCAAAAGTTTGGATGTGAGTTTGTGAGAATGTTTGTTACCTAATCACACAAAATCTACTGGATGGATTTCGATGAAATTTGGTAGACGTGTAGAATAATACCGGAAATAGCACATAAGGTACTTTTTATCCTGAAATTCTCACGGGAGCGAAGCCCCGAATCGCGGCTAGTAAATGCCAAAGTGAGTTTGTTTATTTGTTGCCTCTTCACGCTTTATCTGATGAACCAATCTTTCTGA
This sequence comes from Ephestia elutella, assembly GCA_018467065.1. Lineage (NCBI taxonomy): Eukaryota > Metazoa > Arthropoda > Insecta > Lepidoptera > Pyralidae > Ephestia > Ephestia elutella. The sequence continues at coordinate 1,794,567 of CM031564.1, forward strand.
AACTTTGCATACACATAGTTAGAAGTACTGAGAAGGACATAGGGTACCTTTCATCCCGGGAAAAAGCACTGTTACCGTGGGAAAATCACGCGGGCGAAGACGAGGGAAAAAGCTAGTTACCAATACTTTAAATTCGGGCAAATTATGTTACCAATGGCTCAGTCGGCTGAGTCAGCTTGTGTAAAAAAAGTTTTTTAATAGTGATCATGATGCTAGCGGGTTAAACATACAACCATGGAAGTGTATTTTTCCGTGGTCTTCGAACTCCAAGGACTTCCGCGCACGGGTAGTTTGTGTTGCTCTATGACACAACTTGTTGGACGGACATGCGACTCATGTAGTTATTACCACGGGTCGGGACTCGGGAGCGGCTTTGTGAATGATGTTGTTTAATGCAGGCTGTCACTTCTACAACTCAGGCCAGGAAATGCACTGCACCGTAAGCATTCTAAAAATTAGGAAAGGAATTACGAACTAATGAATACACTACACTGCGTTTTGGGCACAGATTTAGGAACAAGTTATATGTACTAGAATATAGCTGTGATGTTGGGAATTCGTGCAAATACTTCTTAAAACACCAAAGACAACTCTAAAAGAATGACATTAGAAAAAAAAGCATTTTACTTGACAGCGTCAAACGTCTGAAATCGTTGCAATTTATAAAGCGTCTTTTATCCAGTCTTCTAGCGAATCAAGGATTTGTGAGTGAGTGAATAATGTCAAATGTCATGATGATTCGATTGGTGATGTTTTGGTTCAGCAGCGTGATGATTTTGATGTTGGTATACAATGTGGCATCGATGATAATTGCGAGAAGAATCTTGTTGGGCATCCGGGAGAAGTACACTCATTGACCACGGTAAACGGTAGCCTTCGACATGATATCCTATTCTAGCTAAGTCTTGACCCTTTCACCAATGATCTCACATCAATGATGAGCTTAAGAAAGCTTGAACTGATATTAGGACCCAAAAGTGAAGTAGGGAATGATGTTCAGGATAGCTTACACTAAATAAGGGATAAGGCCAGGCAAAAAAAGATTAAGTGTTTAACATAAAGGCATATTTTTTTGCGAAAACACGTGTATATTGATATCTTAGTACATCTCGATGCTTAGTACCAACGTGCTTTACCATTGAACGGTGATCAGTCATGGTCGCTTCTATACCTACGTATAATAAAACTGTAACTGGTATAAATATAGAAAATAGTTAAAAAAATATGAGGGCTCTTTATAGGCCCAATAGAAGTCTTAATTATTATTTTTTAATTCGTGTGATGCGTACAAATTCTATATTTGTACGCATCACACAAAAACTGAGGCTTTGATGAAGTTATCACAGTTGTATTATTAAAAGGTCAAGCCTAAAAAATCTAGGGCGAGGTGATCCAAATTCGACCAGACCAGGAAATTTCGCCTGGGCGCACACGTGTCTAATATTTTTTGTACGGAAAGGAACTGACGTGAATGTGAGCACCCAGTCGAACATTTTGTATGAAAATCACGCATTTAGATCTCCGAATTTGGGTTTTCTATTCTACATTTGGCATCAGAAAACCGTGCCAGTATTATAATCTCTCTACCTCTTATTCAGCCCATTGTCTCCCATTACAATGTACGCCATTTTCTGGATTTTTTTGGAAAATGGCGGCACAAAGGGCCCAAGCGTCTTTGGATTTTATGGTTCTTACGAATATTATGTGTTTGTAGTGAACGAAATATATAAGCTCGCGCGGTCTACAGCTCACAGAGCCACTAGTAGTAGATATGCTAAGAATAATATTGTGTTTGTTAAAGGTGGAAACAGATGGCGGCGCGGCGTCTTCGCCGGCGCTGCCGCTGTGCCCGGCGGGACGGCCCGACGCGGATATTCAGCCACTCCTCACTGAAGGTAAGTGCCGTGGCGACCATCCTCGAGTGAGTAGAAAATAGCTCTGTTAATTCTCAGAGGAAGCTTTGGACAGCCTGCACGGGTCGACGATGTAAAGAATATTGCTGGCAAGAACTACATTGCGATGCACAGAAGGTTAGCGTAGTCAGCTCAGCCAGTTAGTGGGTCATGGAAAGCTGATGATAATACTCAGCTGTGGTGACTGAACGACGTGAAATAGCCATGGGCGATTGTCAAAAAGCAATCAAAAATATAAAGCTGTGCTGCTAATCTATTAAGGTAAGTGATCAGACACCATACCCTTTTCAGACGACGTACTGGAACTGCCTCTGAGGTCCAGTCGTCCCTGCCAGCTGATTGGTTTTAGTCCTACGGAATATGAATGCTCGTACTTAGCGATAGGTTTCTATTTCGTTTGCAAGACCCGGCAAATTTTTATTCCTAAACTTGACTGACAGTAGGTAATGTTCAGACAATCCCCCAGGCACTAGCGTATCTACATCCTACCTGGGCTATTAAGGTTTTACGGCAAGGAAAAAAGATTCCTCCTAATGCCTCCAAGGAAGCATCTTATAGGACAATCGTTAACTATGTAAGAGATACTGCTCAGGAGCACCACAGTCTCAATCTGGTACTTACTCTGTGGTTTTGGCATTAACGTTGGCGATCCGGAAATTCATTAACTTCACTTTTTTAAAGTACTTTCATATAGAAATAAGATATGGTGAAAAAATTCCATGCGAGCAGGACTTGAACACGTGACCAGGTCTTTATACGACCTTGCTCTTCCAACTGAGCTATCGCATTTCAATCCTGCGAAAATCTTTACCATATCCGATTTCTATTGAAATGCATTAGGCATGCGTCACCTTACATATATGCCCACTATACGAGTAAGGTATTTGACTTCACTTTTCACATTTTTAACCTACATGTGATGAGTATCGCTTAACTCTGTATCTCAGAAGAACCAGCAGTAAATAAAACGGTATTATTTGCTAAAATTGCCATTGTCAATGCGCCGTGGTACGTAAGAAATGACAACCTGCACCGGGACCTTAACATGCAGCTTGTTCGTGACGTAATACAAAAATATGCAGAAGCACATGAACACAGGCTGCTTCACCATGTGAATGTTGAGGCTATCCAGCTCCTCGACAACACGGATATAGTGCGAAGACTAAAAAGAACTAAACCGTTAGATTTAGTGTAGTGATAATAAAAACAGATCAATAGTGATAGTGATAAAATAGTGCAAATAAAGAGACACATGATCAAAGTGCCTTCCCCTTAATAGAGACAGTAAGAAAAGTGCCGATGGACACATTCTTAATTCTATGGACTTTATAAAACTGGACAACATAAAATTACACATTAGCCTGTAAATAGGCTAGATTGTAATAATATTAGCGTATTTAATTTATTTAAGTAAGTTAAAAAAAAGGAAAAAAAAAATTGCAAAAATATTCTTGTACAATTCTCTTCCTTCTCTGAGACAAGCTCGTTAACGTCACATTTGTCAAAATATGTCGCCTATTTATAAAGCTACGGGAACTGAGGAGCGACCCTGTAAATTGAATGGACTTAGGAGTAAATAAATATTTGTATAGTCCCATAGATAAAAAGGTTTCAGGTAGAACAACAGATTTACTGATCCTTACCCCTGAATCACGGGGTCCCGGGTTCAACCCGGTCAGGTCAAGTTGGAAATTGATCCTTTTCAGATTGACCTGCTTCTTGGATGTTTAACTATATTATGTTACATTAAAGAATATATAGTCTCGTTAGCAACCCATAAATCAAGGAAGTTACTTTGGGGTCATCTGTGTGATTAGTTTGTTCCTGTATATTTAACTAGCTTTCGCCCGCCGCTTCGCCCGCGTGAATTTCCCATGCCTTTTCCCGGGATAAAAGGTACCCTATGTCCTTCAACGTATTTCTAGCTATGTGTATGCGACATTTCAGGAAGATTTGATCAGTAGATAAAGCATGAAGACGTAACAAACAAACAACAAAGAAAACTCACTTTCACATTTATAATATTAGTTAGGATAGTTAGGATTATATATTTCCGTCAAAATAAACTTTAGATTCGGCATTCTTATTGTAGGCAATGGGCTAGCAACCTTTCACTATATCTGAATCTCAATTTTACCAAGTCTAATGACTCTTACTCTATTTATACGGTTGTGTGTTGTTTTATAGAAAACAGTTGTATTTGTTGTTGTGTTTGTTGTGTTGTGTTGTGTGTTGTTGTTGTTGTTGTGTTTTGTTGTGTTGTTGTGTTTCGTTTCAATGAAAATGTTTCTAATATTATCATTTCATAGAATAATCAATCGGTTAAAAATACAATGACCGAATGTTTTATTAATGAAACATTTTCTACGAAATGAATTTTTTATGAAATTTCTATCTGTGAAGCAAAGGGACACCCTATTTATACCTTATCGAGATCCGTCCAATTGATTTCGCGTGATTGCGTTCAAATATCCACTCACACAAACTATCGTTGAAATATTACAACATGAGCCCCGGGGCTCGGCTCTCAAAGGAATTTATTAATAACTAGCCTTTGCCCGCGGGTTCGCTCGCGTTAATCCTTTCTTAGCGGATGCCTACGTCATAACATCTACCTGCATGCCAAATTTCAGCCCGATCCGTCTAGTGGTTTGTGCTGTGCGTTGATAGATCACTATGTCAGTCAGTCAGTCACCCTTGAGTTATATATATAGATATATAGAAAAGTACCCTTTGTGCTATTCTAGATATTATTTTACCCGTGCAACAAATTTCATCGCAATCTGTTCAGTAATTTTTGCGTGAAACAGTAATTATGATCCATCCGAATCATATTATCATACTTCCATACTAATATTATAAATGCGAAAGTTTGGATGTGAGTTTGTGAGTTTGTGAGTTTGTGAGGATGTTTGTTACTCAATCACGCAAAATCTACTGGACGGATTTCGATGAAATTTGGTACAGAGGTAGATAATGACCTGGAATAGCACATAGGCTACTTTTTATCCCGGGAAAAAGCACTGTTCCCGTGGGAAATTCACGCGGGCGAAGCCGCGGGCAAAAGTTAGTATGTTATAACATACTAAAGTTAAGCTGAAAGTGTTTGTAAAATTGTTAGTTTGTAGGGGGTAAACTTCGAAACGAATGAAATGATTTCAAAAATTCTTTACTAACAGAAAGCTACATTATATCTGAGTGACATAGGCTATAATTTATGTATGTACCTCCCGAGCAAATCCGAGACGGGGCGCTAATATAAAAATAATATTAGTAAAATAAAATGGATTATAATAAGGTGGAAAGCCTATATGATTCCTTTTTACGCCAATCTTATCCTAACTAATATTGTAAATGCTAAAGTGAGTTTGTTTGTTTGTTACCTCTTCACGCTTTATCTACTTAACCAATCTTCCTGAAATTTCGCGTACACATAGAAGTACGGAAAAGGACATAGGGTACCTTTCATCCCGGTAACAATCTCTTCCTGAAATTTCACATACACATAGCTGGAAGTACGGAGAAGGACATAGGGTACCTTTCACCCCGGGAAAAAGCACTGTTCCCTTGGGAAATTCACGCGGGCGAAGCCGCGGGAGAAAGCTAGTCTTATATAAATCTGGACAACTTGTGCATTTATTAGGTTCTATCCTGCACTGTGTTTGTCTGTCTAACCACAGCCCTAAATAACGACACCCTATTAAAAATAATGGAATTAACAGTTAACACCCTATCACTTTGTCAATAAAAAATGTTTGTAAAGTAATTTTTGAAAAACTTGTTTAAGTAAGTAATTCATTATGCTGCCGTCACATTAAGTATTCCGCCTCCAAAATCAGACGGGCTGCCCTCAAGGGCTCTGAAAGACAAATGACCTACCTACCGACAAGGTACACTCGGTCTCCAGGCCGTAGATTACAGAAAGACGTAGATATGGTGCTCCCACTCAGGCAGTTACTTATATATCATACTAGCTGCTGCCCGCGGCTTCGCCCGCGTGAGTTTCCTTAGATGAAAAATCTTTCTGTGTTCCAAACTGTAGTAACCTAAACTCCAGTACTCAAAATTTCAGCTATTTGGTTATCCCGTGTCCCGCGGGAATATATTAGGTACTCGTAGTACAGTCGCGGTGTTAAAATGAATCAAAAGTGATATTTAATTCAATAAACGATCATCGTCTGCTCGTTATCTACAATTCCCGTGTACCACCACTCCCACCCCGAGTCCCTCTTTATCCTATCCCGTGTCCTGTCTATTTATACATCAGTTGAAAATGCTCATCAGGTTGAACGACTTTTGCTAAGGCCCCTTTTCTATTTTTTATAGAGTAGCTGGTCTCTTGGAGTTCTTCATCAGATGTTGCATAAACTTAAATTTTTATACGTCAGCAGAAAATGCTCATCAGGTTAAACGACTTTTGCTAAGGCGCCATTTCCATATATGTAATAGTGTAGCTGGTCCCTTGGAATTCTTCATCAGATGATCCAGATCTTCGTTTTTTATACGTCAACAGAAAATGCTCGTCAGATTGATAAACTTTTCCAAAGGTACCATTTCTATATTTCTTATAGTTTAGCTGTTCTGTTAAGGTTCTTCATCAGGTGTTCCAGTTTTCAAAATCACTTATAGCCTATATGTTGCCCAGGCTTAATAGCTATACAACAAAAAAAGTTTCATTCAAATCCGTCCAGCAGATATTGCGTGAAACGCGTACATACATATACAGACGGACAGACGGACAGACAGACAGACAGACAGACAAACAATTCCAAAAAAATGTTTTTGCTTTCTGTTATTCTTTTTAAATGTCCCTCTATCCATTTCAGTCAAAAATACTAAATGTACTGTACAGACAAAATATCTTTACTGTTTTATTATTATACCCACGACCCCTTTATGCTGTTAAATAAGCGCGAAGTAGAATTCACCAAAATTGCGCAGCGCCATCTATTGAAAATATTGAGAAATAATTTCAGCTTACATTTCTCATTTTATCAACGCCATCTATTGGATATTTTTCTTGTAGATGACTGGAAATAAATTTGCAAATGAATTTATTCGTTTCTTTTCAAAATTAAAAAAAAGGTAAGAAATTAATTCTAGAAAACAAATAAAAAACGAAAACAGAAAATTATTGTTAGGCAGGATTCGATCCAGCTACTTCCAGCTACTTTCTTGAAATATTTCTTTACTAAAATATTTAAAAAAATATAGAATTCTAAAAAACTAATACAAAACGCAAAAAAAATTGGAAAAAAAAGTCACATCTGGCAGGATTCGAACCCTGTACTTAAAAAAATAATCCGCGGCCTCTACCGATAAGCCAACATGCATCGAAATTTCAAATGGGATTTGTCTAATGGTACGCAAATTCACCCCTTTTTTTGGACTGTAAGGGTTGAAATTGTGAACAACCCTTTCTTATGTGGGCAGTGTATTGTATAATGAAGACACTAACCAAATTTCACGTTTATAGCTTTTATAGTTTGGGTTTTGTGATGATAAATTAGTTTACCTCCCCTTTTTTACCCCTTTAGAGGTTGAATTTCAAAAAACGCTGAAACACGCCATTGGTTATTTTTGTTAAGAAGCATTCTTGCCAAGTTTCAAGTAAATCAGTGAAGATTTAAATTTTTTTTCATATAAACTTTGCCCTCAAGTTTAACCCCCTTAGGGGTCTAATTTTGAAAAATCCTTTCTTATCTGAGCACTACGTATTAACATAAAACTTCGGTCCAAATTTCAAGTTTATAGCTTTTATGGTTTAGGCTGGGCGTTGATTTATCAGACACCCTTGTTCTTTTATATATATAGAAGAAGAAGATAGAAGATGTTATCTCTGTTACACTTTTTTTACAAGTTAATGAAAAAAAGAGACAGCAAATGTTATATAACAATTTATTACTGCCTGTGTGCTAGTACCAATACTACAGACGTTTGTGAAGTGACATTTCTTTCTTTGACTATAAGAAGGAGAGAAAATCATAATTGCCACTGATAGGTAAGGTACATTTGGACGTCATATTTATTTAGTTGATGAAAAGAGACAGTAGTGCGTTGTATTCGGCATGTTCTCGGTATATACACAGAATACAGAAAGAGGGGTGAAAAAGCAGAATTTCACGTCTTACAGGGTTATCTTTTTAGCAGTGGAAATCAAAGAAGTCTTTAAGTGCACAGTCCATAGATCACAGAAAGAAGAAACTTGTAAAGTTGCGGGGCAAAAACTTGACTTTGGTATCAATCCTATATTAAAACTACGAATGATACAAGCTAATTATTTAAAAACAAAAAACACGACTGACAACTTACATAGCCTATGTCACTCGGAGGAATGCAAGGAATCTAACAATACCTCTTACATCAAAATCTGTTAAGCCTTTCAGGACTTATGGTGGAATAAAGAAACTTATACATACATACATGAACCCTGAAAACATAACACTCCTTTTTGGTCAGTCGTGTAAAAATAAAATTATTTTTTTATATTAAAAATTAGAAATATTTATTAGCAAACGAACTGCACAAAATTCAAAAGAAATATAGACTAAATGACAATATGTAATATTATGAAGTCGTCTTACTGATAAAATTTTTAAAATGCACAGCTTCCCTTATCTATGACCGCTGCTGCTCTTACGAAGGGAGTAGTAACCTACGAAAAGTTTAAAAGTGATTGAAATCGCAATTTTCCGCGCAACAAGACGCCGTTCCCGGGAAGCGAACCTTGTACTCTTTAATTGTTGCTGGATCGTGTTTCAAACTTGAATTGAAAAACTATGACTTGGGAAAAGTGTAAGCGAGCCTTGAAAAGTTACTTAAATTTCCTTGATGAAAAAGTTGTAATCACGTTTATTTATTGATACCTACACAGAGCACTTAAAAACAAGAGAAGACTCATTTTAGGTCACTGAGCCCGGATAGTAAGTAAGTAATGCGGCGGTTCTAGTATTGTGGGTCCTACCTAGTAAGAATAGGTCAATTACCCGAAAATGACCAAGTAATTTATTTGTAAACAAACATGAGTGGTACCTTAACGATAAAACGGCTGTTCTTCTCTGAAGTAGTCGTTCCAATACTCGGGTTATTATTCTGTAGCTTTGATAGAAGACATGTAACTACTATTTGCCTTTGCCGATTAGTGTAAAACTCTGCACTCAATACAGCTTTCAAAGTCTATTGTTTCACATGACCATAAATTGCGATACCTGTCAAACATTAGTTAAGCTGATCAGTATAGCGCAGTATGGATTAACATAGCTAACTATTGTTCGAACTGCGAGGCCGAAGTAACTTCGCCGTATAATTTCTGCCTCAACTTTCCCAGGTAGCTATGCGATTTCCGTACACAAGTTAAAATCTGTACCTAACAAATTAAATCAGTCGAGCACCAGTTGCATATTAGGTACATAATAAAAATAGATAAAAACTCTTCAAACTTAAATAAATTTTAGATAAATTTTAATAGTAAAAGACAAGGTATATAAATTCCAAATTTCGTCAAATTCGTTTTCGTCATAGTACATAATGTCGATAAAACCGTTCCTATCGCAAAACAGCACGGCAAAGTCGTACATGCATTGCGCCAATTGTCACTCAAAATGGTGCGGCTATGTTGATACAATTCATGTTTCTTTGAGATTATAAGTTTGTTGTGTTACTATGTGATTATTTATGAGAGGCTGTGTGATCAGTGAGTGATTAGGGTTCTCCGCTGTTGGACAGCCTTGACGATAAATTGTGAATGTTTAATTAGCACGGTGGAACGTCTAGTAGAGTTAACTGGCTGTGACGTACAGGTACGTGCGGGGCGGGGCCTCGGACCCTTGCCGTGAGTAGGTTTGGGTTACAGACTACCTAATCCACCGTGGGGTAGGTAGTCTTGGTTAGGATTGAGCCATTCCTATAACTTCTTTCGTGTGATAGTTAACTTTATATGATCCCAGTCTTTGTCTTGTCATTCCAGATATGGAAATTTCTGTAAATATTCTAGTCTCGGCCAGCTTTATACTCCGACATATATAAAAACTAGCTGTCGCCCGCGGCTTCGCCCGCGTGAGTTTCGCTTAGATGAAAAATCTCTCTTGGAGTTTTTCATCAGATGTTCCACATCTTCAATTTTTATACGTCAGCAGAAAATGCTCATCAGGTTGAACGACTTTTACTAAGGCGCCATTTCCATATATGTTATAGTGTAGCTGGTCTCTTGCAGTTCTTCATCAGATGTTCCAGATCTTCAATTTTTATACGTCATCAGAAAATGCTCATCAGGTTGAACGACTTTTGTTAAGGCACCATTTCCATATTTCTTATAGTTTAGCTGTTCTGTTAAGGTTCTTCATCAGGTGTTCCGGTTTTCAAAATAAATTATAGCCTAAATGTTGCCCAGGCTTAATAGCTATACAACAAAAAAGTTTCATTCAAATCGGTTCAGTACTTTCGGAGATAAGCGTGATCATACATACAGACAGACAGACAGACAGACAGACAAGAAATTCCAAAAATTTTTTTTTGCATTCTATTATTCTTTTTAAGTGTCCCTCTATCCATTTCAGTCAAAAATACTAAATGTACAGACAAAATATTTTTACTGTTTTATTATATGTATTGATGTATATTCATATACATTAATTGCTCGATTCAAGTATAGGATTCCCTGGGGTGGAATTGCCAAACTCCTAAGCTTTATTAGTTCTCACTTTGACTATAAAGAACCTCTTCACTGTCTAGTTTCTACACACAGCGATTTTGGCTACATCAGTCGACGTCCTCATTTTTTTTCCACTATCTATTTATGTCCCACTGCTGGGCAAATCCTCTCCTAATTCCCTCCACTCATCTCTGTCCTTTGTCTTTTTCTTCCAGTTCTTATCGAATCCTTCAAACCATCAGACCATCTTGTTTTTAGTCTCCCTATATTCCTATATATAACCATCGGGTGAAATCCAGTAAGTTTGTATGCATAATCCTTTTGGGTCCGTCTTTATGTGTGCGTGCATACGGCGGACGATATTATATAAATTAATTTCTATGTTAAAAACAATAGGAGCATAACATAATAACTATTGCCAAGAGAAACTAACCAAGCATATCAGTAGGTAACAAAGTCAGTGAGCCTTTGTTTAACATGATATAATAAATATCATGTTGCCAAAGGAAACAGGTTCGGCTATGTTATACAATATAATATTATATATAAGCGTACTGAATCAGGATTTCCTCTTATATTGTGATTGGATTGGAGGTAAGTAAGTATTGATTTTATGATGTTAGGCACGGTATTTGATTATCGTTCTGAGATATTATTGTATTTGCCCTGATTTTGATTGATTATGTCAAAGAAAATATATGAGAGAATTTTAATGAAAACTGTATTTTATTTGATAATATAACATACAGTGAATAGAGATATTCAAACGTAAAGATCTTGGTTTAAATAATTCAGACGCAAAATAATAAAAACGTAAAATCATAAGAACTCGTTGACAAGCGCGAAAGTGTTGGGGGAACTTTGAAAACATAATATCTAATAATTCGTACATGAAAATCAAAAGTCATCAAGAATAAAAAAAAGCAATGAGTTTTCTTGAAGTATCTAGTTTACTTAGGTCGAAGCCTTCATATTTATTAGGTACTTATACAAACTTTTTTAAACAGACCGTTTAAATCTAGGTTTATTTGCTTTCCGTGAAATGTCATATCCATAGATATCACTATCTTTAGCCCGTGGCTTCGCTCGCGTAAACCATACACTAAGAGCTCATGACGCATCCCGTTCATTGGTGTAAATTAAAACCCTATGAAAATCCGTTCAGTAGCTCTTGAGTTTATCACGATAGTGATAAACTAGTATGTATCGATAGTTTTTGAGTTTATCACGATAGAACAGACGCGATAGTGTTTTTTTATGTGGTTTAAAAAAAACAACAAAAAGGTCATAATTTTTTTTTGTTCCTTCAGTTGATGTATGAGTATAATTAAAAAAATAATTATACGAGTATAATACAAAAAATGTATTTGTTGTGTACAAAAATTAATAAATAATTAAATAAATAAATAAAAAACCTATAATATCACATAAGATATTTTTTATAAGCCATGCATAGCTAGTGTAAAATACATTTTAATTTTTCTACCCGTAGTAATAATAAACTCGACAATTTTATACCAGTTACGTATAACAAGGAATAACTAGACAACGCTAGAGCAGCGTATATTTTTTTATAATTATATCCCGGAAGTAGGCATCTCTCGGTATATTACAAAATATCCAGGTTACAGAAAAATACTTCGTGTACCTAGGTTATTATGAATCTTATGGTGGCTGTACATTCTTGCGCGAGTGCCCTCGCACGAACCTCTCACACGAGAAGCGCTACACGAGTGCGACCCTGTAATTCTCGATTAATTCAGTTACGACGAGCGGCGGCGAGTAGATGGACGCGCTCCAAGTTACAGCAGCTATTTATGTCATTTTGGCAAACCAAGTTTTGTTATTTTAGAAAAAAAATGCACCTGTGGACGCATTTAGTTTGTAAAAAACTGTAGATACAACTAAAACAATGTACGTGTACAATTTTTATAAACTTTCGTGTTGCTGTTGTATCTAAATTGCTAGTTATTCAACAAAAGCTCATACGAAACATGTTAATTTTTTGCAAGTTTCGTTAACACGATATCATTATGATCATTGAAAAAAATTAAAACAGGTACAAATACTGACACATAAAATCATCTGGGATATGAAGACGAATTAAATAAAACGTTTTTTTTTTGTTTGTCATCTGTGTCATCGTCTTTAATTTATAACGTCATTAATTTCTCTCCTTGTGTTTTCTTGTCGTAACAGAGATAAGGAGGGCTAAAACGGCCACTTTGATGAATCGGAATATGATCCATTTCGGATTTCCTAAATATTTAAAAATAAACCTTACACTACCATACATAAGGTTAATTTTTCAATATGTTGGAAATCAGAAATGGATCATATTTTGATTTATCAAAGTGGCCGTTTTAGCCCCCAAGGTTGCTGTAAGCATATATGAAACATACGAGTACTAAGGACTTTTAGTACGTTTATCTTCTAACTAGCTGGCGTTCGCGGCTTCGCTCGCGTTAATGTTAATCCTTTCTTAGCAGATGCCTACGTCATAACATCTACCTGCATGCCAAATTTCAGCCCTATCCGTCCAGTGGTTTGGGCTATGCGTTGATAGATCACTATGTCAGTCAGTCAATCACCTTTGAGTTATATATATATATATAGACTAGTCCAAACAAAGTTCCCAAGTCAAAGTTTCAGCTTTCGACTTTTCCATCCACAATCATTTGATGACCAGACTATGGGCCAAAGCCTTCCCACTGTCTTTCCAGGAATCCCTGTCCTTGGATTTCTCCATCCAATTCTTGTCGAAGGTACCTAGTCCTCTGACTATCAAAATCAAACTAAAAAGTTCTTTATCGAAACTTGGCCTTCAAAGAAGGCACTTTTTCATGGCGAAACCTAATTATATAATCATAATGTATTATAGCCGTAAAGCCGAGAACAGAGAAGTGTGGCGTATACTCTGACGGGGCGTATAAAAGAAAAGGAAGTGTATTATAAAGCTACAAAGACTGTTTCATGAGTTTCTTTCGGCATTTCTTCTCAGCAGTGGTCGTTCCGAAATGCTACTAGTTTATAGCTTTGTGACATAATATATTATGATTAAATAATTAGTTATCGACGTGAAAAAGAGCCTCCTTTGAAGGCCAAGTTTCAATAAAAAGAAAAAAAAACAAATTACGAGTATTTCGGAACGACGAAACTCATGAAACAGTTTGGTTGCCTAACATGCCACATCTTTTATATTCACAGATATATATTTTTTTACTAACAATAAGTACATAAGTCATCTGGCCTCCCAATAGAGTAAACAAGCTAATTATTAAAAAATTAAAACACGATTGACAACTCACTAGCCTATGTCACTTGGGGGAATGCAAGGAATCTAAAAACATCAAAATCTGTTAAGCCGTTTAGGACTTATGGCGGAATAAAGAAACTTACATACATACATTAACCCTGAAAACATAACACTCCTTTTGGTCAGTCGTGTAAAAAACAGGAGCAACTTTCTTCACGAAGAGACTGATCTTATTTAGTTGCTAGAATTGAGTTAGAATTCAATCCTGGATCGCAATTTACCTGTCCCGTGCAGCTGTGATTCGACTAATTGGTATTGGGTTTCGCACTGCGGTTAGCGGAACAAGTCCTGGAGGTCTTACTAGGAGGCGATTTGATAAATTTCTGACCTAAATTCGAAGATGGCAATACTTATTGCAAAGCTAGGGATATGGTTGGATCTTTTGACAGCATAAAAGGCAGTAAAACAAAAGCGCGCGTTAAAATTTCAAACGCTTCATATTTAGGTCGGAAATATATAAAATAAAAGAACTTTTAAAAATTTCATTTGAGACATAAACTTTTAATCAGCTAGCTTGTTTGAAGAGAGTATGCGAAAGAGATAAGGATCGTAGCAATGAGGGATTTTCCGAGACCCAAAAATTCCATACAAAAAGCAAAATTTTATTTAAAATAAAATAAAACTTAGTAAGAAAAACATCTGAAAAGTATCAACTACTGTGAATATTGTGATTTGTGCAACTGTCAAACTGTTAGGTGATTTTTTTTCTGCCTCTGGCTGCCAATAAAAAGCGCACAATATAGGTACGTACAGCCATTATTACAACTCGGCTTTTAATAAAACTCCATCTGTTGAGATTTTTTCATACTGATTTTTTTTTCTTAATTTGCTGTCAGAAAGATCGCTCATTAGAAATTCAAATGCCTCTCTTTCCTTCTTCAAAGACTCTTGATCTAAGGCTATGTATAAGATATTATGCATTATATGAGTAAAAAATAATAATGTCGGGTCGGTGTAGTTATCCTCCAAAAGAAGAAAATCACAAATAAAAAAATTGGCCCTTTCTAAATCTATATCCGTATAATACTATAATATATATATATACTTATAATACCCAAAAATCATCACGTGTTCACTTGATCAGTTCTCTAAAGTTCTGATTTAACCCAATTTATGCCTACAATATCCTTTCTATTTCAAACAGTCGATAAGCGAAGTTAGGTCCCTTCAGACCCCGTGTCAAACCTTTTATTTTTAGCAAAAATTTACACACAAATCAAAAAAATCTGATATACCCTTTTCAGGGCGTAAATCCATATTTGACTTTCAAGTAACTATTGGAAAATTCCGACAGGAAACCTGCTTTTCGATGCGAACTACACAAACAAAAGGAGACATTAATATAGAAAAGGGGAAAATTCTCTTTATGCAAGTGTCTGAAAAAACGTTGTAGGGTTCCGTAGTATTTTAGATTTTGGAGAAAATCGCTGGCCCAATACCTATGTATGTTAATGTGCATTGGGCCAGCGACATGGGTCCATTCTTCTAATCCATAATTATAATAAATAAAAGATAGGACTGGCAGCTTATTTTTTATCTCTCAAACATTATAATCTATGAGGAATGAAACAATTCTTTCAGAACTTCAAGCTACCATCAATCTTAGAATATCTTTTAGAATATGTTAGCTAAAATATTTTAGGGAAAGGGTTACTACTTTGAATACTGTGAGTAGTAGAATGAAACCTCAGATCAGAAGGCTAGAAGGGAATGGACCACTGTAGCGGGAGCGGAGTGTCAAGTTCAATCGCCACAAAGGAAAGATCTTCGCGCCAGGCAAGGTATAAGACCTGGGGAGCCGAGGCTCCAAACTATTACTCGGGACTCCTAAAAATGTTTATTGTAACAAATGTGACAGATGGTGGAGGGGGTCTAGTGATTGACGGCTGTCGAGGGCGGCTCCGATTCCCAAATCAGGTTACAGTGGATCGCGTCAAAGCTATTTATATAAACAAAACCTTTCGTACCTGTGGAAGAACATATATTTTACTGAAGGTAGTGTTAAATCGTTGATGTGGCAAAATAGGCAGCTAGGCTAAAGTAAGACTGGGTGGGTCACATCTGCCGCATGCACCCAGGGAGATGGACTCTGGACTGGGTTCCAACCGATGGAAGAAAAAAAAGAGAAAGGCCAAAGACGAGATGGGCGGATTGTAGTTACTCGATCACAAACATAACATGTTTTATTATATTATATTTGTTTCTTGTATTTTATTTTATTTTTGACTGTACACAATCTAGTGTATGTATAAAGTTAATAAATAGCCCCTCTGGCATGTTAGGCGACCAAGACTGTTTCATGATTTTTTAGGCATTTCTTCTCAGCAGTGGTCGTTCAGAAATATAATAATAATCATTTCATTCGACCAACTGGTGATCATTATTTTGTTAGTAATACAGATATCTTGAAACCCTGAAAACATAACACTCCTTTTTTGGTCAGTCGTGTAAAAAATAGGTTACATCTTGGTTACATCACTCCTGGTCATTTTTGAAACATACTGAAAATCGACACGTGACGCAAACAACAACGCAGCCTATACAGCAACTTTAATGGTCTCCTCAATATGGAGTCTGCCGTAATCTTTACTTTTCTGTGCTACTATTTGGTGTAATGAGGGATTTTCCGTGACACAAATTAAAAAAAGAAATAGTTCCAAATGACTTCATAGATGGCGCTTAGTAAAAGCCGAGAGAAAAAAATCCATACAAAAAGCAAAAAATTCACGGAAATGCACAGAAATATATATTTTTTTTTAAATATAAGCAGAAGAAACACAAATTTCACACACACTCTGATGATATTTGACAATATTTGCATCCTGTTCATGATAAGGACTGTCACATAACTCTGTCCCTTTCCTTCCTTAGCATTGCAATGTATTGCAACACGAACCACTACACTGAAAGATTTATCATCCAAACCGGATTTTTCATGCGAAATGATCCTTAACTGTCATATTTGTTGTGTTGTCACAGTTGTCATAAATATTTAAAATTATTTTTTACTGTTTTGTGCTTTTAAACTCAATAGAAATGATAAAATGCAACGTGTACAATATGTGGAAGTGTTTCATAAAAAAATATTCGTGGAATATCGTTCCTTCGGTAAGCAATACATGTTTTTTTGACGTGCCCAATGATAATATACAATTTCGTGTTTTTTTTAAACAATAACCATTATTAGACTTTTGAATGCTATTTATCAGCAATATCATTATTTATTTTATAAAGTAGTGTATTAATTATAACCATTTCATAAGAAATACTATAAGTAATTTAATAATTTCGTAAATAGCATAGATCATTTGACAGATCCAGTTTTGTTTACTATGGCTGGGCCGAATCAAGGCAAATATACAAATTTAGTACATATTTTATAAAAATCTCAGGAATTCTTCCTTGAAGATTAAAATGCACATTTTATAAAAATACTGACAGTGAATTTTATTTCAGGACAAGGAAAATATGCCAGAAAATAATACCTCAAGAAAGATAACTGTTATGGGGACTATTTCTCTTACGTACTACGAGTACCAGGACAGTGAATGGACGCCAGCAACCATCAACATCATTGCAATGTTTCATTGCACGTGATTTTTAATAATTTAAAATAAATGTGATTGATTTAATGACTAGTATTTTTTCCCAAAAGGAATAGAATTTCCCATCGTAAAAAGCTGATGCAGATCCGTCCGCATACCGCGCACGGCTTAAGATTCGGCGTCTCAAAATTTTTGGTTTTGCTACACTGTACTGAATATAATTAATTATCTTAGATCCGACCCTGTATTCTGTCGCTGTGTGAATAATAATCTTAGTGTGTGTTTTTGCCATGCAATTTCAAATGACATGTTCAGTCTGCTTACTATTATTATATGTCTGTGCGGAAATGGCATTTAAAAAAAATAAAACTTAGTAAAAAAAAACAACTAAAAAGTATCTATATTGTGATTTGTGCAACTGTCAAACTGTTATGTGATTTTTTTTTCTGCCTCTGGTTGACAAGAAAAAGCGCACCATATAGGTTCAGCCATTATTACGACTCGGCTTTCATAAAACGCTCTCTGTTGAGACTTTTTTGTACTGATTTTTTTTCTTAATTAGCTGTCAGAAAAATAGCTCATTAGAAAAAATTGCCCTTCATTTGTTTGTCAAACTATAATTTACCTCACGTGCACGTGTGTCTGTATTTTTTTTTTATTTGCTCTAAACACATAACTGTCCCATTCCGTGGTAGTTTGGCGCTGGACAGACAGAAAAGACGCAGCGCACACTGGGCACAGACGTCACATTGTGTCTGCGCCCTGTCTTGCGTCACGACGTTTGGTCACGACGCTTCTATACATTTTGTATGAAAGGAACGCGGAAGTGACATATGTCCGCGCCACGTCTGCGTGTCTTTTCTGTCTGTCCAGCTTATTAGGTATGCCTCTACTTGATGCTGGAATAACATCTCTCCTCCCATTAGGAATTTAAGACATTTAAATTTTTTAAAGATATATTAAGATGACATTTTCTGAACAATCAACTTGAGGCATCCAATTATTTTCTATCACTTGTTTTTCTATTCTTGTCGTGTGTGTCTGTATGCAATTGCAATGCCACCTAAATATGTTTTGTTTACTTTTTTTTGTTTGTTTTTATTTTACTTTTTATTTATTTTTATATTGGTATCCACGGAATACCAGCGTCGTGGCTCATTGGTGACATGCTGAGTGGGATCCATTTTGTTGGTGCAACATTTTTGTTAATACTAACTGTATTTTCCTGTCTATTTTATGTGTGTTCCAATACTTCTTTCTTTCTTCCTTCTTTCTTTCTTTCTTTTTCTTTTTTTTTTCTTTCTTTCTTTTTATTTTCTTTCATTATTGCCAGTAGCCGGCCCCAGAATATTTTTCGAGCTGGTCCGAAGTCTGTTCAGAATATTGTTGGAGCTGGCCGATAGTCTGCTTGCCAGGGATGTGCACTATGCGCTCAGTGGTGTTGAAATAATCCACTCGCGCTTCGGTGCACATCCCCGTCTCCCTGACGCGCTGCAACGTCGAGACTGCCATTATCAACCAAACATATCAACAATAAAATTAACAATTGATTTGGTTACCTGGGCGTCTAAAACAGCCGCATTGTTGAATCGGAATATGACCCCATCCCTCATTTCCTACATTTAAAAATGAACCTTACACTACCATATAAAAGGTTCATTTTTAAATATTTAGGAAATGAGAAATGGATCATATTCCGATTTAACAATGTGGCTGTTTTAGACGCGCTGCAAGCTGCTAGATAATATTCAATCATTTCATGACAAATATAACATGTGGTCATGAATTCATCATCACATAGGTATACTTCCCATCACGTGAAAAGACCGCTGGTTGGGTGAGGTGGGGGTGAAACTTGCGCATGGGTACGGTACGACTAACGAACAAATCGCGCGCCGGATGAGACCCGCCCGACCCCCGCTCACCGCATAGACCGATATATCGACTACTGCCCAGCTTAACCGCCAGCGGACATTTTACGTGACGGCAACTATAATGATGGATGAATGATTGACAATAACTAAAACACGGGACGCTGGATGATCCAAGCTGATTTATGTTGCGTTGTATATTTTTTCTTTATATATGTTGAAATCATTATTATTCTTTTTATGTCTATGGTTGAAATCTATAGAACGGAAGAAGTTATGACTGAGATGAGAAAGATAATGTCATGATACTTTGCTAATAATGCTAATGGAAAGAAGTCTGAAGCACATAATAAGTATTGTTTTATATTAATACTAGCTGGCGCTCGCGGCTTCGCTCGCGTTAATCCTTAGCGGATGCCTACGTCATAACATCTACCTGCATGCCAAATTTCAGCCCGATCCGTCTAGTGGTTTGGGCTGTGCGTTGATAGATCACTATGTCAGTCAGTCACCTTTGAGTTATGTACATATATTCTCATGGAAGAAAAGTTGCTAGTCACATAGGTACTTACTATTTACAAGGGGAATATAAAACTCAAATAGAAATACGGATGGCAACCGTAAGTACAAGTACAGAGGTGAGAGACGCGGGGTAGACGCAGACTTTTTTTCCATTTACACAAATGTCGCAGGTTCTCGTCCAATTAGCAATTCAAATATTCCGACTTGGAGAGCGCTCCGTAATGCTTTCCCCAGAAAATTCACTTTATTTCTCTCAACGATTAAATGATTTGTTGATTATGGCCCAATTTTTTTTTTCTTTTATTGCCAATGACAATCTTATTTGAGAACAAAGGAAACGTTTTCTTTTCATTCTTTTTCAATTAGGACTTATAAAATATTTAAAGGAATAAGGTTTTTTAGTTATCTTTTACTTTTACATGTATTTAGAGCAAGAAGTTTAAAGAACATTTATTTTTCTCATAAAACAAGCTAATTATGCTATGTGGGAAAAATACGCACTTGTCAATTTGTGTTTTAGGAGAATTGAGTGTTCGACCCATTATGTAGTAGTCACTTTAAGCAATAGGCAAAAATCTAATGTAGTCAAATTGTGTTCTAGACGGTCCAAGACCAACCCTAATTATTTAAAAATAAAAAACGCGACAGACAACTTACATAGCCTATTTCACTCGGAGGAATGCAAGGAATCTAACATTACCTCTCACATCAAAATCTGTTAAGCCGTTTAGGACTTATGGTGGAATAAAGAAATTTACATATCTACTTACATACATGAACCCTGAAAACATAACACTCCTTTTTTGGTCAGTCGTGTAAAAAAATACATTGGTACTTCACTTACTGAGAAAAGAGGTTGTGTGTGCATTAAACCAATGTGTTACTTTATCACTTAAAAAAGCACGGTTTTCTGTATAAATATTTTTAACCTATTAAATAGTTAGTTAATTAAATAGATGGTTGCTTGTTGGGCAGTACCCTCCATCGTCATTAGTGGCTGTTGCTGGATGACTGCCCTTGATGGTAATGGCTTTTAACATGTTTACATAAACCACTTCAATGCACGAAAGCGTAGGCGCAGACCGACATGAGTATATTATGTATGTAAACGTTTATCAGTACATAGTCATATGTCAAACTTATTTGTGTGACATACTTACATTTACGGTTCATTGAATTCATTGAAGACTTGACATATTTATTGCGATTTTAGGCGTAATTTTAGGATAGATCGGCCTTGATCGCTTCGCTGGAGTTTTAAGATAATAACGTCAATGTCATCAAATTCACACTTACTTGAAGAAGTGACAAATGATTTAATGGAAATATTGATAACCATAAATTGTTTTTAATTTAAACAACCACATCACTTTACTTAAATGGAGGCCCGAAATGATTTCGCTCATTTGCTTTTACGAGGATAATAAAACAACAGTGTTAGGCGAGTGCTTTTAACCTGTAGCTCTTTAGCACTTAAAATTAATTAGCTTAATTTTAACAATCGAATATGTTCAGTTTTCGACAGGTACATGTAACATGTGTTACATATTGTGGAATAACTTGAAAATTATAATGATTCGCTCACTTACATACACGTACAAGCCTCTGGCTTTAAGCCCGCCATTTAGATGTTTCTGTAAAAAAGTTTAGTGTAAAAAATAAATAAAATAAAAACATGCATGCATATGTCCAGGAAATACTGTGTAATAATTTAGAAAAGTCGCGTTAAAAGCTTGTTGTCAACGTTAAATTTCAGTTCACAGGATTGAGTCTAAAAAAGGGAAATAAGCAATTTTCCGCTTTCAAAAAGGTAATTTAAATAGCAAATTACATATATTTTTAAGGGGAAAATACGAGCGTAAACTAAGTACCTGTTTCAAACGAGAAAATGTGCCCTAAATTGGACGTTGGGGACGGGTCCTCGGAATACGACGTATGTTACTCGTAGTGGTAGATGTAGTCGGAGATCTTAGATATGCTAGACCCTACTCATTTTTGAAAAGCTGAAATAT
The DNA here is from genome assembly GCA_018467065.1 of Ephestia elutella. Lineage (NCBI taxonomy): Eukaryota > Metazoa > Arthropoda > Insecta > Lepidoptera > Pyralidae > Ephestia > Ephestia elutella. Next base: position 1,816,396 of record CM031564.1, read on the forward strand.
TCATGATCGATAAAAAGTATATTATTATAACTTTATGATATTAATAATAAAGACATTTTTATTAAGCACAGGACATAACAGGCCCATAATTAACACTATGATATATCAGTAGTTTTACTATTGAGGTGCAGTCTGTAACTAAAGTTCGAATTCTTGTGAAACTTTAACCAAGAAGTTTATAAGAGTTAGGCTGTTCAACACATTTTACAATGTGTTCACTTTAAAAACTTGTTAGATTGTTGTTGTACAAATAAAACAACTACTAAGTAGCTTTACTTTGCTTTTAATTGTTAGACTGCAATGCCGATTAATTGCTATCTCTTTTTGGTTCCAAATAGGAAATACAATCCTTAATTCTAACTATCCCAGTACAACATCACAACTGGTGTTGTTAAACACTGGCCATACACTGGCCTTTATTACATACTAGCTTTTGCCCGTGGCTTCGCCTGCGTAAATTTCCCACGGGAACTATGTCCTTCTCCGTACTTCCAGCTATGTGTATGCAAAGTTTCAGGAAGATTGGTTCAGTAGATAAAGCGTGAAGAGGTAACAAACAAACAAACTTACTTTCGCATTTATAATATTAGTTAGGATTAGGATATTAAAAAAAATATTTTACTAGTTATACTTATGTAACAAGTATGTATGTTCGCTCAAATCTTGTAAACTAAATTAAAACAACTTCCGTTTGTCCAACAAAGTTAAATAAATAATGTTTATTTTCCCTCCACAGATAAGGTTTAATTGCGCGGATATGACTCTTTGGTAACACATTAAATGCATTAAGTTAAGATCTCCCTGTACAGTAAAAAGTTATACCAAAAATGGGTAAAAAACCTTATTGTACAGATATTCTGACTGAACAATAAAGAGGCGACCATTAAGCATAATGGTAGAGGTATTATGCTTCGGGATCTTCGTCTAAATAGAGCTCAAAAATATTTCCAAGTGCACACAACCGTGTTCGCAGAGTTGCAAGGTGGAAATTGGAAATGTAGTGGCATTAAATCGCGAAATGTCAAATAGTCTGGATCGAATTTAACGCTATCTCGCACACAATTTAGGTTGGTCTCGCCCGCGACTTTGTCCGCGCATCGTTTACTACTGATAAAGTTTCTAAGCTAACTAGATGTAACTCCCATTGTCTGAAGCATGAAAATCAAAGCGTATTGTCTTCTTCTTATCGAGTGTGTTATTACTAACACTGGTGGCAGATTTTATTCAAGTCGGCTAAAGGCATCTGACATGACTTTACGACTATCTACAAACTACGCCATCTAGTGGCAGTAGCCGTATACACACTAGTAAACTGTACAGTCAGCCAATGTGCTTAGAAAAAAAGCTTAAAAGCTTATTGTGAAAAAAATTACTTATTTAACATTACTTCACTCAAAATAGCTTATAATATTTATTTTGAGTGAAGTTTTTACTTTTAATCTTTCCACCAACCATCCTTTTCTTTTTATTACTACGAGAAATGCTGTAAAATGCTATAGTTTGAGTTTTACAAAAAAGAAGCAGCATCTTACAGTATTCTGTCGCTCGCCTAGGACGTCGGATTACATAAGTAGAAATATAAAATAATCTGAATACGTCGATAACTGAGAAGTAAAAATATAAAATAATCTAAATACGTCAGCAATTCGAGCTCGAAGTGTGCACGGTACGTAACGGAACGTAGAAATCCGTGTTGCTCTATGGTCGAGCAAGCCCATTGTCTTTACAAAATGTAATTTAAACAGCCTGTTATATTTTTAAATTTAGCTATTTCCCAACATTTTTTTATATTATTATGATGCAAATTTAAAAAAAGAAAAAGACGCACAGAACTGAACATAATTGCCAGACGTGGCATTCTGTATTCATAGAGCGCGCGTCTATGTACAGTCCAATGCATGTCAATTTAGGCTTTACACGGTTGTGAAAGAGACTAATTTGCAATGAACTTGACTGGGTCGATATGTTGTTAACTGTACGCGGTTCTTATTATGCAAATACGTGCCTTTGTACGAGTCGAGATCAAATACTTACATATTGACAAGCGTGTTGTTGTGTAGCGTGTACAAGCTCACAATCTTTGAAATAACAAAGATTTTGTGTGTTGTTTGAATAAATAACAATTTAAGAATGCCGCGGTAACAATCTTGTCAAAATAATTGGATTGCTCAGTTTGATATTATCTTTCTATTTTTCTTCTCTTTTCATGGTTTTATTTATAATGGGTTTTATAATTTTGGCCCTAACATCAGCCGCCATATTAACTTTATGGTTAGCGCCTCTATACAAAAATCTTCAAACCCCTTTAAATATTTTTTTGAAAAGTTAAAAAAGGTTCGTTCATGGATCAAAGAGTTGTTAAAGAGAAAATGATTCCGTGAAATTCAGGTTTGTTTAAAACAAAGTTTAGGAGTTTAACTTTGAGGGTAATTTGAAACAAACCATCCATCTGGCTACTGCCACAATAGCAACAAGTAAATATCTGTAAGCGGGGCTTGCAAAAGTGTTTAGGAGCATAAGGTCTAAAGCGCGGAATGACAATTAGGCGCAAATGGTTAAAATATTAGTTGGACAGATAAGAAAACAAATGAGAAGGTACCTACTAGATACGATTAATGAGAAAAAACATCACTCAGAGCAATAGAGACAAGGAAGATGTTTGGTCACCTTATACGACACGACAACTTTATGAAATACTTGATTGTAGGAAAAGCTAGGAGAGAGAAAGAAGAAGGAGACGAAATTAAGGCAGAGATGCATACATATAAAATAGTCCAGCGAAAGGAACGAAATTCTTATTAATAATGATTAATTATTCAAAATATATAAAGTTAATTAAAATAGGCTTATATACAAAATAAACACCGAAAATTTTCACAACGTTTCTGTTATGCAAATTCTAGCTAGTTGATTAATTTCACTAGAATAATGGCTCGTTCGCGCAAGAGATATATCTCCCTAAAATCTGTAAATCTTTACTTTGATTCTCGATATTGTATTTCCATAGTTTACCTCTTTGTGTGATATTGACATTATGATTTTGACAATGTGCGCTTTACTCTTTATATGTATTTGACCATGACCGTTGGACATTTTGCTCTTTCGACAATTTGCAACCATGTCATTTTGCGCTTCTGACCTTACGCTCCTGCAGGTTCTGAAGGGCCGGTGTAGGCCCCGAGGCTACTACCTTGCTAGTTTGCCCCACCCCGCGTTCCCCTCCCCTGTACACCCTTAGAAATAGCGACCTTTATTTCACCCACTTTGGATCAGGGAAATACAGGGATGTGGTGACAGGGATGGGTTATAGTCACTGTCCTCTGTGGTTATAGTAGATTAAAATAACTACATTTTTACCATAAATAGTAGCACATTAAAGCTAAAAAAATCTCCCTTAAAATAATGTTGTGACCGTGGACAAGTTATAGTAGATTAAAATACATACCTAAATAGCATCACATGACAGCTAAAAAATCTCTCTTAAGGCAAAAATGACCGCTTAACTTTTAGTACAATGTAATTTAATTTCCAAATAAAAGCCTCATTTTGACTCGCCTTCGGGCAAAATCCTCTCACCCCGTTTCGCTTCCACGATCCTCGATTCCAAAAATAAAAAAACATGAGCGTCAGAGAGAATATTTAAAAAATAATCAATTGACATTGTGAACTGCCCCGGTGCTATTTACTCTGTGTGTTCGTCTGTAACGACCGTTCCGGTGTAAATATTTACACTTCATATTCATCAGTTACATTCAACATGATTACAACGTAAAGCGTGCGGAAAGAAAGCTTGATGGGAATATTTTATTTTTTAAACATATTTTGCAACAAACCTGTATTGTCTTTTGAATAATCCAGATACATTTAATGCGTCAAAAATATATCCATGCTGTTATTAAAAGATGATAAGTTCTCTTTTGAAAATGAAATAAACCGTTTAGTCAGTTTAGGCATACTGATTCCTGTTAATCATTCCCAATATGGCACACCCATAGTTCCTGTATCAAAAGATAATAGGCAGGTCAAGATTGCAGGAGACTTTTCGGTCACACTTCATCATCATCATCATCTCGAGTCGAAATGGCACAAATTAGATTTTTTTCGACCAGTATTTGGCCACTTCCACCTATCGTTGGCTTCATTCAAGTCCTCCAAGGTACAGGAGGAAGGGCAGTTGGGGCAGGTTAAAAGATGAGCCATGGATTGGACGGCTCCACAGTCGCAAAGGCTATCAGACGAGTACCCCCACCTGACTCGGTTTTCACGGCATCTCCCAACACCAGCCCGGAGTCTGTTTAGGGTCCTCCAGACTGCCCAGGGGAGATCACCACCTGGTGGGAGCTTCTCGGCTGGAGGGAGGTCCGTAGATAGCGGAGGATATTTATGTGTCCACAAATCCAACCTGGCCTTGGAGGCCCCTTTGGCCTGTAAGCTGTGTGTAATGTACACTTCATAAGGACCTTATATTAACAAAAACTTTTTCGACAAATATCAACGTTCATGGCTTAGTTTTACTGTGTACCATGCTTTGACCACGACAAAATTAAGCAATGTAAGACGGTTCGCTATAACTTTCAACAAGCATCACTATTATAAGCAAGTTTCATTGTCTTAGTAACGAAAATTATTTACGTCAATATCTTTAGTAATTTAGTAAGTAAAAACTCTTAGTAAAAAAAAAATTTAAATCGGAAGATTTTCAAAAAAAATTTATTCAAAAAAAAATATAAATTATGATCCAATAAAATAAAAAAGAAACAAACTATTATTCAGTTACTTTACAGTTTTTCTGTACTTACAATGTTCCGTGATGGAAAAATATTTTTCATGTTTTTGCATTATTTGTTTTCCACATTATTTGTTTACAATACTCGTATTGGTAACAAGTTAACGTCCGTTTTTTGAATCATGACCACAGAAATTTGTTAGAGCTCTGTCAGAGGGCTATGGAGAGAAGCATGCTTGAAATAAGACTAAGACAGACACAGATAACTAAAACCTGTTACTGTATTAATAGTCATTACCTACTAAATGTATGATATGAAACGCAATATAGATTTAAGCAAATAAGATTGCAAATAAAGAATGTTATAATAAATGAATTGAATAGTAGTGGAGAGGTTTGAAGGAAGCCAAGAGGAACACTGATCAAGGCTAAGGCAATTATTTAAATAGGCTTAAAAATAGCACTTTTAAATCGTCATTACTAGATTAGTTACGTCAGAAAATAGGATTTCAATTCATTCTGAAACCTCAACGATACGAAATAGAATTCAGGATAACGGGCTAAGAATAAGGGAAGTAAGTACAGTCGACTGCAAATCAAGAGTACGAAGGGGCAATAGGAGCGAATGTGCAATAAATTTGGATAGTTGCAGGTCAAGATGGAAAATGATCTTTTTCAGATTGGCCTGGGTCTTGGATGTTTATCTATATATGTATTTGTCATAAAATATAGTATCGTTGAGTTAGTATCCCATAACACAAGTCTCGAACTTACTTTGGGGCTAACTCAATCTGTGTGATTTGTCCGTATATATTTATTTATATTTATTTATAGTTTAAAGTGTTGACTGTGCCTACTATATAATTTTGTACAGATAGCAAAAAGGATAATATTGTTCTGTCATTTACTGAGGCGCCCGGGGCCGGCTATTATAAACCAGTACATTTTAAGCGAGAAAGTAACCTTTTGTTTAAATTAATTTAACAATTTTTCCCGGAGCTCCTATCCAATTCATTGATTCGGGCGCAGTCAGTATTGAAATATTGACCACAAAGTAAATACGCGATCCTGGGTACTTTTAATCCACAGGCGGATGTTTGACCCACTGGACGAATCTAATTCGAATTTGTGAATTTTTAGACGTTTTCTCATAATTAGGTAAGTAGTGAAAATTTCATATATTTGTAAACTACTGAAAAAGCTCCTTTATTTGACACCCCACATGGAATGAAAAAGAAGAAATAATCTTTATATAATCACTTGATCCACTCGATCCACTAAAATCAAATGCAAAGATCCATTGTTGGATCTTTTTGCACTCTTACGTCGACTTTAATCCTTGATCCAGGATTTTATTTTAAAATGGATTTTTAGAACTAACGTGTGTCTGAAGATCCATGGGTGACAAATCCAATCTTCTTTAACCAAACATATATTATTATTTTATTGCAAATAAAGAGATTTTGAATTTGAATTTTGAATTTGAACATAAATTCCCTGGCTGAATCAAAAACCCATAATACATGTCATTCAATGTCAATCATCATCAATATTTTTATATTTAATTTTATAATTTGGTTAGTCTATTACTTTATTTAAGTTATTTGCCAGTTGTTGGACAGATAACTTCACAACTTTTATTTGTAGCACTTCTTAGTTTTTAGTGGCATTAAATAGCTATAATAATTTTCAATTTATGAAGATGTGATATCAGCATTGTAACGCTAATAATCTTCTAAATAATAGCAAAATAAAGTCACAATAAAATATGAAAGACAGCAAAATGCACTTCTATTTTGTTATTCCAAATTCTGTGTGCGCCATAATGTACGCATTATGGGCCGTGTTTTGATGGCCCACGAAAATAGCTCGACTTCAAAGGTCGTCGTAGTCGGAGCCATTCATCAATCTACTTTTCCCTGCTGGTTCCGTTTTGTTACGGGGCATTCAATGTCGTCTTTCAATGTGACTATAAATAACTGTAGACGGAACCCTACTGTGTCATATCGACAAACTACGTTAGCGGGTCTAAGTTGGGTGTTAGCACAGAGAAATTACGTCATATACTGATATTAAATTTAATATCAATCTATTTATTTAATTATCGCAAATAAAACATCCCACGTAAGCGGAGCTTTCTTGCACGCACATAGTAAATTATACATACATATTATCACGCCTTTTTCCCGTGGGGTAGGCAGAGACTAGCGATTTCCACTTGCTACGATCCTTACAGATCTCTCTTGCTTCCTCTACACTCATCACTCTCTTCATACAATGCTCTCCGGTTATGGGTGCTCCTAATATCTCCGTTTTTAACGAGGAAACTAAATCATACTTACTGCATTAAACGCGAGGTCATTTTACACCTAAACCAGCTATTTGTTACAAAACGGACATATTGTTAGGAGCCGTGCTTTATTACACAATGGAGTATCCCCTCGGACAATAGCTAGCACACAATACAAGCTTGGACAATTGAGTCTCCATACTCTAAATAAGCTTTAGCCCGACCGTTCCTACACGATTTTAATATGCCACTTTATAAATATTAAATACATTATGCTCTACTTGTTGAGTTATGGCTAATTCTCATCTATCTAATTAGTTAGTTCGATGATATTACTACTAGTAGTAGCATTGGTAGCGACACGGGCAATAAAGGATTTTATAATAGATACGTTTAGGGTGTCCCGAAAAACTGTTTTTTTAGCTTTGCTAAACTCAAGACGTCTCAGAAGTTGAAGAAATCGATCGTAGATTACGAAAAAAATAACACTGAGCTTATAGCCGAATTAACTATTATGCCATAGAAAGTTATTAAGGCAACGAAGAAAGCTCATGTCATGTCGTATGAAATGAAGTTGAAACTCGACGAAATTTGTAGGATGTTATCTAACAAATTGGAAGACGATGGCAACGTGTTATTACACGAAAATTAAAATGTAGTATATTGATTATACCTAAATATAAAAAACAATAATTATTCTTTTTTTTAGTTCAAAAACCTCAAATTTAAAAAAGCGAGATATCACCCCTAAAATGGCAATTTTCAAAACTTTGACGATCTGGTAGAGCCCACAGGATTTATTTATATATTTTTATTACTATTTTTTTCGTAATCTACGATCGATTTCGCAACTTTTGAGACGTCTTGAGTTAAGCAAAGCTAAAAAACTGTTTTGCGGGATACCCATAGATTAACATCCAAGACAGTCAATCTGAAAAATATCATTTTCTATTTTGACCTGACCGAGAATCGAACCCAAATTGTAGTTCAGAGGCAAGGACTTACTCTGCGCTACAGAGGCCTACAAGAAAAAGATAAAACCCCAAATAATCTCAAGATGAATCCTCTCGTGCGTGTCTCGGCACTAAATATGACCGAATTAATTAGCAATTCCCACCTCGTAGAGCCATTCATAACAATTAGCGCTCGACGCGCGACAGTTGACGCCTCCCGACCAGAAATGGGTTTATTCCCGGGAATAAACGGGAAAAAAACATTTTCGACTGACGTAAACCCATCTATAGATGGGCTTACGCTCGGGAATAAACGGGCACGGACCGTTTCTTCCAGGCGTAAACCCATCTCTGCTCCCGACTCCGTTAATTAGATCCTTAAGGCTTCTGCCGTAGATAAAGTATATATGGATCACGCATCTTTTGTTCCTTGTTTAGAACATAATCATTGCTTAATCTATATATATTTATAACTCAAAGGTGACTGACTGACATAGTGATCTATCAACACACAGCCCAAACCACTGGACGGATCGGGCTGAAATTTGGCATGCAGGTAGATGTTATGACGTAGGCATCAGCTAAGAAAAGATTAACACGAGCGAAGCCGCGGGAAAAAGCTAGTTTATGCATATAGTACACAATGAAACTATGCCATGTTAGATTTCATAATCGTCACTCGCAAAATCTGTCCTCCTCTTTTTGGTCTTTCTCTTCCCCTTTATGTAACCTTCATGTTCAATGTCATGGACAATTGGGCAGCAAACCAACTTAAAATTATCTTCGAAATTAACTTAAAATTACCTATTCTTGGTATAATTAGTAATTTTACGGTAATTTCGACTAAAAACGTTTGCTGAGTCACTTTCTTTTACCTATAGTTTCACTTATGTCTATTTAGTTAATAGTCTGTGATCGTAACGCACTCATTAACGGAAGGGAAATGCGAGAATGGTTGTTTGTGGAAATAATTAGGAATCGATGAGAATTTTTCTATGTGTATTGTATAATGTAATTTTCGTTTTCTCCCATAATTTTCCTTCCGTATTCCTTAGAATTTCACAATTTTATTTTCGAGCTTGTATAATGTTGTACTGACATATCTTGTCAATCATTAAAATCTTTGCCGAGTAAAAGATATAGGATTTTTTCTATATTTTATTCAATCTTGGTTAATTATTTTACGAGTATTTGTATGGGACAAATATTTTTATTCGCATTTTGGTGTAGATTCATTGGAAAAAGTAAAACTGTACCTTCGAAGGAACCCTTAGAAAGTCAATAAAGTTTTACAAGGAACCTTTGTTAAGAAAAACAAAAGAGGCCCTTTCCTTCCTAAACAAGCAAATCAAAACCAAGGGTTTTATTTTAGTACTATGTGCGCTTCGGGCCAGGGATTGACTTCTGTGGGAATTTCGGGAAATGAGTACTCTCTCTGTAGGTTTTAGACTCACTTTACAGGAAAAGCTGGGATATTTGATGTAACTTTGTCTCAGCCTCACTAATGTTTGGTCAAAAAACCTTTTTAGAGAGTGGATAAATTTGTGACAACCAGCTACCTACTCTGCACACTGCCAAAGTGTCATCATCATTATTTAGTCATCATGCATTGATTGGAAATCATGTATTGATTGTGAAGAATGTGAAATTTAAAATGAAATTTTTCATTTGGGTTGTAAGGCACATTTGGTTGAGTAAAGAAAAAATAATGCGTAGGATGTGACGTCATATGATGGCAAAACGCAAACAACAAGTTGGACGAAACATGGATTTGATGTAGTCATAAAAATAAAATAATTTATTAAGGTAAATTGTTTTACAAATAATCTAAAGGTATTGAAGCCTACTTTTAAGTAATAATATACTTGTGCCAGTAGACTCCGTTCTTCCATATCTTTTCAGTAAGTAACCTTATCTATACTTAGTCTAGTTTATAACAAGAATTACAAACTAAAAGACTGAAGTCATGTGGCCATAGAAACTATTCTTGCTAAACGACACAATCTCCTAAAATTCAATTTCCTTGAGCCTGAAAAGCCCGAAATCATATGCGTCGCGATCCTCAGACCCTAGCGGCACAAACACTATTATATTATAAAAATATTTGCTTGGGACTATATTATGTTAAACTATATCTGACTTATATATTCACGTAATTTCAGCTTTGTTCTAAGCGTTATGAAAATCACTTAGTAAATAAAATAAATACCTAGTATTTAAAATCAACACAAAAGGTACAATTAATTAGATATAATAAAATAAACCTCAGCCTATCTGGAAAAGGTGTCAGACAGGCGCCCAGTCGTACGCCCCAGATATCGCTGGAGAGACACTGTGAAGGCTGATCTGCGTGAGCTGGGAGCGGTCAACTGGCAAGCCACCGCGCAGAATAGGAGTCTATAGCGCTCTCTCGTATCGGAGGCCAAGATCCACTTTGGGGTCACTGAGCCAGCGGAGTAAGTAAGTAATAAGTAATAAAATATATTGAAAATGGATGCGCTTCAAGCTCCTCAGATATACAATGTCAAATTTATAGCAAACCTCTTTTTGCGTCGGGGTTTAAAAAATAATACTTCAAAGTGCATATTTCACGAAGGCATCGCGTGTCGCAGTGAGAACTACAAATTATAACTTCAACTCGTTTGAAGTCTTTCCTACTTTCACGGTAACATGATTTCAAAACTCGAATCATCCCGTCGAATCAGATAACTTTTCCTAACTTTGCCTTGAGAGTTTTCCTATAAGGATTTCATCAAATACATAGAAGTAGGAAGCGCGCGCCCCCTTCTAGAACTACAATAACGAGCTACCTAGCTACCATCTTAACACTACAAAAATAGTGTGAAGGAAGTACGTCAATCTGATTTCATGTATGTGATGGACGCCATTGCGCAGCACTGACTTGTGCTGTGCATCCCCGTCCCCCTCCCTCAGACCAACACCCCGCTCGTGGTACCTACGGACAGTACGCCATATTCCAATTCTATCGCGGCCGCGCAGTCCTTCTTACTTCTGTGGTCGAATCAGATACTTTTCCTAACTTTGCCTTGAGAGTTTTTCCTATAAGGATTTCAGCAAAAGAGCCATCGCCGCTTTATGCGTTAATGTCTGTCGCCAACACAGGACAAAAGGCTCGAATTTGAATTTGGCTCCATGCATGCGTCTGTGTTCCCGAGCACATACAACCTGACTCTCTTTAAAACCAGAGTTAATAGACTGCTTCTGGTAAGCTCGCTACATCGTAGACCTCATCTCTGTCCTCGGGCAAGATTGTGGTCAAGAGCTTCTTAGTTGGTCACTCTTGTCAGAGTGGTCGTGGTTGTGCACATGGTACTGGCATGGGATTTCCTGTACTAACCGTCCCCTGGGCGAAGGTTGCTGCTTTTACAATAGCTCTCCACCTTTCTCTTTGCATTCCGCGCACACTGGACTATGGAAGAATATGTCTAGAGCAAAAACATCTTTAATTAATAATAATAATGACTACTCTGAACATGTTTGATTGGTAAAGTAAACATACTTATAAGATACTAGCTGTCGCCCGCGGCTTCGCCCGCGTGACTTTGGCTTAGATGAAAAGTCTTTTTGTGTTCCATACTGTTTCCTGTGTTCCAATTTTCGATTTTTATACGTCTACAGAAAATGCTCCCAAGTTTTGCTAAGGCGCCATTTCCGTATATGTTGTAGTGTAGCTGGTCTCTTAAAGTTATTTATCAGATGTTCCAGATCTTCAATTTTTATACGTCAGCAGAAAATGCTCATCAGGTTGAACGATTTTTGCTAAGGCGCCATTTTCATATTTCTTATAGTTTAGCTGTTCTGTTAGGGTTCTTCATCAGGTAGTGTAGCTGGTCTCTTGGAGCTTTTCATCAGATGTTCCAGATCTTCAATTTTTATACGTCAGCAGAAAATGCTCATCAGGTTGAACGATTTTTGTTAAGACACCATTTCCATATTTCTTATAGTTTAGCTGTTCTGTTAGGGTTCTTCATCAGGTGTTCCAGTTTTCAAAATCAATTATAGCCTATATGTTGCCCAGGCTTAATAGCTATACAACAAAAAATGTTTCATTCAAATCCGTCCATTAGTTTTTGCGTGAAACGCGTACATACATACAGACAGACAGACAGACAGACAGGAAGACAGACAGACAAGAAATTCCAAAAAAATTTTTTTGCTTTCTATTGTTCTTTTTAAGTGTCCCTCTATCCATTTTAGTCAAAAATACTAAATGTACAGACAAAATATTTTTACTGTTTTATTATATGTATAGATAAGTATATTATTATCTGTTTTAGATTGGGTCTGAAACTTAGATATTTTCGAGAAATTGGTTAGCATTATTTAAAATTCCGTAGGTGTAACCGTAAAGTCCACCTGTATGCGTAATTACATATGTATATGTAGGAATAGGGATGAAATCGTCTCGTCTACGATTAGTATGCGCACTAGGGTCCACTAAATAATTAACGGTGTACACGGGACCCTGCAAAGGTTATTTGACCTGACGAGGGTCGAGGGTTCATTAGCGTCTGTTAGTGATCGATTAACTTGTGCTTATGACGTGTTGGACCCATAGTTGCGGAGCTTTTCTTCTTGCGGTCGAGCTAGATGATTGGTCGCTATTTAATAATGTGTAAAATACTAGCTTTCGCCCGTGAGGATTTCCCTCGGGAACAGTGCTTTTTCCCGGGATGAAACCCTATGTCCTTCTCAGTACTTCGAACTATGTGTATACGAAACTTCAGGATAATTGGTTCAGTACATAAAGCGTGAAGAGGTAACAAACAAATAAACAAGCAAATTCACTTTCTTACTTCTTCACTCTAATAGCGAGGTACTTTTTGATATCGTGCGAGCGAGACAGTTGCCGAAACGTCAATTTTGCGAACTGGCTTTTAGCACACAGCTGTATTTTTTTTGAAAGAGTTACCTAATAATCGTTCTCATTTTTTAATGCAACAATCGTGGATCAAAAAAAATCGTGTAACCTTTGTCTCTTTTGTTAATTAATCGTTAATAATAATTTGGATTTTACATTTAGATTATCGTGTATTATGTATGACTAGCTTTCGCCCGCGGCTTCGCCTGCGTGAATTTCCCACGGGAACCGTACCTTTTCCCGGGATGAAAGGTACCCTATGTCCTTCTCCATACTTCTAACTATGTGTATGCGAAATTTCAGGAAGATTGGTTCAGTAGATGAAGCGTGAAGAGGTAACAAACAAACAAACAAATAAACAAACCAACAAACAAACAAACAAACAAACTCACTTTCGCATTTATAATATTAGTTAGGATAGTTAGGATTATGTAGCGAAATTGAGCTAAGGCCGCATACGCACGCTGCGCGTTTTTTGAGCCGTGCAAATTGATCTAGAACAAACCCATCTTGTATTTTAACAAAATTGTAGCACGTGGAAAGCCTTATCCTCCTCTTTGCTCTCTTTGCCCTCTCAGAGGGAACAGACAATATGTATGTAAATTATGACTTGTTGAAAAATGTGAGGACTTGAGCCAACCCTATTCCTTGATAATGCTTTCCGAATTCGAAAGATATTGAAGCTAAATTACATAGAAAATTTGAATCTGGCTCACACGTGGAAGATATACTTATGCGACTGTATGTTTTTTTAATAAAGATCGCGTACTAAGCGAGTGTCATTGTATCTATATGAGATTTTTAGTACCTATCTAATAGACGTAGGGTAGACCGTGAATAAGGTGGCTAGATGACATAGAAAGTTATCTGCGGGAGTGGAAGCGGGCTTCACTCAACAGAGAATTGTGGAAGGAGAAAGGGGTTACCCAGCAGTGGGATACATCAATAGACTAGGAAAAAATAATAATAGAGATGGGGTTAACTGTTAGAACGCGCTAATCCCGGGATCGGTATAGAACGCGCTAATCCCGATATTCGTACGGGATCTAACTTACTGCTGCTCATAAGGGCGATTTTTATTTGAAGAGTTTCATTATACCAAAACATTCTCGTTTGAGAAGGAAAATGATAGGACACTTACAACATGATGAATTTTTAAAAAACATCATAGAAGGAAAGATGAAATGAAGAAGGGGTCCAGGAAGACCAAGACAAAGTTATATGAAGCAAATAAAGGAGAAAGTTAGCGTTGTGTCGTATAGGGAAGTGAAAGAGTTAGCAATGATAAGAGAAGATGGAAGGAAATACACCGACAAAAGCATTATATGATGATAATTCTCGTTTCGTAAAAATCGACCAATTATTCTAATATAATAATCTGATTTTCAAGTTCAGCCGTTTATATATAGATTGAAAAATAAATAAAAGCTTTTAGAAAGTTCCCGATTGGCAGTTAGATTAAGAAATAAATGATAAAGGCTTCTCGCCGTCGCCAGGACACAGGCGTGTGCGTTGGTGCCCATTGGCCCAAATTTTCCGAGTGACCAAGCAACTTTTTCCTCGTCGCACTAACGAATTCCTTTGTTGAAAACCTTTGTTTTATTCAATCATAAAACAGATAAAGATATAAACGGGATTTCGTTTTTTTAATCGCCTTTATGGCGAACGAGTTGGATTAAAATCATTTATAAAGCCTATTTGTATTCGGAAAATAATAAACGTGAAGTTAGGTTTGGATTGTTTTCAATGATTTTTTACATTATTAAAAAAAAATTTGGAGTCCAAAATCTTTCTTCTCTTTTCTCTCAGCCGAAAGACGTCCACTGCTGGACAAAGGCCTCCCCCAAGGATTCCCAGAACGACCGGTCCTTTATAATTGTTCCAAAATCTTTATAACTCCGCAATTAATTTTGATGCGTTTTGGACTTTCATTCAGATAAAATCTTCGGGGTGGTTAATGGCTTTAATACTCGCGCGAATCAGGGGCGGGGCACTAGTATTAAATAAACTAAGTAGTATAATCTGTATATGCATCCGAATGTTGGTTATAAGTTTAATTATTTATGTATCAATTTACACGTGTTTCACAAATAAATGTTACCTATCTTTATCGAAATGATTCTTTGCATATAATAATAAATCTCTGGAGCTTCCGTGTAACCCGAGCCATCATTTCTGAAAGTTGTAAACTGGGCTTTCGCAAAGCTCCTACAAATCACGTCAGTGAAAATAATTGCCGTAAATAACCTGCTATTATCGGGCGAAGGCTCTTTGTTACTTGTTTTTTCTTTCTACATTAATAAATAGGTACATAGAGGGTTCATCTCATTTTTTTTAAAATTAAGAGTGGTCACTATAAATTGAACTAATTTTTCATTCATGTTTCATAAAAGACTACTGATACATCTACGCAATAAAAGTGTTGAAAGAACTTTAAATAATACCTAAGTTCTATAGCGTAAATGAGCATTTAGAAAGGAATTTTTAAAATTAAAAAATTAAAATAAATGACAGGATTTGTATTATTATTTCTTTTTTTTTTATCTTTTGTCGAAAAACTGTTACCAATTATGTATAAAAAAATCGATAACATGATTTTTTTTGAAAGCCTCTTACGACAGATCGCTTCAATGGAAATAATTACCGTAAATAACAAGCTATAGAATGGAAGTTCTATTGTTACTTTTTCTCGCTACAGCATTCAGGGGCGGCATTGTCAAGATTGCCATAGGACGATGTTCACAGAAGGTCGAGATTTTCTACTTACCTAATTTACTTCGCATACAAAAAATCCATACGTCCATCCATACAAATATCGCATAAAAAGTCCATGTTCACATCACCTTCTACGCCTGTTTTGCTCTATACCTTTTGGGGCAAAGAACGTAATGAGTAAGTCGTTTTCGATTTACTCCACATTCGCCCGACAGTTTTGCCCCACATATTACGTAAGAAATGTTTGCAAATATAAATAGTCAAATCATTCTGTAATGTCATCCAAATTCCGTCCAGTAGATTTTGCGCAATTGAGTAACAAACACACACACATTTATATAAGATTGAATATCAACTGCGGCGGTAATATACAGTCCATTATCTGGATGTCATATCCAGAAGTTGTTTGATTGAGCTAGCCCCAAATAAGGCTGAAAATTGTATTATGTGATACTCAACGATACGATACTATATTTTATACATAACAAATACATTAAAGACCCAGGTCAATCTGAAAAACAAAAAAATTAAAGACCCAGGTCAATCTGAAAATAAGGAAATTTATGTTACGGAACTGGCGCGATTTTGATGAGAAGAGTATAATAGGTCGAGTAAGCTTGCTGTAAGCTCGCCGTGCAAAAAATATATAGCATTTTTTTTTCTTGACCTGACCGGGGATCGAACCCGGGCCTCCGGTGGGACAGCCTGGCATAACAACCCATGACCACTTAGGTCACAGAGGTTGCCTTGCTTAGTGGTACTTCTGTTGTATATTGTCACAGGGCGGGCGGTTCATAGAAAAGGAGCGTCAAATATACCTTCTACTATTACAAATGAAACTGTACATCCGTAAACACGTCAGTAACACGTCAATGTGTGCGTTTTCATAGACATAGCATCCCAATACACACAAGAACGGGGGTGCGGGGGCCTAGTGCCATATTGCGGTAGGGGCAGGGAGTTTCCTTTCTGTACGTAGTACTTATATTAATGTGGCGTGTTGTGTCTACCTTCCTAATCCCGTCACGTTGTTACGTGACAGGATAATGTGAAGTATGATTGAGCAATTCAATTGTTCTATTTTATTTTTATTTGAACTTCAATGTCATGCTAAAAAACGTTGATTTCATTATTTACTAGAAAATGGGCGTGCTCGACTTTGTATTTTATTGTGTACTTTAATAAAGCTGGACCCAGCTTATATGGAAATAATGGGATAAAAGTACAGTAAAATGCAAATCTAGCACATAGGGTACTAATCTAATCTGCCCATGTACCTCTTATCGAAATTCAGTAAATTTTGCGTGATTTATTTATTACTTACTATACTTACCTATAAATATTCTTATAATATTTTGTTCTAAATGTAATCCAAAATATGCATCTTAATTAAAATTTTCATAATAAAAAATTAAATGGCAATAACCGTAGAACAGCAAGCTTGCTACAAAGCTTTGCCTACGGTATAGGAACTCGTAGCAGCTACGCTATGCTACGAGTTGCTACGATATGCTACGACCCGGTCTACGACGGTGATGCTACGCAAGACAAGTTAGGTCTACGATAGCCAAACGACTACGAATCAAACTTAATTTACTTGAGTTCTGATTTAAAACATATTTATGAGAGGCTATTACTATCTGTCTGTATGATTGTAGGCGCATCGCGCATTAACTACTGATTGAAATTTATTGTGGTTTTTGCTGTAGGTCCAACTCAAATACTGCCTTTATACGCTGCATAGCACCTGAGACACTATTTGTTCAGGAAACAAAGTCGCCGGAAAAACATAGTTTTATAATATTAGTAAGATTTTGTTTAAGTGTAAAATGATGCCAAATTCTAGGTGCGTGTGAGTCTCAAACCGATGTTAACAGCATTGTAATAAAATTAGGGTAAACGAGCCTACCTGAACTCGAGATGAACATAAAAAGGGGTGTAAAAAGTTTTATATTACCCGCGACCCCGACACTGTGATGACATACGAGATACGGGAACAATATACTCTGTTCACAACCCGGAATTTAGAATTATACGACAATAGAAGGTCGGGAGCGATATAGACGCGTTATTTAGTCGCTGCCTGCCTGACTTAAGCCTCATCTTTGAAGACCTCAGTTAGCGCAGAGCGAGTTTACGTTAACGCGTTGCGAAAAAAAATGCGTACCTACTTACACTCACAGAGCTCACTTACTCTCCCTTAGCGATGTGCCGCCGATAAATTTTCTGTTCCCGAAAATTTCTTCCTTTGATAATTTCCGAAAATACTCGGGAATTTCTCGGTTTTTAGGAAAACTTTTCGTTCTCGAGAATATTTCCGAGTTTCCAAGAAAGTTTTCACGTGCTCTTTTAAATTTCGAGAAAGGCACTACTCACGCTCAATTGAATCGAATTGCCGTTCACATTTAAATTTAGAATTCCGTATTGCTGTTGGTGAGAGTCAACGTCCGACAGATATTTAATAGATAGTTGATAGCGCTTCTAGCCTTATTAAATTAAATTTTACTCTAAATTCTATGGTTCACAACATGAGGATAAAATACTGTTTCTATTTTTATCTGCCTTTCGGTTCAGTTGTATATTATTTTCGCTTGCGCTTTAATTTGTTTTATTAATACTATAATTCGAAAGATTAAATATGCGTGTGAATGTGTGTTACTTAATGACGCCTAAACCGCTGAACAGATTTTGCTGAAATTTGGTTAACCGATAGATTAGATCCTGGAATAACTTTTAGACTACCTAGAATTTATCTTGTCGGCCATATTCGGCCGGTATTATTTTGTAAACCTTGCCTTTCAGCCATCGGGTCCCGGTTCGGTCCTCGGTCAAGTAAGATAGAAAATGATCTTTTTCATATCCTGGATTGGTCTTGGATATATATATGTATCCTAGCTAGTATCTCATGTGTAATTTATGTATCCCCTATTACTTAAATTATTTTTCCATTTTTAATCTCACACCGAAGGTCCCAGGTTCGATCCAAGGTCGGGTCAAAATGAAAAATGATCTTCTTCAGATTGACCTAGGTCTTGGATGTTTATCTGTATATCTATTTGTTATAAAATATAGTATCGTTAAGTTAGTATCCCATAACACCATTCTCGAACTTACTTTGGAGCTAACTCAATCTGTGTGATTTGTCAGTTTAAATTCATTATTTAAAAAAAAAGTACCTCCAACGTTCTCATTCCTTCAGTTTTATAGGTATATGAGTGAGCTCTTTATATCAATCTGAGCTCACTTAAACGGAATGAGAAAGTGGACAAGAACGAAAATGTCACTTCTATATGTTGATTTGTAATTTCGTGGGGGGACTTCCAGTTCCGTAGCTTTCAGCACCTCGTAAGTCGTATTCGAAAGCTGTCACTAACGACCGGCATTATACAGGAGACGCCACAAAACGCACACCTATGATAATCCGCTTGTTATGTGCGTAAGGGCATATGCATATTAGAACATCTAGCGTAGCGTATATCTCCTATTCGTAGACATAGAAAAAAAAATCATTTTTTATTATACTTATAAACTTGATTGCCAAAAGCTTTCATAATAGTGTGCTCCAAATTCAATTTTTTTTACAGATTGTTCACAAATTCTATGGAACCAAAGCACACCAAAAATATCAAACTTGACTTAAAAGAGCCTCACAGAAGATATTACCTGTCCTTCACCAGCATAGGCAAGAAAAAGCTTCTTCAGCTGTCTGTCTCTAAGTAAAATAAAAATAAACATTCTAGCTCTATGCTCCTATTTCATATAAGCTTTAATGGGGTCTTCTTCATACTTCAAACCTGGGTTTTTATTTATCTACCCCAATGCCTTACTCATCAGCATCGGGAATCCTAAAGGAGGACTGCATGACCTTCAGGATATCACCTGTTGCGAAGTGCCTATAATCCTCCAGGGCCGGATATGCTGATCCCAGAAGGGCCAGTCGCTTGTTGGCGAAACCCGATTTTAACATTTGCCGATTAACCTATATTAACATTTACCAACAAGCTACCTACTTATTAAAGTAGGTTGTTAGTCAATGTTAATATAAGTTAATTTGGGACATATTTTTTTAGACTTGTGACTTGTTTTTAGGACTAATATGTAACTTTGATATCGGTGATTATTTACAAGTACCGTGACACTACAAAAATACACACAGACATAGGTACCATGACACTACATAAATACACACACACATACATTGTAAACACACAGTCAAATTTAACTTAGACGACAGCGAAACTAAACAATAGCTGGTTAAAAATTACTTTTCTGATGATTTATTCCAATCTAATACCACGAACGAATACCACTGGTATTACTTTAAATTTTTTAGATTGATATGATATATATATATATATATACATTTTTTATAAGCCTAATGTCCCACTGCTGGGCAAAGGCCTCCCCTATAAATTTTATATATGATATAAATATATTAAATATCAAGCAAACCACACCCTTACCTTCGATTTCTCTTTACAATATAAATGCGTAGTCGAAATCCGACGAAAGTGGAAATGAGTGCCATTTTTATAGACGTTTTATTGACAGCGAGTATTTTATTGAACGACTTTACTTAATGGGCACTTATTATTTCAAGCCGGCTCAGGTTTAAACACGGAAACTCAATATAAGTTACAGGAATAAATTGTTTATTCGGTTTATGTTATAATTATTATATGCTATAGATATTTAAAAAATCTGTAAATGTAATAAATTTATGTTTTACTGTTAAATATGGAAGAGATCTGTAAATAGCATATCAATTAGAAAACAAAAACAAAATGTATATACCAATATAAGTAGAAAACCTTAGTCTTTGTCTAACCCCCACGGGAATCAGGCGTGATTACATAATGTATGAATATATGTATTTTTAAATGTGTCAATATAAATTTATTAAAAAGTACCACGAAAAACGACGTTTGGCGGACCTTTAATCGCTTCAAAAGCGGTCGTAGCCGCTACAAACGTCGTAGCCGACGCGGCGTAGCGCATAACGCGTATTCCCTCAGGGAAGCTTGCTACGATCGGCCTCCGGTCTCGGTAACTATCCGTGTATTATGTTTGGGACCAAGTAATGTATTGGGCTTCTTATCTCCTTATCTTATTACTTTTGGGATGGTATTATATCGGAAGCACGTAAAAATGTTAGCTTTTTCGATCAAAGTCTGAAGGAGTACATTTTTTTCCATATTTTCTTTTGTCTCTGCATAACTAATTGCAAAGTATCATTTCTCTATTCTTCACAGATTATAAGAATAGAAACGTAATTTTACACAAAAATGACCTAATCTTATTGGCGTGTTCTTGTAATTTTAATTGGGTAGATTAGTATAGTGGTGTTTTTTTATTTCAAAACGCGATGTGAAGAACGTGAAAGTGTACAAAAGAGCACTTAAATTCTGCTAAGGAATTACTGTGCTTCATAAATCCTTATACTTAAAAAACTTCGAAATAATCTTGATTAATTATCAGTGTTTCGTAACTGCTAACAAATAACGAGTCTTTATAAAATCTTATACTTAAAAAAACTTCGA
The DNA here is from genome assembly GCA_018467065.1 of Ephestia elutella. Classification (NCBI taxonomy): domain Eukaryota; kingdom Metazoa; phylum Arthropoda; class Insecta; order Lepidoptera; family Pyralidae; genus Ephestia; species Ephestia elutella. The sequence goes on from CM031564.1 coordinate 1,837,502, forward strand.
TATAATCTTGATTCCTTATCTCTCGTAATCGTTATCAATTTCTTGTACTTATATTAAACATATAACTATAGCTATTAGCATATAAATATAGCTTCTGAAATAATAAGTCATTATCAGTGTGTTTATGATATTATAAATATTTGATTACGTACAGTCAACTACAGTAGACTGGCGGAAATAATACCTTAGTCAAGAAATAAATCTTTCGGTTCAGTTTTATAATTATGCTAGGTGTTCCCCGCGGTTCCGCCTGCGGCAAAAAGTGTAGGTTTTTTATACAAACTTACATCCCCTAATTTTGATAAAATAGCCCCTTCGCTCAAAATAAAATAGGTTAATAAAAATAGAAGGTAAACTACATAAATAATACATACATACTACATAATTATATTTTGGAAATTGTTGGCATTTCTTGTTTTGTTTGGTTGTTCTTTTGGCTTATTTGTTTTGTCATAATTGAACTAGTTAGGTTTTATACTTAAACTTTATTATGCTTAAAATAATTGTAAGAAAATTATGCGTAAATATCATTATGCAAAAAAAAATCATGCCAAGTTATTATTATGTTTTAAGATTTTTTGCGAATGGATAGGGAACCTTCTGTACCTATGTTTGTGAAGCCTTTTTTGTCGTTGACTGATAGTACTTAAGAGCCTTTTAACAGCTACTCTGGTCTCGTGAAAATACGTGAGATTTCGATGTAACTTTTACGACACGTGATGTAGTAAAAAAGACCCATAAATACATTTATTTTTAGCGGTTCTAAGGTTGAAGGTATCTTCGCCTAGCCACAGAATTAATATAAATACTACGTAACCTAGCAAAGAGGAGAGGAGATATTATCCTAACTTGTTACATATGCGAAAGTGAGTTTGTTTGTTACCTCTTCACGTTTTATCTACTGAACCAATCTTCCTGAAATTTTTCACACACACAATTGGAAGTATTGAGAAGGACATAGAGTACCTTTCATCCCGGGAAAACGCACTGTTCCCGTGGGAAATTCACGCGGGCGAAGCCACGAGCAAAAGCTAGTTATTTATATTTACAAATAGAATTTCTCTACTTAGCTTTAATGGAGACGAGATGGAATATATAAAAATAATTTAGCAAGATCAGATGCAGTGTTACGTCGTTATCCCTTACGGGGTAGACAGAGCAAGAGTTGCGAGACTCGAAGGCTATGTTTAGCTAGATAGTGGGTTTATTGGTGGAATAGAATAAATGAATAAATATAAATCAATACGGACAAATCACACATATTGAATTAGCCCCAAAGTAAGTTCGGGACTGTTATGGGATACTAACTCAACGATACTATATTTTATGACAAATACATATATAGATAACTAGCTTTTGCCCGCGGCTTCGCCCGCGTGAATTTCCCACGGGAACAGTGCTTTTTCCCGGGATAAAAAGTAGCCTATGTGCTATTCCAGGTCATTATCTACCTCTGTACCAAATTTCATCGAGATCCGTCCAGTAGATTTTGCGTGATTAAGTAACAAACATCCTCACAAACTCACAAATTCACATCCAAACTTTCGCATTTATAATATTAGTATGGATGATCCAAGATCCAGGCCAATCTGAAAAAGATCATTTTCCATCTTGACCTGACCGGGGATCGAACACGGGACCTCCGGTGTGGCAGTCTGGCGTGATAACCGTTAGGCCACGGAGGTCGTCAGGCATAGAGATTCAAATTATCACTTGAGACATCAGGGTTTAATTAATAACTGCTTTTATTGAATAATACCTAAAATACAGAAAACTATAATAAAATATCAACAATACAATATACAAATTATAAATTTGTCACTTTCTAAATCACTAACCTAACTTACTCTATAAGGGTAATATCAGACGGTCAATTAATATTTAAAATTACTTCATGACCGTACAAAATTTCGTTAGACATCCCAACCTGATCCCAACACCTTTCGTAGGTAATCGTTTCAGACTCCTCTCCTCCCCGCTCTAGAGCGGGGACTTCCCAAAAGTGCCCATAGATAGATAGATAAAGAACTTTATTCGTAGCCACAACAACACATACAGTTTCTAGGCAGTATATATTAGAAGCAGCAAAATGGACTCCATACTCTATATCAGCGATACTCTCCACTAATGGAGAGCGACCCTAATGTTTATAGTTGTGAGGTAGTAACAATATCGCAACACAAAAGATAAGTTTTTGATGTCACACATTTTCTAATAAAGTATATTCTGCCTATGGTCGCTTTTTGGAAGTCTTTTTGTTTTGTCAATGCGCTTAAATTTAGATTATATTTTTCGGTCGGCTTCCTGTTACAGACTTTTGTGTCCCTTTTCACGAATTCAGTCCTACAGATTACTGGGAAACTAAATAAAAGATGTTATATCAAATTGTAAATAATATTCAGCGATTTAAAACTGTCCACATATGTATGAAGTCATTAATCATCTTTATTGTGGAAACACAGGTTACAAAGGTCTTTATAATAATAAATGTTTCATTGTGTCCTGTCCTTAGAAAAACGTACAATATTAAAATAATAATATTAAATTTTATTACAAAAAAATTACAAAATGTAGACGACGAAATTTTTAACAAGTATGGTATACTCTCCATACTACTCTCTGTTTGGTCTAATGGTTGACTGGTAGAGAATGCCATATGGCGTTAAGTTCGCCTTTTCTACATAATTTTTATAATTTGTGCAATAAAGTTTTAAATAAATAAATAATAATAAATAAATATTCGTACATACCGATGAGATTGCTCAGTGTGAGGTCGACCTTTATATGCCTCTGCTCGTAGTATCTATCCACGGTTTATTAATAGATAATAGATAGGCCCTAGCAAAGAGTGTCTGCACTACACAGACAAGTAATTTCCGACCTACAGATCGGCCTTTGCAGGTTTTCCTATCCGCGGTTGACTTGTGCCAATCTTTCCTTGTAATATTTTAAACGTGAAAGTTAAGGGATTTTCGCCTGTATGCTACTCTTTTACGCACTACTATTAGACGCATTTTGATGAAATTTAGTGCACAGATAAAATGAAACTTGGACCTAGGGCCTAGGGTACTTAATCTTTCTTGAACTTTCGCGCTTTGAACATAAATAAAATAAGGTTCGAGCTATGTAACTCCCGTTAAAATCTTTTTGGCACCTTTTTTCCCGGGTTTTTTAAAAAGTAAAATTTGAAAAATTCTTTGTGATTGATAGATAGACTATCTTTATGAATGTGCAAAGATTGTGTTCGAATTACATAATTTTACAAATTTTATACAGTTATGTAATTGCTAATAATATCTGAATAAGGGATTTTCCGAGACACAAATAAAAAAAAAATAGTTCTAGATGACTTCATAGATGGCGCTTAGTAAAAGGCGAAAGAAAAAGTTCCATACAAAAAGGAAAAAATTCACGGGATTGGCATTTTTTAAACATAAAACTTAGTAAAAAAAACGACTAAAAAGTATCAATATTGTGAGTGTTTATTGATACCTACGTAGAACTGTCAAATTGTTATGTGATTTTTTTTCTGCCTCTGGTTGACAAGAAAAAGCGCACCATATAGGTTCAGCCATTATTACGACTCGGCTTTTATAAAACGCTATCTGTTGCGACTTTTTATACTGTTTTTTTTTTCTTAATTTAGCTGTCAGAAAATCGCTCATTGTGAGTAAAATACGAGCATAACTCCTATTAGTGAGTTTGGAGAATTATAGCTTTACTTATGTATTGAAATAATAATGGAATATGTTCAAAATAGTTGGCATGTTTGATCACATTCGATGCTATGGAGTTTGTTCCATGGGGTTGACTGTATGAAATGGACAAAATTATTTGTTTGGAAGCGTGGAATCATGAAAACAAAGGTAATATAATATCTACAACATGATATGTGACTATTGAAATATATTTCTTACCTTCTCTGCGATAAATCATCTCGCGTGTTTTTAACCTCTAGCACACAATTAATATTAGTACTACGTACAGAAAGGAAACTCCCTGCCCCTCCCGCAATATGGCACCCCCCCGCTCCTTACGCACTTCTCCCCCGTTCTTGTGTAACTGTGGGACATTCGACTATGAAAACGCACACATTGACGTGTTACTGACGTGTTCACGGATATACAGTTTCATTTGTAGTAGTAGTAGGCATATTTGACGCGCCGTTTCTATGAAGCGCCCGCCCTGTGCCTCTAGGGAGATGATTCTTTTTTATATGTAATGTATATTTAATCTATGGCCATTAATCTCCATTCCAAAATTAATCATAATCAGTTCAGCGTTAGTGAAATCATGACAGACTCTTTTAAAATATAAGTGTGGATTGTCGACTCCTTACATTATATACTCAATATCAGAACTCCTGAAATAGTTGGCAAACTTGCACGTGATCGCAAGTTGGGCTGTGACGCGGCTGTGACGTCACGAAGCGCAGATTAATAAGCTGCGCGTGCCCAACAACTTTTGTACGTGTTGACATTATAGATAAGGGGTTATAATTAATTATAGATGGTTGCCTGCCCGGTAAAATTCTATATAGAATGGATTTTCTTTTATCTAGGTGTCTTACTGCTGAGGAAAGCCGTCCCTTTTTCTTCCACTGTCTCTCTCCATTGCGAGTTCTGCTCTATCAGGTAAGAATTGGTCTATATCGTCCCGCCATCTTGAGCGGCATAACTCTTCCTCAGCAACCATCTTTACTCAATTTTACTTTGTAAAAAAAATAAAGCCAATTTGAGAACCTCCTCTTTTTAGTTTTTGAAGTCGGTTGAAAAGTAAGCCTCTGCGGGACGCCTGGCAGATGTATAACACAAATAAACATCGTGGCAAGACGTGTCATGCCATTTTCCGTCAGGGCACTCGAGTCGATTTTACCTCTTAGCCCATAGAATGTTGTACATTAAAAAATACCACTTCCATGCTGGTCTGGGAGCGAAGAAAAAACATAGAATGTACCAGCTGCTTCTCTTCCCGCGCAGATTGTAAAAGTCAATCGAGGGAAAGGGCTTTAAACTGGGGATTCCTCCACACATAGGCGATGGGCTAGCAACCTGTCACTACCAAAATCTCCATTCCATCAGAGAGCCGCATGTTAATTCCATGCAGCTAAGCGTGGCCTTCGAGTCTTATGACTCTTAGCTCTGTCTACCCCGTAATGGATAAAGACGTGATTCTATGGATGTATGTATTTATGTTAAAAAAATTGACTGCATATTCTGTTGTCCACAGAGGGTGTCGGCGAAAACGGTGCCGCTAACGGCAACAACTCAGACGAAGACGACAGCGCCACCTGCTGGCGCCATTGTACCCAGACATGCCCTACACCAGTTAGGTCGCTATGCGCATCACACAGATTTGACAATTTACACGTGAGTACTTAATTTTTTGTCACTTTATGACGTGTCACGTCAAGTGCGACGTGCTACGTCATGCTACGCCGGATTAAGTTCAGTTATCGATACTTTGTAAGTTTTTATTATTTATTGAATACAATCCGAATCATGAAGGCAATCAAAAATGTACCCATCTCTATTTTATGTATTTTAAAGTAAAAGGAAGTGTTGTACTCACAAAAACATACAAAACCACCTCTCAACCTAAACGCATGAGATAAGAACTATCTTGATCTTATAAAATATAAAAATATTATAAAAATCTGTTTAGCAAAAGTTTTTGAAAGCACTTAGCATTTCCGCCGTCCGCTCTCCAAAGAGTCCAAGTTCTGTTTTTCGAATATCCAAAATATTCCAAAAGCTACATAAAATCGCTGATCTCATATTTTGCAACGGTATCTCTAGATCTACAGCACGAACCGCGTTTGGCGCCAAAAAATGGCCGCTTTTTGAAACTCGTATTTTCTGCCACAGAATTTAAATGCTTTTTTTCGGCTGGTATATTTTTTCTACTAACATACAGAGTTTTTAAAGAGCTATCTGTAAACTTTAGACCTTCGTCTAATGGTGTTTTAATAATGCAGCGATGTAACATTGTGATTTTGTAAAGTGATAGGTAATCAGTCTGCTGCTTAGCTTGCCACAAATCCGGTATTTCATAAACATTCTAAGTATGTGGACAAAAAATCTAGAAGAAAAAGTTCTACGTACCTAGACTTCTAATTTAACCATCTAATCACTTATACAAAGCAAAAGTGACAAGATTCTTAAAGAGAACGACAAACATACATAAAATAAAATGTATTACTGAAAGTTTGTCATCAAAGTCAATTTGCAATAAAATCATAGTCAACGTGCCATTTTTTATCAGTATCCCAACCCTGTTTCTTCCACTACACGTAACATCCTAACTAATATTATAAATACAAAAGTGAGTTTGTTTGTTTATTTGTTTATTTTTTTGTTTATTTGTTACGCGTTCACTCTTTATCTACTGAACCAATCTTCCTGAAATTTTGCTTACATATAGTTAGAATTACTGAGAAGGGCATAGAGTACCTATCATCCCGAGAAAAACGCTATTCCCGTGGGAAATTCACGCAGGCGAAGCCGCGGGCAAAAGCTAGTATTATATATCTCCATGTAATAATATTACAATATCTTTCAAGTTTGTTGAAAAACAAACCAAACATGTTACGTGCCGACTCTGCGTCTTTTCGGCTTCGAATTCCATGTATTTTTTCCCGTTGGACCATTTTCTTTGTAAAAAATTGTCGAGCTTAAAGTTTTATTTTTTAACTGCTCATTTTTGTGGTTTCATTGGTATTTTACATCTTTAAAAACGTAACATTTTGTACGGGAATTTCGTATGGAATAGCTCAAAATTTTTAACACTGTGAAGCCAAATTAGTAGGCGCTAGTACACTAGGAATTAATACGCGTTCCCCGACCCTAGAGAACTTTTAGACGTTTTACTTTGATTTGACTCATATGTGACGGAGATATATAACAGAAAGCCGTAGAAGTTTGATTTGACATACATTATTAGCTGGCGTAGTTTGCAGTGATTGTACATTGACGATTAAGGGCCCGTACTAGGCCAGATTGCTTCACATGATCGTCTGTAATATCACCATTAATGTGAAACTGAATGTAAAATTAAGATATAGCAAACTTCAGGACTAGCACGAGGGATTATGTTACTCAAAAACAAGATTGCATAAAATTTTCTCGATAGAAAAAAATTGTGAAGTTGCCTCCAAATCACCTATAATTAACACTTTAAACTGCTATTATTCAAGCAATACATTAAAATAAAGATTAAATTTTTTTGTATAAATTACTCTATAGATAAGGCAGGGATTATGTTACTTACTTTTTTAAATGTCTTTTTATAAAGCTTTTAAAAAACTATTACGTATAATTGCCCGCATGCTTTAATCATCCGCCTCTGAGCCGCCGCGCCGCCCGCGACCCCGCGAGCTTTTATTTAGAACGCGGATTGGATGCGTGCGGGCGAACTGGGTAGCGGGTAGCGGGGCAAATCTTAGTTTTCGTTGGCCTAGTGCGGGCCCTTAATTGCCTCAGATATACAAGCTACAGCTAGGAAAGAAATTTTATTTTTCAATTTTTCACAGTAAAAAATATTATTTTATACTTTTTTGTAACTGGCTTTGATATTTGAGTTATATATTTTTTAAATGCTTATCGTGCCATATAACATTGAATTAACAATCTGACTCATGTATGGTAGTTTTTATAAACACCAGTTATAACAATACACTTTATAAGAGAGAAGACTATAATGAGGTTACTTCGAGTCTTACTGACATGTCTTTAAATGTAAATCCCGATGAGCATTGGCTACGAGTAGGGTTGCCAGACGTCCGGATAAAGCCGGACATAGGTAGGCTTTTTGATTGCGTGTCCGGCCAAATAAACGGTGTCCGACCTGTCCGGCTTTTGTTAGGCTTTTTACATTTCGCAAATGAGCGAACGCCGAGCGGGGCCGAGCTCAGGCGACGAGAGCCAACCGACGACGACACGCCCGCCCCCCTGTGCTCTGTCGGTATTACCAAAAAAGCTTGATGTTACATAAATTTTTTTTGTCGTACCTATTAATACTGCACTTGCGATAAGGCCGCCTATTGTACATATTTTACCTATTATAAGTCTCAATTTGTATCCTTTACGTGTTTTGGTGCAATAAAGCATTTTTACTTACTTACTTACTTAATACTGAGACTAAATCCTCAATAATGTAGGGTGTCCGGTCTTTCTACCCAAATGTCCGGCCAAACTGGCTGGTCTGTCCGGCTATTAGGTTTGGCGACCTGGCAACCCTAGTCACGAGGATCCCTGCAACTGCTGAGCTTCGAACTAGAAGTCTAGCAGGTAACAGGTCATACATATTTATTCAGAATCTAGAATAAAGTTCCACTGGATCTAGCCAATTTAGTTGCAGGATGTCGGATGTATTTGATTTGTCGGCAATGCAGGCTTCTTTTGTATATACAAGCGTGATACAAGCGCTTCAAGACCTTTAGACAAAGTCAGAATTTGAAAACGAAAACGAAGTTTGACAACAATAAAATGTGTAGGATTGACTTAAGGGCTCTCAGTAAGTGAAAACGGCAATATTGGCTGTTTTATATAAGCTGCTGTTTAAAGAATTGAAGAGTTTTAGCCAATATATAGTATATCATTGGTTTTAGCCCTGAAATTTCTGATATGTATTGTGTAACGTATGTTTAAAGGGAGGACTGTTTCCAAAATACGATGGGAAAAATTTTGCTCGATAGAAAAAAATACTGAAGTTACCTCTAAAATTTCATATGAATACAGATAACATCCGTGTTTTATAATAAAAAATGTTTTAAAATCACCAACACAAAGGTATTTTACCTTTTCGATTTCGTGACTGATTTAAATTTTTGAAAAACTAAACATTTCTATTAACTTTTTGATAAAAATGTGAATGGCGCGCAACCGGGACGTCTCCCCCCCCCCCCGCCTCAGCCGCTTCATATAAATTTTCGCTGACCGCCTAACCCCCCTTAAGACGCGGTGGACACTGAGTACTTTAAAAAATCTAATAATTTTTTAGGTAAATAAATATAAATGAAAAAATTGTATAATTAATTAATTATTTTTTTCCATGGGCATCGGTGATAGCTTACTATCAGATGACCCGCTTGCTCGTTTGCCACTCTATGTTATAAAAAAAAATAGATAGATCCTACTTTCTAAGATTTGTAAAAACTCGTGTCTGTCCATAATGTAACGTGTCTCTTTTCCACATTTGCGGAACCAAGTCCCTTGGGGAACTAAAGCTCCACTTTCTATAATATCGTAGTACAACTTTATAATTGAACTTTTGACGCTTTCCGCCGCATTTTCCCGCGGATTTTTCTGATATTTCCCAATGGTCATGTGACCAGAGGAAACTGACGGTTGCTATTTGTAAACAAGAAAGCTTTTAAAGTTTACTGGTGTCAACTGACATTTCATGACACAACTAATTAAAACTAGTTAAGTCTTTAAAAAAAACATAAATATCGGTCCACTAGTTTGAGAGCTACAGTCGTGCGATAGGCATTTTTGTATTAAAAGGCAGCAGATGTCATTTAGAATAAAATATAAAGATTTAGGTTAGAAAAAAATTAAATAATAATGAAAACGGTGTAGTCACTTGAGCAGTTAGGCACGAACAGGGGAAACAGCGATTTGGTAATAGCTTTTGGGGCAAAACATGCGTAGAATGTGAGACGAACACGGAATTTATGTTTGGCGAAACTGCGGGGCGAATGCGGAGTTCTCATTAATTTTAATATAAATTAGTAATAATGTTTTTTACTTACTATTGTTTTATATTCATAAAATCTACCTTATGCTACATAGCCAGTTACCTACGTGTAAAGAATTATTTTTCTTGCTACGAAACTCAATTTTTTAATAACTGGGATTTATTTCTGGGTAATGATTGTTCTGTATAGTGCTAATTGGAGACCACAATGATAGGCAGATGTTTTACAATTATGGTTACCTTCGTGAACGTAAACAAAAGTTTGTTTACCTGTAAACAACGTATTGGTGAAAAACGGCGTCATGATGATCATACAATTTGTAAATTTATTAGGCGAAGAGAAATGCCTTCTGCCGTTTTACGTTACAGCTCGTTGTCAAATTCTCGAAATGACAACCGGTCCGAAAATGTCAATGTATAACAATGACAGTTCTATTATGGATTGACATCTGAAATAAATGATATACCTCTACTATATTATTAATAATTATATGTTATTCATTTATTTATTTGTCATATCCTTTTTACGTTTTTAAATATAAAATATTACAAAAAATAAAAGACTTCATCGGTAAAAAAGGGGTTCAAATCGGTAGCGGGCCAAAAACCCAAGCTACCCGTGGTCAGGACTCCAACGAAAGGAATCTCCTCACAATGCGGGCGTGTCCAAGAGTACCGCCTCTCTTGGCCCAACTGCCGAGCGAGAGTCTCTCTAGATGACGATCGAAACTTTTCGCTAAAGTCCGTTCACACTAACGACTAATTGGAAAACAATATTATTATTAACCAGCTGTTGCCCGCGACTTCGTCCGCTTAACTCATGCCTTGACTTCATTCAAATGACGCCAACTTTTTTTCAATGAACCGATTTTGATGAAACAAACTGTAAATGTTTTGCTGAGTTAAAACAAAGCAGTTTTAAGTAAATCGGTCCAGTACTTTCGGAGATTAGGGTGATCATACATACAGACAGACAGACAAAAAATTCCATAAAAATATTTTTGCTTTCTATTATTCTTTTTAAGTGTCCCTCTATCCATTTCAGTCAAAAATACTAAATGTACAGACAAAATATATTTACTGTTTTATTATATGTATAGATAACAACTTCGACTAGACTACTGGTCTTCTTTTAAACTTAACTTACGTTGTCCCACTGCTGGCCAGTGATCTCCTTTTGCCATTGGCCTAATGTGCTAGTTGTCAAGTAATGCAGATGCTTTTAAGCTACTTGAGAAAAATCTGACACTAGAATAACACACTCTATAAGAAATAACAATTGCAAATTCTCCGTTGCATTGAAACAAAAGCACAAAGTGATAGGGAGAACAATTTCAAATTCTCCGTTGCATTGAAACAAAAGTACAAAGTGATAGGGATAGTTGTCAAGTAATGCAGATGCAGATGCCTTTAAGCAACTTGAGAAAAATCTGACACTAGAATAACACACTCTATAAGAAAGAACAATTCCACATTCTCCGTTGCATTGAAACAAAAGCACTAAGTGATAGGGAGAACAATTGCAAATTCTCCGTTGCATTGAAACAAAAGTACAAAGTGATAGGGATAGTTGTCAAGTAATGCAGATGCAGATGCCTTTAAGCAACTTGAGAAAAATCTGACACTAGAATAACACACTCTATAAGAAATAACAATTGCAAATTCTCCGTTGCATTGAAACAAAAGCACAAAGTGATAGGGAGAACAATTGCAAATTCTCCGTTGCATTGAAACAAAAGTACAAAGTGATAGGGATAGTTGTCAAGTAATGCAGATGCAGATGCCTTTAAGCGACTTGAGAAAAATCTGACACTAGAATAACACACTCTATAAGAAAGAACAATTGCAAATTCTCCGTTGCATTAAAACAAAAGTACAAAGTGATAGGGAGAACAATTGCAAATTCTCCGTTGCATTGAAACAAAAGTATGTACAAAGTGATAGGGATAATGGGTAGGTAATTACAACTTTACAATAGAAACGAGAATGCCCCAAGGATAGGTATATAACGTGCAGGAGGAAAATAGAGTTACATTCCACTTTCAGTCTCTAGAGGTTGAAACAAAGCATTCGTGGAAAGCTCTAGGATTGCTACCATAGAAACCTGAATTGTATTATTAAGCAGATAGCTTTTGCCCGCACCTACGCCTGTATGAATTACCTACGGAAACAGTGTTGTTTCCTGGGATGAAAGGTACCATGTCCGTATGCAAAATTTCAGGAAGATTGGTTCAGTAGATAAAGCGTGAAGAGGTAGCAAACAAATAAATAAACAAACTAACTTTCGCATTTATAATATTAGTTAGGACTAGCTGTTGCCCGCGGCTTCGCCCGCGTGAATTTAGCTTAGATAAAAAATATTTTTGTGTTTCAAACTCTAGTTCAGCAGAAAATGCTCATCAGATTGAAGGATTTTCACTAAGGCGCCATTTCCATACATCTTATAGCGTAGCTGGACTCTTGGAGTTCTTCATCAGATGTTCCAGATCTTCAATTTTTATACGTCAGCAGAAAATGCTCATCAGGTTGAATGACTTTTGCTAAGGAGCCATTTCCATATATGTTATAGTGTAGCTGGTCTCTTGGAGTTCTTCATCAGATGTTCCTGATCTTCGATTTTTATACGTCAACAGAAAATGCTCATCAGATTGATAAACTTTTGCAAAGGTACCATTTCTATATGTCTTATAGTTTAGCTGTTCTGTTATGGTTCTTCATCAGGTGTTCCAGTTTTCAAAATCAATTATAGCCTATATGTTGCCTAGGCTTAATAGCTATACAACAAAAAAGTTTCATTCAAATCCGTCCAGTAGTTTTTGCGTGAAACGCGTACATACATACAGTTAGACAGACAGACAGACAGACAGACAAGAAATTCCAAAAAAAAATTTTGCTTTCTATTATTCTTTTTAAGTGTCCCTCTATCCATTTCAGTCAAAAATACCAAATGTACAGACAAAATATTTTTACTGTTTTATTATATGTATATAAAGTAAAACAACTTTTCGTGACCATAACGACTGTGCTATATTCAAAATAAACATGACCTATCAAAAGATAGATGGCTGTACTAGCCACTTTAGTGATGTATGCGATACAAAACAACACCTCCACTTACCGCTATAATCACTAAAGCTAAACAATACTATTCAATACTAATTACGCCCAAAAGTTTCATAAATTTATAATGCTTAGCTGCACATAAAGTTTTCGTTAAAAGATCGGCAGGCATATCAGCTGTTGGCAAATACAGTACTTTAACTATTTTGTTACAGACACATTCTCTACAAAAATGGTGTCTAACATCTATATGCTTCGACCGTTTATAAAAAACTGGGCTTGCACACAGCTTGTGTGCACTCTGATTGTTCAAATGAAGTCTTCTGAAGAGTCATACTTTTTTCCTCCACTGAAACCAAAACCCACCTCATCTGAACTCTTTTCTTTTGTCTCTACAATACTATCTGTCTTTATTATGTTCTCTAACACAACAACATCACGACTAGTTGTAACAACATTAGTCTTTGGGTTGTATATTCTGTATCCTTTTACATTGTTAGAATAACCTACAAGAATACATTTCTCCGACTTTCTGTCCCATTTACGTCTCTTCTCCTTCGGTACATGCACCATAACAGTACTACCGAAAACTCGTAAGTGACTTATATCAGGCTTGACGCCTGTCCATAATTCAAAAGGGGTTTTATAATTTAATGATGCAGCCACAGTCCTGTTCTGTAAATACATTGCAGTATGAGCCGCCTCTGCCCAAAATCTTTTCTCCAGTCCAACATCAAAAAGAAGACACTTAGCTTTCTCAATAATGGTCCGATTAAATCGTTCTGCGAGACCATTTTGCTCTGGTGTATAAGGATTACTTTTATGATGTACAATCCCATGTTTCATCAAAAACTTATCAAATTCTTTGTTGCAAAATTCTCTTCCGTTGTCACTTCGCAAAATTTTTATTTTCCGATTCAGTTGATTCTCAACCTCTGTCTTATATTGTTGAAAGCATTTTAGCTCCTCATCTTTAGTTTTCAGAAAATAAATATATGTCATGCGACTGAAATCATCTATGAACAACATGAAATATTTTGAACCACCTATTGACATGTTTTCCATCGGGCCACAAAGATCTGTATGAACAATTTGCAATAACTCTGTACTTCTGTTATCATCTTTAGGAAAAGGTAAGCGGCTCTGTTTGCCTTCACAGCAAGTAACACAGGACGATTTACCTATCTCTGCCTTCTGTTCCATGTCAAAACCTTTCACAGCATCCTGCATTTTATTCAGGTAAGAACTATTGACATGTCCTAGGCGTCGGTGCCACACCTCACTTGATATCACCGCTGCGGCAGACAGGTGCACAGATATATTTAGTCTATATACCCCATTAACTAGTGTAGCTGTTGCCACCAAAACTCCTTTTCTGTTATAAATATCACAGCCGTTCTCTCTAAAGTTGACTTTGTTTCCTTTCTTTATAAGTTGACTCACAGATAACAGATTTGTAGTCAACATCGGCACACACAACACACCTTCAACCATAATATCATATTTACAGGTAGGTGTCTTTGTCAAAATCCGTACATCTCCTGTACATGAAACTGGTACTCTATCTTTGTTTGCTACAACGATCTCCTTGATACTTTGATTCCGAGCCACATTTGTCATCCAATTTTCGTTTGCGGTGAGATGAACACTTGCTCCCGAGTCAATATACCAATCGCTTTTACAAAATTCACTATTCAGGAACACGGTGCTGAACGCATTACTACTTTGTGTACGCTCCTTTTGTGAATCCGATGAATTTTCACTGAAAAATGTACATTGATTGCGATAATGTCCTGTTTGTTTACATCGAAAACATTTGACAATTTTTTGTTTTGACTTTGTCATCTGGACGTTTTCTCTGGAAAAATCTTTGGTTCCGCTACTGCCAACATTCCGGCTTTTGTTGAAACTGCCAAATGCACCACCAGCAGCGCTAGTATCGCCATTGGTTTCCTCCATGTACTTATACACATGTACAATAACTTGGTTTTGATGGCGTCCGCTGTCATTGGAATGCCGCAATGCTCAATTGCCATTATCATCGGCGCAAATTTTTCCGTTAGCCCTGCTAACAAAAGCGATGCAACCCAATCATCATTGATCTTAAATCCCGTACCATTTAATTTCTGACTCGTTTCGATGATCTGCGTTACGTACGAAGTCATTGACACACAGCTTTCAAGTCTGATGGAAATCAAACTCCTCAGCAAACTGATCCTCCTCGTAAAACCTGAGTCATCAAATAAATCCTTCAATTTCTTCCACAATTCATAAGTGGTCTGTACATCTCTGATATGTACATACAACGACGCATCAATTGTCAAAATCAGTTTAGCTCTGGTTTTCGTGTCTCCTGCTGCTCCTATTTCAGCTGGTACTTACTTCGATTTGATGCAATCAGACATACCTTCCAACACTAGGAAATTCTCAGCGGCGAAAGCCCACTCACTGTAATTCTCACGCCCTTTCAATTTCGGCACATTGACAATATAGTTCGTCGACATTTTCACAGTCACAGCGTTCAATTATAGTTTTTCTCAAACTGCAAATCTATTTCTAGAATGAATATCCAAGATATTGCCGAAAAAACTAATAATTTTGCTGGAGCGCATAACCTAAAGTAAAACAACTTTTCGTGACCATAACGACTGTACTATATTCAAAATAAACATGACCTATCAAAAGATAGATGGCTGTACTAGCCACTTTAGTGATGTATGCGATACAAAACAACAGTATAGATTAGGATATCTTTTATAATGAGACGCTTTTATAATATGGCGCTCTCTCGTTTCGGAGGCCAAGATCCACTTTGGGTCACTGAGCCAGCGGAGTAGTGTAGAATAATGAGACGACTCGACTTTACCCGAAAGAGCATTACGTAGGAAAGCGTGACACCTCAGTCTCATTCGATACCCGCAAAGTTTTCAGTCTCTGTAGATTTGTCATAACACTCAGTTTTCAACAGCCAACGGATTGATGTTGGCTGTTGAAAACTGACTGAACTTCAAAAGAATGTGACGAATTGACTGTTAAAACACAAACATTACATGTTTTATTTCTTATATTTTATTTTATTTTTGACTGTACACAATCTAGTGTATGTATAAAGTTAATAAATAGCCCCTCTGGCATGTTAGGCGACCAAGACTATTTCATGAGTTTCTTTCGGCATTTCTTCTCAGCAGTGTTCGTTCCGAAATGCTAGTAGTTTGTATAGCCTTGAGACATAATACATTATGATTAAATAAGTAGTTTTTGACGTGAAAAAGAGCCTTCTTTAAAGGCCATGTTTCAATAAAAAAAAATTGACTTTGACTTTAAAAACTGAGTGAACTTCAAAAACATGATTACAACCCTAGTACTAGTGCCAGTTGATACAAAAATATTTTATTACAAACGTAACTGGAAACTGACTGAGGTCCTCTGGGAGTGGAGAGGGGTACCGAAGTAGGGGGAGGGGAGAAGCAATCTCCTGTCCGTGATTGCTACCTTTGAGTGTGCTCCAAAGAATGCATCCAATAATCTCATTTTTGTTTCATATTTGAATATTTTTGAAGTTGTTCAATTTTGTTCATATTCTCAACTGCTTCAAATTGTACAAAGACTATGATTTACTTGCATATACATATTGTATATACATATATACATTGGCTTTGTTGCAGATTTAAATTGAATGCTTTGTGATATTACATATATCTAATTTGAAACATTTCGGGCCTGAAATACGAAATAGCGAACTGACAAAGAAAAATTAACAGACGTTGTCCTTTCTTAACGATGACAGATTGGAAAATTTTACTTACTTACTTACTTCGATGGCTCGACGACCCAAAGAGGATCTTGGCCTCCGATACTAAAAGCTTCCATTCCTTCCTGTTCTGCGCTACTTCCTGCCAGTCGGCTCTTTGGAAAAATTTTAGAAAACTTATTTTAATAAGTTAAAAAGTTAACTTTTCAGCAATTTTCTAACAATAAAACAAAAATATCATTGAAATCGCTAAAGTCTTTTCAATAAATTGCGTGATCGAGGAAAACGTTGATTCATTTTTATATACCATATTAGAGAGATTTGTAGAAGATAATGAATCTGAATCAACTTCAAACACCAAAGCAGAGAAGAGATGATAAGATGTGTATCAACCACCAATAGGATCTCCAATTTTGAAGACCTACCCATAGACTAAAGAGATTTCCATAAGTAGGTGCTGAACTAAAACGGTGTCTTGTTTTAGTCGAAAGCCTCCCAAATGGCTCCATTACGTGCTCAAACCAAATGTGAGTACGGAACAAGTAATTGAACGACTGGATCGCGAATCGCATTTTATGGATCAAGCATATTTACATCCTGTCCCATATTTCTGGTCCCAAATATTATTTTACTTTTTTTATATTTATGTTAGGTCTCATTTGGCTATATCGCCGTTTTATCAACATAAATTCACCTAATTATGTACCATCATTTTAATCATTATGCATATGTCTGTCTAAGAAGACATAAGATTACAGATCACCGTTCTGTAAAGACTTAAACAACATCGTCGTGGAGATGTTTACGATTTTATTTCCGACAATATTTGGAATATTTAGGATATTTATGATTTTTTAGATAATTATCCAGATAAATATAAGATAAGAGTAGATAATTGGTTGATTATTTCGAACACACTATAATACATAGTTTTATGTTTTCGAAATTACCACTATACCAGAGCCGACGACTCTATATAGTTAGATGAAGATGATTGCATCCAGCCAGTCTATTTAATTATCTCTAGGAGGAACTTACGTCGGGCAGTACATTTGATTTAAAAAGATAAAATATATAAAATTTATAATAAAATAATTTAATATTTAGTTTTAGCACACATTATCTACTAGTAAATGCTCCAGCTCACTCTTGCACTATTATTTATGTTTAGCTAAAAGAAATACCGTAAATATTACCTTTATGACTTTTTGTTACCAATTTTGTGGTTAGAAATAAATATTAAAAAACATGTTTTATTATTATTAAATTATTTTAAAATTAATAAACAATAAAATAAGAACCAGTCACCAAAGCGACACCAAATTTCGGGCCACGTTAAAATTTTTCATACCTCCCCCTGGCCAGCCCTCGAGGACCTCCTGCCAGATGAATTGGCTTTATGTGTATATGTATTGAAGATGAAAGTGCCGTGAGAGGTTCTCGAACCTTGCATATAAAATCGTTAAAACTTCCAAATTGACGGATTCTCCCTTCGTCCAAATTTATTTTTTGTACTTTAATGACGTTAAGGCATTGATAGACGTATAATCGTGGATAAACGGTTAACGGCTATCTTATACTCTCAGTGTTACGTAGCTTAGATTTAACTAGATCGATTCTTTCCATAATATGTATAAGTACTAATAGCAAGCACCGTTTAAGGTCCAATACTACTCGGCGGGAATCGACACACGAGGCCCTCTAACTCTAATTGTTTTTGGTTCGGCAGTCTGTCGGGAGTTCCCGTTAACTACATACGTTTATAAGATCATTAATATATTATTTTCATCTCTAAGGACTTTCTATTTAACTGTACAATTGTTTGTTAAGAATTGGAGAAATATGTTCTTTACCTACTTAGCCTAATTCTCGGATAGCTAATGACTAGAAGATGGCTCATTGTTTTCTATATGCTTTTTTGTAGCATAAAGGATGGCATTATTGAACCTCACCACCAAGGAAAATACTCTTATAGAATATTTTTTGTGAAAGTTTGTATAGATGTTTGTTACTTTTGTAACATGACAAGTTCTTTTGTAAATAAATATACAAAAGCTTTAACTATAGAATTTATCAATAATATTATATTTAGAACGCGGAATACAGCCCTGTCGTAACAGTGACAGGGCCGGACTGGGCTACATTCCGGACCGGAATTCCGGACACGTATGCGAGAACGCGCGAAATGTGCCGGCGGGTGTCGGCGATGGCGGACCGTGCGTAGCCATCGAACTGACACCGCACCCACTCATCTTACTTCCCACTTTTTTCTTTTTTATTTATTTACATAACATTACTACTTCATCTTCTTGTCGAGTCGAAATGGCAAGAATCTTAATATTTTCCCTGACCTGTACGTGACAACATCAACCGCCCTCCCATTATGTATCAACATAAAAACAAAGCATTACTATCAACATATTAAATACATATATTAAGTGTAGTTGTTCTTTAAATTCCTTCAATCTTCGAAAGCCGATCCTGTATCGTCATTAGAATAGAATGCCATGCAAGGGTATAACTTTGTAGGACGAGCGGAAATAATTCTTATTTATTAGCTTGCAAGTTTTAACTCGGGACAACTAACAAGGTTGAAACAGTTTTGTACAAATATCCTATTCCTGAAAATAATCTCAATTTCTTGGCCTCATCTAATGTCAAAAGAAATTAAACCTAGAATTAATTAGTATGACATACTTAGTAACTCGTATTTATTACTACATTGAACGTGTCCAATTAAACAACAATGAGTTGTGTCACTCGAGTGGAGTGAGTGCGACAGTTGCTAGCCTCAGCCGTAACAAATATACCCAAATATTTGCACACAGTTCTCATTTCGTTTCCATTTATGAGGCAATTTCAAATTAAGTGCAAATATTTTAAGGGCAATTTCAGACAACGATACTGAATACGGTCCCAAATGAAGTCATATCAAAATACGAAAATGGTGCAAATTATCCATACTAATATTATAAATGCGAAAGTTTGGATGTGAGTTTGTGAGTTTGTGAATTTGTGAGTTTGTGAGTTTGTGAGGATGTTTGTTACTCAATCATGCAAAATCTACTGGACGGATTTCGATGAAATTTGGTACAGAGGTAGATAATGACCTGGAATAGCACATAGGCTACTTTTTATCCCGGGAAAAAGCACTGTTCCCGTGGGAAATTCACGCGGGCGAAGCCGCGGGCAAAAGCTAGTTATTTTATAAAGGTTACATTTTATACTTGTTCTAACTACATGAATGACTTGTTTAAATTAGGTAATTTATTGTAATATCATAAATAGTAATATAACTAATATAATACCTACTACCTATACTACTCCGAAAATATAAAAACCTTTCATCTCGAAACTTTATTTAATTCATATTCATTTATTCACTTTAATTTGTACATGCACATTGTAATGTCTGATATTTCTATATACAAATTTACCTTTACAGGCATTGTGAATAGTACCTAAAATGGCTTAGCCCTAAATAAAATCTAAAACAATTTAAATGTCTAAAACATTTTTACATTATTACAATATTTACTTACATGTGTATAGGTAATATGTCAATCATGCACTAATCCATCATTAAATAAATAAAAAAAATTGACAAAGATATAGGTATGTCATTTAGTAATTATATAGGTATATTATTAATTATATTATGATTTTGTCAGTCCAGTATTCATCTAAATTATAATAACTTTTAGTAATCAATATCTTTTTTAATTGGATGTCAAATTGTTTACCTTGGAGGGATTTAATTGATTAGCCATGTAATATGGGCTATTTCTGTGTAATGCGAGATGTGGGGTAGGTAAGACCAAGGGCCCTATTTTTGAAAATGTGACTCACCAAAAAAGCGTGAGCCGAATGATTTTTCATTCGATATCCATTATTCCGTATTTTTGAATTGTCTATGTCGAATAATTTGCAACGAGTGGTCTAGACCACTCGTTTTCGTATGAGTTGGTAGTCGAACGTTTTTTACGTCAAAATCATGAATGACATAGACAACCCCCAACTAGCACACAAGCGCTATAAGAAGCGGTACAGTAGCCAGATAGAGGATTTCAGTTACGGCATGGGCTTCTTAGTAAGAAATATAGTACATCTATAAGCTGCTAAAGATCTCTTGTAGCGCGAAATAGGCCACAAATTATACAACTATAAGCTCTGCAATTGATCTAAAGTGGCCGCTTATGCAAGTTAGAATAGAGCTACAAAGGCTGCTTAAAGGCCGTAATGTGCCCTCAAAGCATCCAAAGTTTCTCGTGCAGCGCTTTTCTGCTACCTTCACCTTATTTCGGCGCTCCTGTATTTTAAAATTAACTTCCATCGCTTTAAAGTAAGTTTATAGTTGATTTACAATCTTACGTGTACAAGATATATTATAATTTTTATTAAATGAATTGAATGCGTGCTATGTGTAGTGAAAGGATCCATAACTAATACGAAGGATTTATCAAAACGGTAAGTAATATGGTGTTTTATTTCTATATGTACGTGAAATTGCAGTGCGATTACCAGTTCATTGTGAATGTTTATATGAATTATCGTCAAAATTTTCACGCGCCCTCTGAATGTTAACTTTTTAATGCAAAAATAAAATAAATGATTATGGTGAGGAATTAGGTTTCAACTTAAATAATAGTTTTGAGTACTTTTTAGTTTACAAAAAGTTTAATTAGGGCTATACGTAAAAATTTAGACTTAATTTACATTTTAAGTTACGAGTTTATGTCTTCAAAACGTAGTAATAACCTTAAAAACATCCATTTTTTAAAACAGTATAATGGCGTCTCCGTAAGAGCAGCTCCCAGTGTTGGTTATATCTATTTTATCTGCTTGAACCGTAAAAAGGCTCTAGTATTTGCTGCTGTAGATGTTTAGGTTTCACTGTTATAGTACTAGTGCGCTATCCAACTGTTTTGCATGTACCTACATCAGCGTTTTACAGTTATTATTTAGAGCCTCAGGTGGTCTTAACACAGGTTCTTCTATTTGAGATATGCAGTAAAAATACAACTTAGGGATCCGTCATTAAATTTTAAAGTTTTATTTTCCTTTTATTCAATTACTATTCTTTACCTATACAGATTAACTGATATAGATAGATAGATAGATAATACGCATACGTTTATTTGTATAGACAATTTCAAGTACATAGGTACCCATATTTTTAATGTGTAAAACTATCAGCAGTGTGACCAAGGGTATGCTTTAGGTATTTATTCGAGGTATTCCATTTTTTGTTTCTAATTATCATACTTTATGTTTTTCAGTTACTGCCTGTGACAAATACCTACTCTGAAGCAGAGCTAAACCAGGAATCATCATCTCAAGAAATATACCTCGTAGTTCAGATTAATCCTGAGAATCAAACGCCAGAACAAATCTCTAATATTCAACAGTTTATATTACAGACATTGCCGAAAGTAATAAAAGAATTATGAATAATTATGTGTTTCATTTATGGCTTCTTCACTTGCTGTAAGACTGTCGTCCTCACAAATATCAGCTTTTGTAGTACTACAAGATGCAATATCGTTGTGCATTAAATTGGAAACTACGGAACCCTACCCGTACCGAAATCGCACTCCGTCATAGGCTTAATAAAAAAATTATTATATTATCATACAGCTTAAGGTTACATTTTTAGCACATCAGTTACGAATATGGCGCTGTTAGCTCTAGTAAGAAGTCATGTCCCTTCCCTGTAGATGTAAAGCTATAAGAAATCTAGTGAACACCATTAAAATACTAAAAATGTTACAGCACCGTTTTGTAACTCTCACGGCGATATAAAATATTTCATGTGATTTCTTAGACAACTATTAACCGTTTAGTTTCTATATAATTCTCATATATAGCGCTCAAGGCGCTATTTCAAAGTTACACAACTTTGCAATAGATATAGTGTTACAAAATAAGTAATAAAATATGCTAAAGAGCGTAAGGCTTTACAAAATGTCTCTATACGGTCTTGAGTGCTATAGTGGTAAGTTAAAACTCTTTGCAAACTGCTCTGCCTACTAAAGTATTCTTTTACATCTTACAGTGGTATAAAAGTCTCCATTAACTCCATTTTATGTCCAATAGTAGTTTAGTGAAGCCAGTACTTGTTTTTGTATTACCTTAAGATATTTTTTTGCTACTAAACATGTCCTGTAGCACCTAGCTGTTCAAGGGTATGAAAGTACTCTACTGTTCAACTTTAGGAAAAATTTACAGCACTTTAACAGCTGCTATACTACACTTAGGCTGTATAAAGCCTGTATTAGCAGCTTGTGTGCTAGTTGGGCCGGATACGGATATAGATGGTGTCTATTAGAATTAAATTTTTCGTTCCGTTTAACACTTACGTTCTCTTTGATTGAAAATTTACGAACATTTTTTTTACGATTCGTTACCAATTTGGTTTTCGTTGCGTAGAATGGAGCAGAAATTATTTCTCGCATTATTTTCATATCACTGGCAACATTGCTAGACGAGTGATTTCAAAAATACGGCTTTTATGTTTTTAGTGACATAGTAGGACGGGTGCGACATAATAGTCTATTTGTTTTCGGCGGTATGTCATACTTTCAAAAATAGGGCCCCAAGTCATTTTCATGGCGGCGTGAAGCGTAGCGTCGAGGCTTGTCAGCGTTCTTTTCAAAATAGTGCGGGTGCTTCCGTACGAAACGACACAATTCAAAAATGTACATACTCGTGACTGTAAGAAAGTTGAGTTTTTTAAATAGTTCACGACATGTTTCTCTTGGCTTGGTGAAAGTTATTATTAGGTACGCAACGTTTCTGCATCACAAATACCGCTTGGACTTCCGTTGAGTTTCCCCACATGATCAACCCGTACCTTATCCATGACTGTAGTAAGTAGTGAGGGGCATTCCATGTTCGTGCTCTTTCTAAGTTGTCGTAATGCGTAAGAGAAACTACTCAATTTAACTTCTTTACAAAAAACATGTAAATGGAGGACTTCAAGCCGGATTTTTTTTTACCAGTCAACTAAGAGGTGATGCAGAGAGAAAAGATAACATTTATATGTGTAGATGGATATTTGTGACTCAATTACGAAAAATCTACTTATTTCGATGCACTTTGGTTCAGAGGTAGAATAAAACCTGAGTTTCACACATCAAAGTGTAAATTTTACTCCGAAATACGGGAGCTGGGCTCCGAGTGCCATTAGAAGAAAATATCAATATTTTTCTTATAGAGTGTGTTATTACCAGAGATCGGATATTCCCGTACATACGAGTATTTACCTAAACTTCATGGTGTATAATACCACCTCTAATAAATTTTTAACACCGGGATTTAAAAATCATGAATTGTTGTTGAATTTTATAGAAATAATATAAATTTAGTTACAAATTATCGATTGAACCATATTATTCTACTTTTGAGAGTTCCGTACTAAAATTGTGTCAAATTAAAATGTTCTTAAAGTAAATAAAATAAAAAGAAAAACTAAATATCTTTATTCAATTCAGTTATTTGTTAATGGGAGGCACAATGCCCAATGGCCCATAATTGATTTTCCAGAGTGGACTGTGGAATTTTGTTGAGGTCGAATTCTGGATGGCAGTGGTGTTTGCACACAGTGAAAGAAGATGATTTGAGCAGCAACACTGGTTTATTAGCACTTTATCACAATCGGTACACGACTTTATGAAAAAAATAAATTAGAATATTGTGAATACACTACACACGTGTGTATCAGACGGAGGCTAGCGGAAGAAGAGAGACATTGGATTGAACGAGCGAGACAGCAACACATGTCAAAGACAACAAGTTTGTTTAGTTTTAATTTTAAAGGTCCTGGTAGGACGATGTTTTTATGTTGTTCTCAACAGTTAAAGATATCAAAATTATTATTTTATTATTTAGAGGTGGTATTATCCACTCATGTTACGTACTCCTCGAAGTTTAGGTAAATATGTACTGGAATATCCGATCTCTGGTTATTACTAGCACTGGTGTCAGATTTTTTTTAAGTCGCCTAAAGGCATCTGACATGACTTAATCAATATCAATTATCTTGATCATCTCGAGTCGAAATGGCAAATTTAGATTTTTTTGCCCAATATTTGGCCACTTCCACCGCCCTTATCGTTAGCTTCGTTGAGATCTTCCAAGCCATAGGAGGAAGGGCAGTTGGGCCATGTTAAAAGATGAGCCATAGATTGGACAGCTCCACAAAAAAATATAAAATTGAAACTCAACAGATAGTGTATTAAATTTAGTTTCGTCTGGCATCGATTTGTTTTTCAATCAGCGCCTGTTTTGTACCAGTCATAACAGGGTAAGTTTAGAATATCAACGATTCAATAATGGATAGTTAGCAAAGTTAACTTGGTATTTTTATGCTGACTTTTTTTTGTTACTGTTTTCGTTTGGTAACAATGAAATGTAAATAAAAGCCGGTACTTTTGTTTTTGCTCCCACAAAGCAAATTTCAGTGTTGTGTGAAACAGCAATTTGGTCGGGGTCTCTTTGAACTGACGCATGACGTCACGCGGTGAGCGTATGTTTTGCACGTCCATGATTAAAGAAAGTGGGCGATGTGGTTTATTTAATAATATTTTACTTTTCTCAAATAAACAAAATGAACGAATCGTTGAACGAAAAGGGGCTTCCTTTAGAAAAGCTGTGCAAAAAATAGATTTAAAAGTTATGAGTTTGGATAGGTTTTTATGACTTTTGTGCCTTAGTATTTATTAGGGCTGCTAACCAACATTAAAATACCCATGACCCATGGTACATACCCATGGTGTTTGAAAAAAACATTAAAATACCCATGACTATAAAATCACAATCGGTGTTCTTATTACCATGTTGGGACCGGCAGCACACTGAAATGGATACCGGCAGACTTGATCTGGCTCTTGATTCTACAAATTACAAACGTTCTATATCGAGCCTTAATTATTGTGTCTCAAAAGCCGAAGAGATTGTTATAAAGCAGAAAGAAAACTTAGAGATTTTGTCGCTTAAGTTCAATTTCTTTGGATCTTGAGACACAATTGAGACACGACATCTACGTTTGTTATTAGTAGAATCTGCTTGGTCATACTCGCACGGGTATGGAAAACTAATCTGTGACGCTGACGCTACGATTTGTCCAATAATACTTGGGCATACCGATTGTGCATGGTGTAATAAGAGCAAGAACTACCGGCGTATTACAATATACCTACTCGGAAATATCACGGTGTGACTTCGATCAAGTATAAAAAAATAGATACACAACCCACCACAAAAAAGCATCCTCACCAAATAACTGCCCACTTGATGTTTTGGGTTGCCTTTTCATTTAGTAGCATTCGTCCGTTCCGAGTGTACACATGCCGCAGTGTGGTCAATTTAATGATCGGCCGACGACATCTATATTATCCTATCCTAACTAATATTATAAAAGTGAAAGTGAGTTTGTGTGTTTGTTTGTTTGTTACCTCTTCACGCTTTATCTTCTGAACCAATCTTTCTGAAATTTGGCATACACATAGTTAGGAGTACTGAGAAGGACATAGGGTACCTTTTATCCTGGGAAAAGGCACGGTTCCTGTGAGAAATTCACGCGGGCGAAGCCGCGGACTAAAGCTAGTAGAATATAGATATTCTTTCTGTGATCCAAGCCCATGTACACTGTACAGTCAAGGGTCATAAGTGCAGTCATGCTATGAAAACCTTTTTGCCTAGCCTTAATGATCATATTACCTTGTAGATTCTGACTGTACTTTTGACTCTAGACTGTACTAGTGCTTTTGTCCCGCTGTTTGTTTACACACCGCGCTCTGTAATTGCAATCAGATGATATCGGCTTACCTGGACCAAATTCTAGTTGTACCAACTGTACGCCAAATTACCTTACCCTACCCGGTAATACGGTTGAAGTTCTGTTCGGTCACTGTACTTTTATTTAATTGTTACCAAGCGAAAAACAGTACCCGAAAGACATTCAAAGTACTGAGAAGGAGATCGAAAGACATTCAAAGTACTAAGAAGGACATAGGGTCCAAAATTCCCATAGCTAGTTGCTTATAAATCAGTATAGTTCTAGCCGTCCAATCTAGGTTTGGCTCATGTTTAAATATGCCCCAACTGCCCTTCCTCCTGTACCTTGGAAGATCTGAATGAGGATAACGATAGGGCAAAGAAAATCAAATTTTTGCCATTTCGTCTCGAGATTATGATGATAAGTATAGTTCTACTAAAATGTACGAAATCTGAAAAAATTATAATATATTCGCGGCGGGACGGGCTTTCGACTTTAATCTATGCAGAAACATCTCCATATTGGCACCTCGACATTTTCAACAAAGGTATACAAAAAAAGCCTTTCACTCGCGTCTCGCCCATACATCCTATTTTCATCGCGCCCGTCAAAATAGCTTTTAGAAGCCACATTTCTAGCGAAAATACACGATTTTTTCATGTTAATTGAGACAGATTGAAGTTCCCATAATGCTTTTGTCGAGCTCGAAACGAAACCTAGTCTATCACTTTTTAGGGTTCCGTATCTCAAAAGGCAAAAACGGAACCCTTATAAGATTACTTTGTTGTCCATCTGTCTGTCAAACTTTTTTCTCAGGAATGCGTAAAGGTTTCAAGTTGAAATTAATATCGAATACTCGGATCCACGGTCTTTTTCAGCAAAAAAAATAATCAAAATTATACGTCAACGCAATCAGGAGTTATCACCGTAAATGTTGATTTTTGCATATTTTGCGATTTCAGACAACAATCAAAACCTATGAAGTACTTCCCATTGACATAAAATTATGAAATTTGGCAAAAAGCAAGGTCTGTCTAACAGTACTTGTACAGGAAGTCTAAAAAAAGTGTTACAAACTTATTTTTGCGCTCGATGCAGTATGAATCCTAGGGATCGAACTGCAAAGTTAAGATTGTTTTTGAAACTAGTTGGTCTTTTAGTTAGAGCTATAATGTGAGATACTTTGCGTGTACAGAACCCTCGGTGGGTGAGCTTAATCGCACTTGGCCGGGATTTTTAAGTTTTATTATCAAATAATATACAACATGCTAACGTCACACACAAAAAAGCTAAAAGAATAGTACAAAAATCAGCTTTCATCAACTAAGCTTAAATATTTAATTCAAAACTCTTTGAAATTCAAAATAAAATGTGTTGTCATAATTTATAATTTATACTATTTTAATTTGCATACCAAAGCCCTCTTTGCACAGCCGAGCAGTCAATTTGTAATGGAATACTCAATTCGGACCAATATTAGAGCCTTTGATCTTTAATTCATACAAATGGTATTTTTCCTTGTGATGATAATACCGAGTCAACATACCTAGTTACTTTCTTTTAATATATTTAATAGGATGCCGAAAGACCTCTTCGTTGGCTCAATTTTTCTGACGAAAATATTACTTTTTTGCCCAACAATATAAGGAAAGCTTTGTTTTTCGAGTGTAATACGGGTTGTTGATGATGAATACTGAAACACTAGATACGCCCGGTACTTCGCTTCCTAGGAATTTTCAGGGTAACAATATGTATGCTGTCTGATATTTTATACGCGTACCTTAATGCATTAGAATCGCTTCTTGGCGCTATACTGGCGTATTCTGCTAATCGTGTATCAAAAGGCTGTAGCGTACAAATGTTCCACCAGACGTCAGCACCTATGAATGAGGTGCAGCCATCTGTCAGATGGTTCAACGCTTCATACAACAGTATTTTACCATTAACAGAACCACACTCGCCTCTACAGGCGCTACTCACTCACTAGGCTTGCTCTACGCTTGGCTCTACAGCCAAGCGTAGAGCAAGCCTAGTGAGCGTAAACGATACCCTCATTGCGTTTCGTTAGTACTTCTTTTTAGTTTTTTACACACTGAAGCCCATATCCTTCTATGTGTATGCGTTTCAGGATGATTGGTTCAGTAGATAAAGCGTGAACTTTTACTACTGCTATTGAAACACTACTTGAACTCGATTATGGCTAATATTACCAGAATCTACAGCGGTTTATGCGTGTGGAGGTGAAGAGGTAAAGCCAAGATGTTCTGTTCATTGAAATATGCCCCTTCTAGTAATGAAAGTTAACGATTAGCAAGTGTAAGTCCTTCTTGTTCTTAGCTCAGTGGAACAGCTCAGCACTAGCTATTCTGATCCATTCTCGATTGTTCCGTAGACTTTTTCCTTCCTCCGTCCTTTCTCTTTCCAGCGTCTTTGCCCATAAGTATCAGCTGCAGGACGTTGTATCGTTAATGTCTGATCTTCTTATCTTCTATAGGTGCCTCTTAAACTAGTGAAGGTTAGCGATTAACGTGCTCAAGTTTTTCATGTCCTTAGCTCTGAGGAACAGCCTAGCAGCATTCGCTATCCCGGTCCATTCTCCATTCTTGCAACCAGATCTTTCCTTCTTCCGACTTTTCTTCGACGACTTAATAATAAATATTCTCTTGTCAACAGGTTGAAATGCTTTACCAACGTTACTTCCTCCGTATGAACCAGACCAACATGACTCACCTTCTGGGTCTTTTGCTCGCGGTGGCAGTAGCGTTGATGATCGTGCAACTCCGGTCTCTGCTGATTGCACAAAACCTGTTAAATGTCATGCAAATACCACTTAATGACTCCTTCTCG
Organism: Ephestia elutella; assembly: GCA_018467065.1. NCBI lineage: Eukaryota > Metazoa > Arthropoda > Insecta > Lepidoptera > Pyralidae > Ephestia > Ephestia elutella. The sequence goes on from CM031564.1 coordinate 1,866,637, forward strand.
GATACAGATATTTTAAGGTATGCCTTGGTTTTTTTCAATTCAACATTAATTTTGAAATGAATATGAAATTTATTAATGTTGTCACAAGTGACGTAAAACACACATATTCTAGTAAATGATAATATAAACTGAGATATTATCTCAGTTTGTGAAATAAAAAAAAACGTGTGAACGAAGTGCATGGATTTTTTGTGATGTTTTCTTTTATGAGTTAGTGAAAGGTCTTTTAAGGAAAATATTTCGTAGGAACAATTTCCGTTGAATTTGAAGGTAGTTAGTTATAGTCGTTAGCTATGTAAAACAATTTATTTGGTATCAACGGACCTCTCAATCAATTCACCTGGGAAATACCAGGATTATATATGGAAGTTTATATCTCCGCATATTGTACTTTATAGTCACCTTCGGAGACCTAGTTATATACATATTCACGTACTCGTCTTTTCCAGTACCAACTACGGCACCAGTATCGAACTGCCGTTTGAAGGCTTCAGCACGGCCATGTTCGACCCCAACTCAACCCTCAGACAGATCTATTATGAGAAGGACAGGGTTGCCCACATCGTCAATACCATCGTGTTCGGCATCACCGCGCTCGTGTATGCCTGTAAGTACACCGACAGTACAGTAGACCTCGACAGAAAAATATTAACTAGGACATACATATATCAAATCGGTACCTAAATAGATTTATGACGACGATAATGTACGACATACATGGCTGTTTCTCTATTGCAGGTCTTCTGGCGTGCCTCAGCCGGCCAGCGATGAACGAGATCTACCTCCTCACGGTCTCGTACGTGGTGCTCGTCACCTTCCTACTAGTCGAGCTCTCGCTTACCGTTACATCTGTGCTGAGGTAAGGTTATCTGTCCGTCATAACCGTTGTTTTGCAGGGATCCAATATGAGTCTTTAGCCATTTGGGTCTGACCTGCGCCATCTCCTGCCTGTTATCAACATGCATCTCGCGCAAGCCTATCTTGATAGACCAACGGTGTTTGGGACGGCCGACTGGTCGCTGACCTTAGGACTTTACCAGATACCTCTCCCGGTGGCCAATCCAGCCAAGCCTATAAGCCTATGGGCTTTTATCTTACCGATGATGTTTGGTTCTGCCACCAACTCCTTCTCCTCCAGCTCTCATCGTCATTCTATTTCCGTCATAAGAAAACCCGATTTTTTTTTCAAATTTTTGTTTAGGTATTTAATGAGGGTTACAAAATGAAACGTTTATCAAATAAGACGTAATCAAGATTTCCTATCTAACGGTGAAAACCGCATCGAAATCCATAGCGTCGTTTAGGATTAGTCTAGGCCTAATAGGCATAAGCAATAACAGAGGCGGAGAGAGACCTTAAATTATACTTTATAGTGAAGTACCTACTGCTCCCCCTACTTAACGGGCACTAGAACTTTCCACGAAACAGCGTTACTCGGAAACTCCATTAAAACGAGATAATGAACTGTGTTCATCAGACAAATCGGACCAAATGAAACACATTTTCAGTTAATTGGTGGATAAATTTTGCTGAAATTGGTCCGACATTAGCGATTCAAGAGTAGATAATTTATTCCGTCTATACATAGCTAATGCGATAGGTTGTGTAAATTTGGATTTACCTATAGCAGCAGGGATACCTACTATAAATTTATACGATTTAAATTTTTGAACACAAATTTTTGAACCTTCTGAAAAACCAACATTTAAAAGATGATAACTTTTTTTTAAAACATCACTACTCCTAGATTTGATTTCTGTCACATAGTCGGTTCCCGGGATAACGTAAGTAATCTAAGGATACCTTACAGATCTATATATGACAAGGCACTTAACGCATTGTGACAAATTGTCTGTGGATCTAAATATCTACGATAATATAATTTTATGCATTTAGATGCCTTTAGATAATTCAACTTTGACTAACATCGATTGAAATTCAATTATTTGTTCAGTTGTCAATAGCAATCGCAGGATTCATCGAGCTAACAATTCCAAGTTCTTGTTATTTCCAGCTGGTTTCTTATGACTACAAAGGAAAAATAATAATAACTAGAAAAATATCTAGTTAGGCTGACATCCGAATCAAAATAGGATGCAGTCTTGGAAAAGTAAATTGGCAAAGAAAGCAAGATTATTATTCCTTGATTTGATTATAATAGTATAATTGTCTAGTTGTCTGTTATTAAAATTGCGATGAATAGTAAATATAAATGCGACGTTATGTGCGCAAGTGGGCAGCACTACTATAAGGAGTAAACATAGTATTTTGACATTGATAATGTCTTTCAAAGCATAACAAATAACAAAGACTTTTTACTACGGCAACTGGTGATTCTGTGCGCAGCAGTGGGCAGGAAAAGGTCGATGAAATGTGGTTATTTGATGTCATGCACGAGATTAAAAAAAATATCGCTGGCAGTAACTTGACTAGGATGGCTCAGGACAGAGGAGATTGGCGTAGACGGAAGAAGATACATAGCAGTCATGGTCACAGAAGACCGATTATAATAAGAGTGGGTGTTACTATACCCGTTGAGCTTTTATACGGAGACCGAGAAACCTACCTACTGCTCCGATTACTTGATTATTTTATTAACCTGATTCTCGACTCGCCCAATTATGATAGGATTTATACTAATAAGTTGTTCATTTGCAGGTCGCTGAGTATGAGCGCTGGTGTGTGTGCGTTCTTCACATACGTAACTTATGCGGCGCTGCCGGTACGGCTGCATGAAGCCATGCTCGGTGGCCTGGCCTTGGCTGCCGTCAACATCGGCGCCCGTCTTGCCTTCGACAACACCAGCGATGTCGAGGTGAGCAGAGGACGCAGTGAAAGATTATTCGTCCTTTTTGTCTATAACATAGGGCGGCAAACGTGCAAGCGGGTCACCTGATGGTAAGCGATCATTGCTGCCCATGGACAACTGCAACACCTGAGTATCATAAGAGTGTAACACTAAATCTCAGAATAAACCAATCAATAATTTTTCAGATCTTACAAACCTATCTCGCCATTGGCTTTTTATCCCTTCAAAGATATACAGTGTCTGTCTAGGATTTGACTTAAATTCAAGCATGTCATCGGACGTAACCAAAACACATTGCTTGTAAGTGCCATGTCATCGGACTTACCTTAAAATATCGGTACAAAAAGAATTTAACGCGCCGTGACGCTCGTGACACATTTTACGTCTCTAAAGTGCAGTCTCCACAAATTGGCCTCTTAAGAGTCCTTTGTCCTGTTCGGGTTAAAACCAGCCCTGAAAAGTATTTCTGTTGGCAGATCTACTGCAGCGTGGCAACACTAATAGCGTGCAACGTGGCCGGCGTGTTGACCCACAATCCTCGGGAGATGGCGCAACGGCGCGCTTTCCTGGAGACGCGGGACTGCGTTGAGGCGAGGCTGGTCACACAGCGGGAGAACCAACAACAGGTAAGCCTAGGCTCCGTTCAACCAGAATTGCTCGGCCAGACACTTCTACGTTCAGATTTCAATAAAGCAGCTGCTTTCTGATGACACAGATCTTTGCTTCCCATCAGGCAAGATAGAGATCAAACGCACTCAAATTTCTTAATAAAAAAAATCACGAACTGTGTCGAGTTAAGGTATCATTCACAATTTATTCATGGCCCTACCGGTATGACCCCTGATGGATCACGGGTTAATGTTTTCCCTCTTATACCCACTGCACTCGAGTTTTAATTTAGGTATCACGGGTAACCAATAAATGGATAACCAACGGCGGCTTACATTAAAAGAAATGCCCTTCAGGTAAAGGGAGGCCAATGTAGGTACGCAGTTATTAGAATACGAATTATTAAATAAAATCATCTCTGCACTTCATCAAAAAACGATCTATGCACCTCTCTATGTCAATAGCTACTGGGATCTTATTAATAAAAATACATAAAGTTATTAGTCTGTATTAGAAGCAAATAATGGCAAAGAAAGAGCTCCTTAGTTTTTTATTACTCTAGACTATATTCGGACTTCAGAAAGCGTGAATATCTAAAGTCACTCTAAACTTCCAAGATCGAACTCGTTAATGTTTAAGAAACTGTATACTTCAGTGAGTCGGATAACTTTGAAAGCATAGCTTTCTTCACAATCTGAACTTTTCGAGTGGAAAGTCTTGACACCTTAAAGCTTCAGCAGTTTTAGATGCAAAATTTAATTGTAAAATGCAGAATGTCCAAAGGCCAAAGTAACTTTATTAACAGTGCATGGACATTGCAAGAGCACAATGGCTCTTAAATTTGAGATTGATAGTTTCTATCTTTAATCCAATTATCGCGAAATTCTACCCCAACGCCAACTCAAATTCGGAGCGACAAATTGTCTGTCCCACAATAGTAGCTCATTGGAGCGCGACTACGTCCTCGCCGCGTCACAGCCACGCGAGCCAATCAGGGCCGAGACAATGGAATCGTTTAGTGAGTGACGTGTTAAGCGAAACGGCAGACGTATAGCTGTTGATGAAATTAAGCGTTAATTCCGATGTTTCATTGGATGTAGGCTTTTCTTTTTATTTATCGTCATGGTGTTTTAGGGAAAAACTATTACTAGTACAAAAGGTATTTTTCAAGTTTTTCTTGATGGATTGACTGGAGACATTATTTGGCCGTCTATGGCCACTCTTTAAGCTACGTCAACAGGTCAGCTGTAATAATATTTCATTGTTATTCAATTCACAAATGCGTAACTAAAATAATGCATTATTCTCTTAATACCTACATAATTGCGGCAAATACGTATTGTAAACATTATTTATGCATCAAACAGGCGAAATTACTTACTGTATCTCCAAATTTACATCTCAATTTCATCAAATACCTTAGATGATTAATTCATAACACACGGAGATTCCCAAATACCGTCTCAAGTTAATACCTGCTTAAAATTGTATCATGTAATTAATCCTACACTTATGCGCACAAGTACTACGGTTTAAGTTACAAATAGAGCCAATGTAATAACACTTGTGATGCAGTACAGTCAGCACAACAAACTACCCAAATTCATTGCTATATAATTTGCCGCTATTACCGTGGAATAGATATTTAATAAAAATCTATTTGGTCTTTTTCTATACATAGCAGATATTTAAGAAAAATGTACTATCCATACTAATATTATAAATGCGAAAGTTTGGATGTGAGTTTGTGAATTTGTGAGTTTGTGAGGATGTTTGTTACTCAATCACGCAAAATCTACTGGACGGATTTCGATGAAATTTGGTACAGAGGTAGATAATGACCTGGAATAGCACATAGGCTACTTTTTATCCCGGGAAAAAGCACTGTTCCCGTGGGAAATTCACGCGGGCGAAGCCGCGGGCAAAAGCTAGTGTACTATATGGATCATTATAAGGCTAATAGAAGCCAAAATGTTTTCTTTCTTAAATTCTTGTCTGTCTCTCTGTATTTTTGTACCGTATCGCGCAAAAACTAGTGAATTAATTTTATTTTAAACGGTTAAAGAGTTGTTATTCTGTACTAAAAGTTGTTATTCTGACTTTTGTTCTGGTCTCTGTATCTGGTCCTTATAGTCTTTGGGTATATTTTTTTTTTATTTTATTATAACATACTGACTGGTCTGTGTTTGTTTTAGGAACGCCTTCTGCTGTCAGTGCTTCCCCGCCACGTGGCGGTGGAGATGAAGGCAGACATCGCCAGCCAGCCGCGTCAGGAGCAGTTCCACAAGATATACATCCAGCGCTATGAGAACGTCAGGTATTTTTATTTTTTATTTTGATTAAAGATGGGTTTGCTCTTGACCACTATGCCTTGCCCGAGATGAGGTCTACGATGAAGCGAGCATACCCAGAAGCAGTCTATTCAATTTGTATTTGTGAAAATCTTACACCAGGTCTCCTTAGTAAGAACCCGTTACCATACACATTGACACATTTTTCTAAAATAGCTAGTACGTCCCACTGCTAGGTAAAAGCTTAAGGCAAGAAGGTCTTAGGGTTTGACTGCACTTTTGTGTCTTAATAAGAGATTCCTTACCTTATCGGCACAATATTTGTACACTCCAACCAGTTTGCCTCCCTAAAAAGGGAGAAATTAGGAGCACCCATAACCGGAGTGCATATATGAAGAGAGTGATGAGTGTAGAGGAAGCAAGAGAGATCTGTAAGGATCGTAGCAAGTGGAAATCGCTAGTCTCTGCCTACCCCCATGGGAGAAAGGCGTGATAATATGTATGTATGTATTTATAATTTTTTATTGTAATAGAACGTAAGGTAATTGATAGGTCTTATTAGTAGACCAAGTCTTCTTGTAGAACAAGTATACTTAAAAGATCCGACCTTGATCACTTTCCTTACTTCCTCAGGATCTTCAACTTAAGACCAGGTCCAACCTGAGCTGCAAAAAACAAAATTCATATGCGCTTAACCGCGCTGTGTGCGCGTTGCAATAAGATTGTTTTTTGCACAACACAATGTTCTACTTTCGTTGGCAGGTTCGAACAGATTTTGTACCGATTTAGCAACTATTTCTCAAATATCATTAAAAATATTAGTTTTAAAACAAAAGTGCTCGATTAAGACTTTAATATAGCATATATATAAACTAATTATATAAAAATATATATATGTTATCGCTAAAAATTTTTAATTTCATGACTTGAACGCTGAAATATTTTCTAAATTTTCGGTGCCTTTATGAATTAATTAAGCCGAAAATATGTATTTTTATTAAAAAGTACACGATTGGAACCTTAATAGAGATCATAATCTATATCATGTATTATTTTGCCACTTCGCAAATAAACTCTAATTAGGTAAATTTCTTCATGAAAAATTACAATTATTTCGAATGTGAGGTTGGACCTGGCCTTAAGCTTGAAAAACGTCAGGTATTTAGTAGTCTTCTAAAAAATCCAGTTCTTTTTAGTAGGCCAAGTCTTCTATAGACCAGATCATCTAAGTAGACCAAAATACCAATTTTGGGACAAAGGAAGCATAATAAGTCGCTAAGTAATTAGAAAATTTACTTTTGAACCGATTGCTTTCAAATCGTAGTTTATTTATTTTCAACTAGCTGTCGCCCGCGGCTTCGCCTGCGTGAGTTTCGCTTAGATGAAAAATCTCTCTTGGAGCTTTTCATCAGATGTTCCAGATCTTCAATTTTTATACGTCAGCAGAAAATGCTCATCAGGTTGAATGACTTTTAATAAGGCGCCATTTCCATATATGTTATAGTATAGCTGGTCTCTTGCAGTTCTTCATCAGATGTTCCAGATCTTCAATTTTTATACGTCATCAGAAAATGCTCATCAGGTTGAACGACTTTTGTTAAGGCACCATTTCCATATTTCTTATAGTTTAGCTGTTCTGCTATGGTTCTTCATCAGGTGTTCCAGTTTTCAAAATAAATTATAGCCTATATGTTGCCCAGGCTTAATAGCTATACAACAAAAAAAGTTTCATTCAAATCCGTCCAGTAGTTTTTGCGTGAAACGCGTACATACATACAGACAGACAGACAGACAGACAGACAGACAGACAAGAAATTCCAAAAAATGTTTTTTGCTTTCTATTATTCTTTTTAAGTGTCCCTCTATCCATTTCAGTCAAAAATACTAAATGTACAGACAAAATATTTTTACTGTTTTATTATATGTATAGATTAACGCTTTCATAATATGAAATGTTAAAGTGAATTGGAATCTACGCTCGCAAGTTTTAGGTACTAATAAATGCATTATTACGCGTAACATAGGCTTTATATATCGTCGATATCTTGTGAATGAAGATTTATAAATGGAAGATTGCAGATGTAGTTGTAGAAGTTTAAAAACAATGTTTTTCTTATTACATCTACATACAATTGTTGTAACATTAAAACTGACAAGAATTTGTTTCATTACGGAACCATGGAGAATAGTTTCTAGCGAGAGATCTCTCATGTATGTAGACGATTTATACCTATGGTTTTCATTTTTACCAATCTTCCATCTTGCCGCTCGGCGCTCTCTGCATTGCCAATATTTTGCATCCACGAAGATGCCCTTACTTATTATTAGTTCCATTTGGTCCAAGTTGCTTTTAGGAAAATCATTTGACCCGGCGAAATTCGATGGAACATGTGGTCGGATGAAAGCGTTGCTAAAAGATTATAATTTTATTTAGAGAAACCTGAATAAATAAAAAAGAATCCCTCTTTCCATTAGTCAGGCCATAATTTGAGAACGACTTTACTAATTTCATTCATATTTCTTTTTTTAGTTTCCTGATTCTTTTGTTTTTTAGTTTCCTAATTTCTAAAGGTTTTAAAGGGCATGTTCGCGTCGAGTATGTTCGCGGAAGCCAGATTAGATGACTTTTTTGCTATTATGCGGAAGCGAGCGGCCTGGATGCTGCGTCGATTTAGTGGGAGTCCCAATAGTATACTCAGTACCCTAGCCGGTAAAATCGATGGGCCTTTTGTGAGGCACTGGGTGGATGCGCTTATGCATAGAGGCGTACATCGGGTCAAGTAAACCAATAGTACTTAAATGTAAACGTTACTAACACTAGTATTAAAAACAATTGTATACAAACAGAATATGGACTAGTCCGAAATAAAGATTTATTATTATTAAAGAACAACTTAAAATAAAATTGGTGTTAATATATGTTCAACTTGTATCCGTATAATAGCAGATATATTCTTACTTAATTACACGAAAATAAGAAGAACAAAAGGACATACTTTCCTCATGACATTTATTTTACACTTTCATAAATAAACATAAGACCTTTCCGACAATTTTCTGCTTTAAGTCAGTCAGGATTTCCCGACGCCCGGGTGCAATGCAGTTTCTATTGCATAATTCCAAAGAGGATTGCACGGTTGCACCTGCAATTTGGAGACAGTAACGAAACTACGAGTATTATGCCAGGTTAAGGATGAGTTATGCTAGATCATAGCGTGCCTTGATGAGCCTTTATGAGACAGGGACGAGACAAAGTTTCGAAATTTCATATGATGGAGGAGTACTGAAGCGGTGCGGTGGCGGCCGAGTGGTAGGGCTCCCGCCTGTGGTTGCAGAGGTCCCAGGTTCGAATCCTGCCCGTGTTACATAAGTTTGTACAGTAGTCTGACTCATGCACCTATGTTTGTTCAGACCACCACTTGCTTCCGGTGAAGGAATACATCGTGAGGAAAGATGCACTCTGGTTGATGATCAGCTAGTGAATTCAGTCCATTAAAATTGCCAAGATAGTCGTTGTGTGTGTTTCATTCCATATAATAACCACGACCCTCAGTCATACGACTAAAGGAAGAGTAGTAGACATCCGAGCCTCAAAAAAGATGTTTTTTTGATCACGCAAGAGCTCAACGAAGTTTCCAACTCGGTACGAAAAAAATTTCACTGTCTCGTATATATATATGTATTTTTACAAGCATTTGCACTTTAGATCACACCACAACACGCCATGTCCGATCCGAGTTAGCTCGATTCCTGTCAGAGAGTGTCCGACACTGTCCACCGGACACTCAATTACAGTCAGATGCGTCTACACGTCAATAGCGTTCACCACTATTTGCCAGTTAATCGACGTATTAATAGCCTCGGGTGAATATCAATTTGAGCATTTGGTTTCACCGATATAGTCCTAACTAGTATTATAAACTAGATTTCGATCCCTCGGGAACCGTACTTTTTTCCGGAATAATGTCTATGTCCTTCTCTGGACCGCTGACTATGTGTATACAAAATTTTATGACGATCGGTTCAGTAGATAAAACGTGAAAAGGTAACAAACAAACAAAGTCACTTTCGCATTTATAATATTTGTTTGGATTAGGATAGGATGCGAAAGTGAGTTTGTTTATCAATTTGTTTGTTACCCCTTCACGCTTCATCTACTGAACCAATCTTCCTGAAATTTCGCATACACATAGTTTGAAGTACTGAGAAGAACATAAGGTACCTTTCATCGAAAGCACTGATCCCAAGGGAAATTCACGTGGGCGAAGCCGCGGGCAAAAGCTAGTATTAAATAAATCAGTGGTTTCACACACGTTTTCACACGATCGGAGTTCGTATTTACGCAACTTTTAAAACAACAACTTACTTAGGGCAAAGTTATACAAGACTTTGGCGGCTTTGTCCACGTGAAATTTACTATTTTAAATAAGTATCTCATACATACATACATATAATCACGTCTTTTCCCTTATGGGGTAGACAGAGCCAAGAGTCTTGAGACTCGAAGGCCAAGTAAGTATCTCAGTTTCTAAAAATATATCTGCGCCAGTGTTAAAGCAATACAACCATCAAATTTCATTCATTACTTTGATGTTTATGTGCGTACAACATACAGACAGACAGATAGGAAAACATACTAAACGAAATCATTTTGGCTATGGCCCTATAAAGAGCCCTTAAGGTAGACTTCGGAGCAATGCGGCTTGCGGCCTGCGGCCTGCGTCATGCGCCACTCGCGGCCCATGCGGCCATGCGGCTGTACTTTATATTACAGGAGTGTATGAAACCCTTTCCGAGCGATGCGCATCCGCATGGGCCGCGAGTGATGCATGACGCAGGCCGCAGGCCGCAAGCCGCATTGCTCCGAAGTCTACCTATAGACATTTTTTCTTCAATGTAGCTATACCTCCTATTAACTATTCCTGCTCTCGTTGGTGCCATTATTCCTGTCTGTCTATCTTTCTGTCTATTTGAATGTTTGGACGCACATCACGCAAAAACTACCATATTTGATGCGGTTTTCACTGTTATATTGTTGAAGGTCTAACTTAAAAGTTGGCGTAGTTTTCATCTAGATACGTCGCTTAGAACCTGAGATATAAACAAAGTAAATTACGCGCGGACGAAGTTGCGGGCACAGGCTATCAAATAAATCAAAATATTATCTTTGTTGTACAAGAACGGCATTGAATCCGTATAAAGGTCGTACAGTACACTACACAAAAACCAACCGAAATTCAATCCAAAAACGCACCTATTGCGTCTACATAGAAGTCCAAGTCAAGTTACCCGACGTGCAGTTAAGTGTACACCTGTAATTAAAGGAAAACAAGCCTAATTATCTATTTCCTCCGTCTTCGCAGAATCAGTTAATTATGACGCCTCTATCCCCAATATATCCAGAGCTTAGTTCACACTTGGGATCCTATTTCATTTTTCTTGCTTTTTTTGTGTCCGCAGCCTTTAATCTTCAGGCGAGGTCTAGGATCTATTGATAAAAATAAATCGGATTTAAACGACACTAGTTCAAATCAATAATTTTCAGAAACTTTTAATTAATAATCTAGCTGATCCCTAGAGCTCAGATTCATTGGGATTACTCTGGTGTTAGTTTAAAATAATACCAAATTTCATGATAATGCGACAAGTGGATTTTGCTTGAGGGAGTAACAAATATTAAATATCATCAGCGAGACTAAAGCTTCGTTAGCTTGGTCGCGTGGAAAGGATAGAGGAAAGCCGTGGAGTAAAAAGGCGTATCTGGGAAAGCGACCGATCGACCGCCTCAGATACCGATGATCTGACGAGGTCCAGAAAGACTTGCGCGAACTGCACGCTGATGACTGGCAGGAGATGGCGCAGGACAGACCCAAATGAAGATCTTTATTAGCGGAGGCCAAAACTCATTTTGGGTCGCTACGCCATTATAGCTATTAACAAACAAACGTCCATTCCACACCGCTGACATCCTTGACGACACTGAAGAACATTTTCTTGCTTTCCTTCTATCTGAGGGAATATCTCATAGTCTCACAAGAATGACAAGTGGTGATACTAGATATAAGTAAACAAGGAACCCGTCATATCTATGTTTGTCTCTCTATCCGTCGCTTTTTCTTGAAAACTGTAATTTGTTATTAATCTCACGGACAAAACTGTAACATGAAATCACGTTTTTTTTTTTAGGTTTTATCTTTATAGTATCTAGAAAGTTGTTAATTATATAAAACAGAGTAAATATAAGTTTATTGTACAGGACGGGTACCTTCGGATCGCATACGCAATTGATCAGTTGAAATAATCACCAAGCTTTTGAAATACTCACCAAACTACTCGCTCATTCCACTCTAACAGTATGAATAGTCCATAGGGATCAGAGTAGGATAACAAACGTCGGCCTGCAATTTGAGGAATAATATAGACACGCGCGATCGGCAAACAATGTCACCTCTATGTAATGTTTGGTTTGTCAATGATAATCTTGTCTGTAATCGTATGTCAGACTACCCTGCCACGAATTACTTCCACTAATACGGAAGCCTCAATGATTCTTAGTTCAAGATGGACAGAAATGATTCAACCAGTTTTATAGGATTTTAATAACATTTTACTTGCTTCCGGTGAATAAAAACATCGTGCAACAACACCTGTCTGCACCTAGTTGATGATTATCAGCTAGTGTGTGAAATGGAGAAGGCAATGGCAAACCACTCCATTAACATTGCCAAGATAGTCGTTGTGTGTGTTTCATTCGATATAATGACCACGACCCTCAGTCATGAGGAATACGGCTAAAGGAAGATGTGCAGAGCAACTACGCTCTGCTGCCAGAAAATGTGGCAGAGAGAATCCGGACAAACGAAGCGGCGGGAAGAATTCTGTACCGGAACTTTACCGGGAAAAAATCTACCGGTAAAATTAAGTACCGGGAAAAAATCTCCACGCGACACCACGCTTGTCCGACTAGAATCTAACTTAAGCTATACGCAGTCTGCTACCACCGTAGCTTATGAAGGGAGCTACAGGGCCCTATATGATAACCTAACCTATAAATTAAATACAATTGAACACTTACCAAATTAAATCTTCTTTCTCTTCGGATCCAAACTTGAGTGTCTTCGGGAAGGGGGAATTCCTAATCACCCTACCTAACCCTTGAGATCTCAATTCCCCAGGACAACTAAATAGATTTCTTCCCGTAGTTTCACTCGGGAACAGTCAGATGTGAACAGCCAGCCACGTTTCACCTCTCACAAGAAAAAGTCACAATAACAGAGTTTTTCACAAACACAAATTCAATAGTTATTTAACAAACAGGAGATTCACAATTATCACTCAAACTAAACAACAAGCAAAAGACGCGAGACCGCTCCGCGTATTAAAATCAAACCGATATCGCCCTGGACAATGCAATGGCGGACGTCCGCGAGCCATTCGCGCTAGCAATGTGAAAACCCCGAACGCCCTCTGGCGGCAGCAATGCGAAACGCCTGCGTTTAGTTTTACCCAATATATTACAAACATCCCCCCGTCCCGGTCTGAGAAGCAGACCGCTAGCTTACTCTACGGGAAGGCGGGCGAGAGAGGTCACACCTCTCCTTAAAATCGAACCGTCGACCAACACCTCAGCCACACGCGGAGTGCCATCTCCGCCAAGAATCAAACGTAATATGCGAGCTCGTCGCCAAAGCAATGAGGGCAAATTTGCCTCTTTTAACAATACTAAATCACCCTCCCTGGGAGGCTCAGTCCTGTCTGTCCACTTCACTCTTTGCTGCAGCAAATGCAAATATTCAAGCGACCAGCGACGCCAAAAGTCCTGGCTCATTTGCTGCAACATTTGAAAACGCGACAACCGATATACGCGTTCATCCTTCCACGGGTATTCGGGCAGGGCATTCAACGGCCCTCCCACCAAAAAATGACCAGGGGTGAGAGCTTCCAAGTCATTTGGATCTGGAGATAGCGGACAGAGAGGACGAGAGTTGAGGACCGCCTCAACTTTACAAAACACTGTGGCCAGCTCTTCAAAAGTTAGAGCCGTTTCTCCGATAATGCGGCGGAGGTGGGTCTTTGCGGATTTCACAGCCGCTTCAAAAATCCCTCCCCAATGGGGGCAACTTGGGGGACTAAATTTCCAGGTTATTCCCCTTTGGGCAGCAATTTGACTTAAACTAGTACAATTTTTATCAATAAACACGGAAACATCCTTAAGATAATTTACAGTTCCTTTATAGTTTGTGCCATTATCAGACCTAATAAGGGAAGGTAGACCTCGACGCGAAACAAAGCGATCCAACGCGGCGACGAAGGCCTCCGTAGTCAGAGCCGATACCACCTCCAAATGGACAGCCTTGGTGGCCAAACAAACAAATACACACAAATAGCCCTTCACAATACGGGCATTACGAAAGGGAGAAGCCTTGATCGAAAAGGGACCGGCAAAATCGGTTCCAACGCCGTCAAACGGCCTCGAAGGTCGAATTCGATCAACGGGCAAATCACCCATCTGTGGTTGCATCGTGGATGCCTTCAACCTATAACATGCAATACATCGAAACAGAACACTACGGATTGCTCTTCGGGCAGACAATATCCAAAATTCGCGTTGCAAAATAGCCAACAAAGCATTGCACCCAGCATGGGCGTTACGAATGTGTCGATCAGACACCAAAAGCTGCACCAAGGGTCCGCCCTTGGGCAACAACAGAGGATGGCGAGTCTCATATGGAAGATCCGCCTTCCGGAGCCTGCCTCCAACCCGAAGAAGCCCATCCGAGTCGATGTACGGGTTCAAACGAGCGACCGCGCCCTTCAATTTAGCGCGTCCGTCGCGCAAAATCTGAAGCTCTGACTCAAACCGTCCGGTCTGCACGACACGGACCCAATGCAACAATGCGCTCCGGCGCTCTTCTGCACCTGCAATCGGCTCCAACCGCTTTGCCTGTGGGTTTCTACAATTATGTATGAAACGCTTAATCCAACTGGTGACACCCAGAAGCTTATCCAAGCTGCTATACCGAGCAAGTAGCCAATCCGGCTCCGACGTCGTCTCAGCGACTACAGCATGTACACGGAGCCCAGTCAAACTCAAAGAAGTAACATCTGTCTGACAGACAGGCCAAGAAGTTTCTGATCCCATCAGCCACTCTGGACCCCACCAGAGCGGGTGTGACACCAATTCTGGTGCCGTACAACCTCGGGAAGCACAGTCCGCTGGGTTAAGCTCTCCCGGCACATGTCTCCATGTTATATCAATTCCGATATTCTGGATTTGGGAAACCCGATTTCCCACCAAAACCTCCAAGGTATGTGGGGCCGCGCGCAACCATGCAAGCGCGACCTGGCTATCCGACCAGGCGAAGATGTCCCGTATTTCGACCGTGGCCGCCAGTTCACTGGCAACGTGATGCAACAATTTTGAGAGAAGGTGAGCTCCACTCAACTCAAGCTTGGGAATAGTCAGCCTAGTCCTGATGGGGGCGACCTTGCTCTTCCCTAACAAAAGCGAGACATTGACCCGGCCATCGGCGTCAACTGTCCGCATATAGACTGACGCGGCGTAGCCTCGCTCCGACGCGTCACAAAAGCCATGCAGGCTGGCTCGATATTTCCCGGGTGGCAATATTCGACGAGGCAAGGCAATCCGATTGACTTCCTTAATCGATGAAAACAACTCGAGCCAATCATCCAATGGAGAGCCAAACAGCGGCTCGTCCCACGAGACGCCCAAAGTCCAAAGTCTCTGAAGAAGACACTTTGCAGAGAATATCACTGGACTGATCCAACCGCTTGGATCAAACATACGGGCTATTACGGACAACACCGTTCTCTTAGTCCAGACCTTTGGTATTTCCAAGTCCACTTGGAATGTGAAAATATCGGTTAGCGGCTGGTACTGCATGCCCAGCACCGCTATCCTGTTGGGATCATCCACATCCTCAAACAGGTGAGGGTTCTGTTGGTGATCCTCCGGGATCCCTTCTAGAACTTTAGGCTCATTAGACAACCACTTACGTAGCTCGTAGCCACCTGTCTTCAATATTTCGATCAATTCATCCCGCAGTAGGAGGGCCTCCTCAATACTTTGGGCTCCGGTGCACACGTCATCAACATACAAGTCACGTGACAGCACGGAAGCCCCACGGGGAAAGCGGATCCGTTCCCGCTCTGCCAATTCAAGCAATGATCTGATGGCGATATAGGGACTAGATTTCAAACCATACGTGTTTGTGTTGAGTTCATACACCGTCACAGGATCCTCAGGGCGCTCACGCCAGAGTATCAACTGGAATCGCCTGTCCTCAGGATGTATGACTGTCTGGCGGAACATCATCCGGATGTCCGCACCAAAAACCACTTGATGTCTTCTAAAGTTCAAGATGATGTCAATTATGTCCCTATGCAATTTGGGACCCGAATGCAAACACAGATTCAACGAAACCCCGTTCGAAGTGGGTGCGGACCCATCGAAGACAGTCCGCAACTTGCCCGTTGAGGCCTTCACCACCGCGTGGTGGGGCAAAAAATAATGCTCAGTTGAGCTCCAATCAACTCGAGCCGGAGACATGTGACCCAAATCCTCGTACTCGCGCATAAATTCAATATATTTATCGCGAAGTACGTGGTCACGCTGCATACGTCGCTCCATGGACAGCAGTCGTTTCTCCGCAAGCGCCCTACTTTGCCCTAGGCTAGGACGAGAGGCAACAAAGGGTAACCTAGTTACAAACCGACCGGAGGGCAACCTCTCCGTGGTTGATCGAAAAAGGGCTTCGCACTCAGCGTGTTCCGGATCCATCCTGGAACTCATAGGTGGCTCCTCCACCTCCCAAAACCTTTGCATGGTCTTGGCCAAGGACGCAGATGCGACAACCGGTGGCTCCTCCGCGGTGCCATTATCAAACACAGGGCCCATCAGGGCAAAACCAAAAATCGTAGACACTGCCATCAGTGAAGACGAACCCAGAGCCTTCTGTGTACCCAACAAAATCCAACCCAATACGTCCGAGCCCAGGAGCAAGTCCACTGGGCCGGGATGAAAGACAAAGGGGTCGGCCAAATCCAGACCCGAAACCAAAGACAACACACCCGGCGGTATGTCTGTCGAGGGGTGCCAACCCGCAATGGTATCCATTACCATAGCCGAAGTCGTGATCCTCATTGTGGAGGACTTCAGCGAAGAAAAGGTGACAAGTGTCTGGCCCGTCAGACACTTCACTTGTATGCCACCAACTCCAAGAAGTGGCACAGGCGAGTCTTCCACGACTAAACCTAACTGGCGTGAGTTAATAGTAAATACTTGTCCTATTAGTCATTAAGTAAATACCAATGTATGTTACTCAACCTATGTTACTCAATAAGATAAGCATTACTCATTTCTGCATATTCCGCATATTCTGCATAACTATTTTATCATTTTACTTTATAAGCCGAAGTGTACTCGGCAACCGTGTGCATACTATTGTCCGTACTCATAGAGTAAAGACGTATTTTGTATTGTGAAAATATTAAATAAAAAAATATATTTTTTTTATAATCAGCCAATCTCTAATAATTTAATTGGCGCCCAACGTGGGGCGTCATCGCAAAAATCTTACGAGTGTGAAACGACCGACAATCAAGTTCATCATAAACTGCGTGTTCGATTCAACTCGGCGAGTCTCAACTCCTTGAAGAAGCAAACGACGCCCACACCAACTAATGAAGATTTGGCTGTTCATCTTAATAGTGGCACCACTGTAAGTACATCTGTATACTTGCATCTTAATCGAATTACCTCTCCCTAACCATGGCCCAAGAAAACCCAGTCCCTGTTGTTCTTGAAGCCAACCGTGCTCTAGAAATCTTTCCTTACGATGGGGAACCTATGGCATTGTTTGGTTTTCTTAATATGTGTGAACAATACTTAAGTGTGCACGGGACAACACCTAGAACTGTAGGATTATTATTGTCCAGGCTACGGGGAAAGGCAGCTAACTGTATTGCTATAACTACCCATAATTACAATTGGGCTAATATTAAAAATACTTTATTACGTGAATGTGACGATGGGAAAACCCTCGCGATATTGCAAAATGAAATCAGTAGTATCCGTCGTAAGGATACCTACGCTCAATTTATAGAAGATATTAAAAAACATTTATACGTAGTAAGATGTAAAAACTCAACTTTATTTAGGGATAATATTCAATTAGATAATGCAATGCGTCCGTATGAGGAAACGGCAAAACAAAATATAATTTCGCAACTTCCGAACCATGTTCAAACATATTTCCACTTATCAACAAATTCGTTTTATGACTTTTGCAACGAAATTAAAATGTTAGAAACAAAGGGCGTGATAGGCGGTCGTCCGATTAATAATAAACCTGCAAATCCAAACGTTCTACAAAAACCGTATAACCCATATATACAAAGGCAACCTGTACCCCAAATTAACAGACCACAGATTAATTTGCCTCAAACATCAAATAACAACGGTAGTCCGCGACACACTTATCCCCCGACACCGCGATCCCTAATGCGACAGCGATGGGAACAAAATCAAAAACAACAGAATTTTAATAACAACCATAACAGAGACGTAACTATGCGTACCGCAGCACAACCAAATAGCCATCCACATCGTGGTCCCCAAATCGACTTAGGTCGTGGATTCGTAGCTGAGGAGTTGTATGCCGTTGACTCAGAGGAAGATACACCTGTGGAGGAATCTTTTACCGAGACAGACGAAAATTTTCCAATAGAAGCCTCAGATCAAACATGGCAAGAATAAAACTTAATAATTTAACTAAATCTCCACTACCATATATTCACATTAAACAATATAATTTCAAAATTTTAGTAGACACAGGTTCATCACGATCCTTTATGAACCCTGAATTACAAAAACGATTGTTCCCCGAATTCTCAATAACCAACGAAACATTTGAGGTAACTACTGCGCATAAAACTTCTAAACATAACGGATATATTATTACGCCGCCGTGGAAAAAAATTATAGGCGACTGTGATAAACCGATGAAGTTTTACCTATTTAAATTTTCTAATAAATATGATGTATTGTTTGGTTCTGATTTACTGAGACAAACAGGTCTGATAGTTGATTTAAAATCGAATATTTTAACTGGGAATAATGTACACATTGAACTTAATATGTTATCTGATACCTCATTAGAGCTCGACAGATTGTGCCAACAATACGGCGATTTATTCACGGAAGACGTAACTTCTAGTGCAACCACCTCAATCAGACATGAGATAAAATTATTGGATGAATCTCCGATATATCAAAGACCTTATAGATTACCCCAAATGCAGCGAGAAGAAACAAAAAACCAAATAAATAAACTTCTTCGCGAAAACATTATCAGACCCTCTGACTCACCATGGGCTTCACCTGTACATCTTGTGCCCAAAAAATTGGATGCCAGCGGAAAACCTAAGTGGCGTATGGTGATAGATTACAGGAAACTAAACGAACAAACGCGTTCGGACAAATACCCTTTACCTAATATAGAAGACATTTTTTCACAACTTAATAACAGTAAAATATTTTCAACCTTAGATTTAACCAGCGGATATCACCAAATTTTAATGAAAGAAGATAGTATCGAAAAAACGGCCTTTATAACACCAGACGGTCATTACGAATACGTTAGAATGCCCTTTGGACTAAAGAATGCCCCCGCAACATTCCAAAGACTCATGAACAATACCCTACGTGATTACATTGGTAAAATATGCCTTGTTTATCTTGATGACGTCATCATCTTTTCAAAAGACGAAAAAGAGCATGTTGAACATTTAAAGCTGATATTCGAAGCATTCAGAAAAGCTAACCTTAAACTTAATAAGAATAAGTGTGAATTTGGAAAGGACTCTATCGAATTTCTTGGTCATACTATTACAAAAGAAGGTATTAAACCATCCCAAGCCAAAATTAAAGCCATATTAGATTTTCCCATACCTAAAACGTTAAAAGAAATAAAATCGTTCCTTGGATTAGTGGGATATTATAGGAAATTCATACCAAACATGTCATCTATTACAAAACCCTTAACTAAATGCACAAAAAAGGATGCAAAAATTAACATAAAGGACCCAGCATACATAAAAGCATTTGAAGATTGCAAACAACTTTTAATAAGCGCACCCATTCTGCAATATCCCGACTTTGACAAAGACTTTACATTAACAACAGACGCTTCCGATAAAGCACTAGGAGCCATACTATCCCAATCAGGACACCCAATAGGTTACGCATCTAGAACATTAACAGAAACCGAGCAAGCATACAATACTACTGAAAAGGAATTATTGGGTATTATATGGGCTTGTCAACATTTCCGACCTTACATTTACGGACGAAAATTTTATATAGAAACTGATCATCAACCCCTTGTTTGGCTGTCTAAACTAAAGGAACCGAACGCAAAACTTAATCGATGGAAATTGAAACTCCAAGAATATGATTTTGAAATTAAACATAAGAAAGGAGCTGAAAACAAAGTAGCCGATGCATTAAGTAGAATCCAGATCTTTCATAATAGCGACGATAATATGAGTATTTGCGGAAACACAAGCGAAGACGAATCTGATAACGAAACTATACATTCTAACAATGATGACAGTGATGGAGGTATACCAATAAAAAATAAATTTGCACATTCCAGGATGAATAGATTATTTATAGAAACCGGGTCCCATTATTCTGTTAAGGTAAACAATCGTGATATTCATGCCTATGTCCCTTATAGAAACTTTAACAATCATGCATTTAAACTAATTCATGATTATCTTGGGAAACCTTTCTATGCAGTCGTGACTAAGGACGATAAGATTTACGAACTATTGTCCGAATGCTATCGCAAGAATTTTGACCAAAAACAATTAAGATTAGTTCGTTACACAAAGGACTTAATTGAAGTCACCGACTCTGAGCAACAATACAAACTAATTGAACAAATACATTTAAAAGATAAAAGACATTTGGGCTCCGACAAAATTATACGTATGATAAAAGAAAAATATTATTGGCCTAAAATATCTCAGCAGGTACTTCGCTATGTAAAAAACTGTAACGTTTGCGCACAGGAAAAATATAAACGACATCCATATAAACCAGCATTTGAATATACAGAGACCCCGACAGAGCCTTTACAAATTTGGAATATCGATATATTTTATTATGATGGAAAAAGTTACTTAACTATGATCGATCGTTTTTCAAAATGGGCATGTGTACGTGAATTAATTTCCACAAATACCCAGAATGTACTAGATATACTTCTTGAGATAACTAGCTTAACAGGAAGACCTTCAAAAATCATCCATGATTCTGATACAATATTCACAAGTGCTTTATTTAAAGAAATGTTAAATCAATTAAATATTGAGTTACACAAAACCGCCCCAGCACACCATACTTCGACTTCCGATGTCGAGAGATTTCATTCTACGCTACGCGAAATATTAGGAGTAATGAAACACGAACAAGATAAAGAAACACACACGTCTAGGCTTATGATGTATTCACTATTTGCTTATAACAATACAAGACATGATACTACTGGCTTCACCCCATACGAAATACATTTCGGAAGAAAATCTACAAGTATCGAACCAGATGATTCACTAATTTATCAAGAATACACACGGCAACACAAAGACCTGAAGGAAAAATTATATCAACAGGTTTTTGCTAAGATGACAGAAATTAAGCAAAAGACAATCGACAAGCTTAACAAAGATCGGCAGATCATTTCATTAGAAATAGGACAAACATTTTACATAAAAAACCACGACGCTGAACGAAATAAAACAAAATCAAAATACATAGGGCCTTTTAAAGTCAAACGATTACTCGATCATAATGTTATAGAATACATAGGTAAGAAAAATCAGTTACGTACAATTCACTTAGAACAGACATTTATTCCAGATGCCACTATACAAAAGGCGAGCTCGTCCCAGCCGATAGTCCCTACGCCATCATCAATCATGGCCACGCCAAAAGAATAAGTGGACAGTGGAATATAATTCATGAAAAGCCTATAGCTAAATTACATGAACAAATCAAGCAGTTGTATATTAATGTAGCAAAACTACAAAAACACTACAACTTTACTAATAATGAAGGTTCCCGCATGAACTTTTTACTCAATGAAATTCATGAATATGAAATGGAAATATTTCCACTTCGCCGTAAACGAGGATTGATTAACGGATTAGGATCTATAATTAAAGCCATTACTGGGAATTTAGATAGTCAAGACTTAGTCCAAATTGAAAAGGAACTTTATAATAATAGGGTTGATATGAAAAATAAACTCAGTATGACCAGCAGTATCCTAGATAAATTTCATCAAAGGTTAGTTAATCTTACAAAACAACAAACCGAATATTTTGTAAAATTACATCACTCAGAATATTTAGTAGAACGTGATATAATGTTGATGAACGTAATATTTTGCTGATACAATACGAGACCTCTTAATGGAAGTATCTGAAGGATTAATATTAGCTCATCACGGGATATTTCATCCTCACATCGTCCCTAACAAAGTATTTAATGATGCTTTGAGTTACATCCCTGCCTCTCAACGTATCCAAAAGGATATAATAACCTTAGCTTCAATGTGCAAGATAAGCACATACCGCACTGAGGAAACCTTACATTATGTTATATCGGTGCCCCTTGTGAGTAAAGTAATATATGAGCACATCACCTTACTTCCCATAATCCTTATCCAACATGACCTTAGTTGCCTCTATCCAGTAAAACAGATGCAAGCTATACTTAAGTACAAAACAGAAGTGTTCACGACAGAGGACTGCTATGACAGCAACCCATCGATATGTCAAGCAAAGCCATTTATCGCTGATAACTGCACGACAGAAATATTGAATAATGATCCTGCTACAAGTTGTCGTCAAGTACCTATTAATTGCCCTGAAGAATATCAAAAGACTGTCTCTTCAGGCACTGAGTATTATTTTTCAAGAGAAACCACCACTGCAAGAGAAGACTGCATTCCACCAAAACTTCTGCAGTTCCAAGGAAGCATAATAATACAAAATACTAAATGCCCTGTCCATATAAGGAACGGCCTAGAGTATGGATCAAAATATACGCAAGATACGTTATTCCTGCCAAAATTGCAACTTCGAGAACCAGAGAAGATATCTAACCTGGAGCTCTCAGTGAACGAAGACTTACTGACGCAGCAAATATCTGCGCTTAACCGGATGTACGCTGAACCTGTGACGGCGACGACACGAAACATTAGTTTTAGTGCTCTTTTATTATGTTTATTAATTGTATTAATTTTAATTGTACTTATAACGTTTTACTTGTATAAGAAGAGAAACTTAAATAAAAAATATGTAACCAAAAAACAAACAGATAAAGAACTTCAGCAGCCTATATTTGGACTGCCTGCTTCAGTTTAAGGGAAGGAGAGTTAATAGTAAATACTTGTCCTATTAGTCATTAAGTAAATACCAATGTATGTTACTCAACCTATGTTACTCAATAAGATAAGCATTACTCATTTCTGCATATTCCGCATATTCTGCATAACTATTTTATCATTTTACTTTATAAGCCGAAGTGTACTCGGCAACCGTGTGCATACTATTGTCCGTACTCATAGAGTAAAGACGTATTTTGTATTGTGAAAATATTAAATAAAAAAATATATTTTTTTTATAATCAGCCAATCTCTAATAATTTAATTCGTGCCACTCGAGTGGTAACCAAACTGCTTTGAGCCCCTGAGTCCAACAGAGCTCTCAAATTAATGGCTTCCCCCCTACGACCCCATACGCGGACCACCGCGGTAGGGAGCAGAACCGTCCGCGGCTCTGTCCCAGCAAGGGAGCAAGCTAGTTACGGGCTCCCCACTCTCTCCAAACCAGGGGCGCACCACTGACCCGGATAATATGGCGGGCGAGTGCACATCCCCATCTGAGGGGGGGCATAACCCGCGGCCCGGCCATACATATGGTACGGCGGGTGGTACTCCAGCCGTGGGTACTCGTGCAGCGGCGGAGAAAACCGCTGCGGCTGCATGTGTTGGGTATTGGTAACCCGCGTGGAGGGGGGTGTCCCCACTCTCACGTCCGATCTAGGGCCCCCGCCCATGGGGGCCCCATCCGGGGCCTGGCCAGCCACATACTGGCCATGACCTTGGGGCGCGTGGTCCCGGTCCGCCAAGACCCGCGCCGGTACGCGACCCCCTCCCGAGGGGGTGCGACGAGCGAAGCCGCGTCCTCCGTCCGATGGTGGAGGGCTTCGCGCAGGAGCGCCCCCGCCCATAGGGGACCCCTGCCTCAACAACCGGGGGCCATCCCCGTTCCGGTTCATGCAGAGCATCACGTGGTGCAGCCCACGGCATGCACTGCATGGTATGGCCCTAGGACAGTCACGTGCATAGTGACTGCCCAAACAGTAAAAGCATAGTTCATGCCGCCTTGCCATGCGGCGCCGATCTTGTACTGGCAGTCTCTGCCAGTCCCTGCATTGCAGCAGGCTGTGGCCCATCCGGCCACATTGCAGGCAGTCCGCGTCCCCCGCGACTGCTGCCGTGTGTGCAACCCGCACACCAGCTCCACGCGGTGGCGGTTGCCGTCCCTGTGGGGGCTTCCCTCGCCATGAGGGTTCCAAGGGCCTACGTTCAGGCGCTCTGGATGGCGCTGAGTCCGTCATGGTATTCTCAGCAGCCCGTGCCTCAAACTCCAAAAACTTCACCAAGTCAGTGAATGTTGGTAGGGTGGTGCTATCCCGCTCCGCATTTTCGCGCTCAAACCGCGAGCGGATGTCATTGGGCAATTTGCCCAATACAATGTGCACCAACAAAAAGACCATTGGTCCACCGGCAGCCCCAGTGTGCGGAGCGCGTTACAGGCCACTGTAACGGGCGTGAGCAACTGCAGGCGCAACTGTGCCCTGTTGGCCACCTTGGGCAGGGCCATCAACTGTGCGGCGTGCGCATCCGCTAACAAACGTAAGTTTTGGTAGCGGGAGTTCAATAACTCCCAAGCCGTATCGTACTGGTCGTCCTCCACCCGGAGGTGCTGGATGAGCGACCGCGCTTCATCCTCAAGAGTGGAGAGGAGGTAGGCCATCTTCTGGGCCTTCGACAAATCCTGTCGTGCTACGACCAGGGACTCAAACATATTTTTATATGCTACCCACTCCTCCATCCTACCCCCAAAGTGGGACAGCTGAAGGGTGGGGAGCCGACCAGTAACCGCTGGTCCTTCCTGTCTAACAGGTGTGCGAGGGGCTGGTCCGCCAGCCTGTCTCGCCCTTATTGCGGTCACCGCCTCCGCGATATCATCGTGCAGACTCAGGATCTGGTCCATGTCCGCCATGTGACCTGCGTAGGCCTCCGGGGTAAGATCGGCTTCGGTAAGCGCCGCCATGGCCGCTTCCGCGCTAATCAATCGTGAGTGGAGGTGATCCGCTCTTAGCAGTATGGCGCCCTCCCTGTCCTTCCGGGACAGGAGTCCTCCGGCCGTCACAAACCATCTCAATTCGTTGGCGAGTGTCGCCCTAGCATTGGAGGCCTTCGCCATCGCGTCAAGTCACAAACAAAAAATAACAAAAAGGTAAATAAAAAACAACAAAATCAAGCAACTACACGAAGAACCGCGGTAGGTATGAGAATGGCACAAACCCGGAACGCACGGTACAAACCGCAAACAAATACAAAAAAGGTTACAAATATTCTTATACAAACAAACTAAGAAAAATCTAATAATTTTTACAAACAATTAATTATTTTTTTACAAACGAACAAATAGAGGGTAGATAAACTACGCTCTGCTACCAGAAAATGTGCAGAGCAACTACGCTCTGCTGCCAGAAAATGTGGCAGAGAGAATCCGGACAAACGAAGCGGCGGGAAGAATTCTGTACCGGAACTTTACCGGGAAAAAATCTACCGGTAAAATTAAGTACCGGGAAAAAATCTCCACGCGACACCACGCTTGTCCGACTAGAATCTAACTTAAGCTATACGCAGTCTGCTACCACCGTAGCTTATGAAGGGAGCTACAGGGCCCTATATGATAACCTAACCTATAAATTAAATACAATTGAACACTTACCAAATTAAATCTTCTTTCTCTTCGGATCCAAACTTGAGTGTCTTCGGGAAGGGGGAATTCCTAATCACCCTACCTAACCCTTGAGATCTCAATTCCCCAGGACAACTAAATAGATTTCTTCCCGTAGTTTCACTCGGGAACAGTCAGATGTGAACAGCCAGCCACGTTTCACCTCTCACAAGAAAAAGTCACAATAACAGAGTTTTTCACAAACACAAATTCAATAGTTATTTAACAAACAGGAGATTCACAATTATCACTCAAACTAAACAACAAGCAAAAGACGCGAGACCGCTCCGCGTATTAAAATCAAACCGATATCGCCCTGGACAATGCAATGGCGGACGTCCGCGAGCCATTCGCGCTAGCAATGTGAAAACCCCGAACGCCCTCTGGCGGCAGCAATGCGAAACGCCTGCGTTTAGTTTTACCCAATATATTACAAACAGAAGAGGATTAACATTTTTTGCCTAGCCAAAGGCATACCTCCATAGCTAATTCAGCCAAAACTGGCGTATTTCCTATGCACTTTCTGTACCTAGCTGTCACGCAAGTAGTCTTTAAGACAGCATAAACACTAAAAAAGAGCATGAATTCCTATCGTTATTCGTGATTGATAGAGTGAGCTGCGCGGACCGGGTATTTATCCGGATAATACGCAAATGTTTGCGTTCGTGTACGGCAATAGTTAGGGCCGGGTGTGGCGCGTGCTTTGAATGTGATGTGCCTAGGGTGAGCCGGGTAAACAAACGATTGTCGATGCATAATAGATTACTTTAGAAAAATAAAGTAAAATAACATCATTTTACTCTCTACTTTTTTATTTCCTTTTATTTCGTTCTTTTTCTTGCTATTTCACCTTACAATTAAAAAAGAGTTTTTATTGGCACATTCTTTAAAAGAAAGGCTTAAATAAAATAGTACAGTCGCAATCAGGCGTGTCCATCGCTCAACCAACTACTATAGAACTAGGCAGGCATTAACCTGTATCTCGAGTCTCAGAGACCAACCATATTATATTACATTGCAAAATGAGCTTTCAAGCCCATTTTGTAATACAATTTTCCTGCCATTTCAAAATACATCCATTCCATACCTATCTACTACTTCTCATTCAATTACCTGCTTTCATTTTTGGTACACATTAAAAAAACATAAAAGATTCTGCCTAAACAACTGTAACTGATGAGTTATTGTAAAGAGAATCATGTACATTAAAAGTTAAATTAGTAATCGTCAATCATAAAATAATATGTATGATTGTTGCAGCATCCTGTTTGCCGACATCTGTGGCTTCACGTCCCTGTCAGACCAGTGCACAGCTGAGGAACTAGTGCGCCTCCTTAACGAACTCTTCGCCAGGTAAAGTCAAAGTCAATTGTTTTTATTTATATAGGCTTAAAAATAGCGTCGAATTCTTCTTTTTTAGTTAGTTGACGTCATAAAATTACTTAAAGCTAAGGTTACCACCGCCTCCAAAGCGCAAGTGGAGAAGAGGCGGCGCAACAAACTCCACTGCTACATTTTCTCCAAGGACGTCACTTTACAACATATGTCTTACAATGGAATATACATTTAATATTTATATGAAATGTCAAATTTATAAATTAATAAAATGTAAGGTAATTAATAGAATATATGTATAAATAAATGGCCTCTTGGCAGCAGTTCTATTTTTATAAAAAAAATTGCTATTTCATTTATTTTTATGAGTATGTTTTAAACGCTGGTGTCACATTAATTTCAAATCATCTCTTACCGCTATCTCGCAACAACAACTGTTATACACACTAGTGAACAGTGTGCAGGTTTTCTCACGAAGTATTTCTTTACACTGTAAGTACATGGAAATATTCACCCGAATGAACATACATTCGATTGAATCTTTTGATACCTATATTTTTTAAATTTATTCGCGAAAACAGTTTCCTTTGAAACATGAAATACTTAGGCGATATTTAAATCATTCTTTAGAATATATCTACGAGTATTACAGAATATTCTTGATTTATTTTTTATGTGACTGATTCTACAGTAGGTACCTTGTAAATACTTACCTGTATACAAGTACAAAGTCAAAAACTGATAAAAATTCAAATCGATCAAGTCAGTAATTTTCAATGACATGCACCAACTGAATAATTAGATATTATTTGTTTTTTCATAAACCAGAGGAAGATTAAATACCAACATACAAAATAGTTAAAATATAGGCAAAATATCGACTGACGAATGATCCTATAACCTATTTTTCCTTTTCTAAAACCTAATTCAAAGTCGCGTCGTCGGTAGACTAGACAATATATTTCAATACTTTATCTGTTCCAGTGAACGGGAATCTTATTAGTTTTCAGAAAAATCTATTCCCTTTCCGATTTGCATTTGAGTGCGGGGTCAGGAGCAAACTGTGACAGGGGAAGGTCGATGCCCGGTGTCCGGTGGGTGATGGATGGCAACCCTTACTGATAAATACGCCTGTTTGCCCGTTCAGGATTATGAAACATCTCCGCTCGGATGAACAATAAATCTGCTGTTAGAGAAATCCTATTTTATAATACACAAGCAGCGACGACGCGGAGCTTCGCTCCTGTGGTAATTTCGGATTTTCGGGATAAAAAGTACCCTATGTGCCATTCCCGGTATTTTTCTATCAGTGTAGCAAATTTCAACGAAATCCGTCCAGTATATTTTGCGTGATTGAGTTACAAACATCCTCGAAAACACACAAATGAACACACTCACATCTAAACTTTCGCATTTATCCATACTAATATTATAAATGCGAAAGTTTGGATGTGAGTTTGTGAGTTTGTGAGTTTGTGAATTTGTGAGTTTGTGAGTTTGTGAGGATGTTTGTTACTCAATCACGCAAAATCTACTGGACGGATTTCGATGAAATTTGGTACAGAGGTAGATAATGACCTGGAATAGCACATAGGCTACTTTTTATCCCGGGAAAAAGCACTGTTCCCGTGGGAAATTCACGCGGGCGAAGCCGCGGGTAAAAGCTAGTAATATTATATAGTAGGATTAGTTGGGAAATTAGAATATAAACACTAGACTATATAGTCGCGGACAAATGACCGAGTTTGTCTGTGTGTTTATTCGCTATTGTTAATATCTCAGTTTTAATTAAATTAGACCTTTAGCAAAGCAATTGTGAAATCCACAATCAATCTTAAATATCTCCTATGTGCAAACATAGACCAGTTCAGTTTAATTATACAGTTTTAGTAAGAGTAAGAAATCCCACAGATAATCTTTTGCTGCTTGCTTTGATTGTCATTACAAAGCTAAGGCCAAACTGCACGCTGAGACCGCGGCCATTTTATGATTATCAGCTTTGAAGCAGCATTCAATTGCGCTTAAACCGATCGCTTTATCCGATGGAGCTATAAATCAATGTTGATTTACGTAGACTACAGTTGAATTGAAATTCGGCCGCCGATCGTTTAATTCAGTAATTTTAGCAACAAATTTCTAATAAAAACTAGATTTTGCCAACGACTTAGCCCGTATAAATTATCCACAAAAACTCTCATAATACACCCTGTCGATTTTTCAAAGCACAAGAAAATCCGTTCAGTAGTTTAAGGCAGACAGATGTGGCGGGGGCTTTACTTTATAATATGTTTTAGGATTGATTAAAAATATCTACAGTAATATTTTAATGTAATCCCACCTAGATGATCGTAAGTCGTACCTAGATGATATTATTCGAGTCTTTTTTAATCAATTTTTCACTCTAGCATCATCCGTATTCCTTTATTTCAAAGAAGGATAAAAATCAAGTGCATCGTATGCATCGTAAAGGCGTCAGCTATCCAATGCAATATACTGCACTCACGGTGCAATACGGCACTCTCAATTTATAGTCTTGGCGTGACGAGATTGCACCCTTTCGTGATGGATTTATCCCTGTGTTTTCTTTACAGGGTTATGTACCGGGGGTAGATAAACCTGACATAAGATTCTGTATAGGATGATCTGCCCCCGACTGTACGTACAGTCACATTGTCTTAAGGACTGTATAGTCACATTGTCTTAAAGACCGATATGTTAAAATGTTAATGCTAAGAAAAGTCCATACACAAATAACTTTTACCATAAGAAAATATAAACAAAATTTGAGAAATACCAACAAAATAAAATTAACAACACCTAGAACAAACTATGGTAAGAGTGATATATTATATAAAGGAGCAAAAATATTTAATGACTTACACAAAGATTTAAAAGATGTTAATACTTTGACTTTGTTTAAAGTAAGATTAAAATTTTGAAAAACAACACTGTTTATGTGATCATTCAGTTTATATTTGTAAATTTAGTTTTAAAACTCATTATAAGATTGTATTCTTTATGAGTCTTTAAACCTAATGCTCGCGACATTTCGACCTTGCCTTTCGACCTGAAATATTCACAAATTCCACTTTTTACTTTTTACACTAATTAATTTTCCACTTGGGCACCGATAAATGTTTCTCACAAAATCCTAACTATCTCCTAACTAATATTATAAATACGAAATTGAATTTGTTTATTACCTCTTCACGCTTTATCTACTGAACCAATCTTGCTGAAATTTCGCATACACATAGTTAGAAGTAATGAGGATATAAGTTACCTTACATCCCGGGAAAAAGTACCCGTGAGAAATTCACGCGGGTGAAGCTGCGGGCAATAGCTAGTAAAGAATAAAGAATATTTATTTCACATAGATTAGTAAGTACCTAAATAAAAATACAGATGTAATTTCATTACAAATACCCGATTCAAGCGTAAATTTGTAAATATACTGTTGAGAATAGTTTCAACGGTCATTATACAGTTTTGTTCACAAAATTCTGTTGTGTAACCGCTAAACAGTGACATTAAAAGCTATTTGCGGAGTAAACTTTGTTAACTAAGCGTAGCCGGCATAGTGACGAAAAATAAAATAAGAACAGATGATGGAGCGTTAAAAATATTTGGTTAATAGTTTTTGCCCGTGGCTTTGCCCGCGTGCATATCGCACGGGACATGAACATGCTTTTTCCCGGGATGAAAGGTATCTTATGTCCTTCTCAGTACTTCTAACTATGTGTATGCGAAGTTTCAGGAAGATTGGTATAGAAGATCAAGCGTGAAGAGGTAACAAACAAAGGACGAAAAATATAAACACTTACACACTTCACACTCACTTCACTTTTTTACTTTCGCATTTATAATACAGGGTGGGCCATAAAGTTAAGCGGATTATAAAAAATCATATAAAAAAAACTACAAAGCCCAGGATAGAAAGAAT
Source organism: Ephestia elutella (assembly GCA_018467065.1). Classification (NCBI taxonomy): domain Eukaryota; kingdom Metazoa; phylum Arthropoda; class Insecta; order Lepidoptera; family Pyralidae; genus Ephestia; species Ephestia elutella. The sequence goes on from CM031564.1 coordinate 1,897,754, forward strand.
ATATTTAAAATAAAGAATACAAATGGGAATTTTATTTTATAAAAATAACATCGCCAAGATGTGAACCAACTAAACGTACACACTCTTCCAAACTAGTCCTCAAATTCAGGAAAACTCGCTGGCACATCGCTCGTGGGATAGCAGACATTTCCTCGCGAATGTTGTCTTTGAGCTGGTCATTGTCGTCGGTTTATTGGCGTAAACGCGACTCTTGGGATATGCCCAGAGAAAAAAATCCAGTGTCGAGAGATCTGGGCTCTGGGGAGGCCACGGAATGTCCCCTCGACGCGATATCAATTTTCCATTAAACATTTCGTTAACAACTTCCAAAGACTCATTGGATGTATGGGATGTCGCGCTATCTTGTTGAAACCAAGTCCTGCTGTTGTAGGCTTCAAAATTATGCAGTTGTGGAAACAAAAAGTTACGTAACATTGCTGTGTAGCGATCAAAATTTACTGTTATTGCCTGCTGGGGATCGCGCCATACAGATGCCGCAACTTCGCTTACATTTCCCTCCGTTCTTATCGACCTTGGACGCCCCGCAGGTTTTTCATTTAATCTCGAACCTGAAGACTCAACTTTCTGGCCCACGATCTGATCACACTTTCACTCGAACATTGGTTTAAATCATGTAAACTAAACTTAGAGCGAAATAGACGCCGCGAATAGAGCACAAATCGACATTTTTGTAATACGCCTTTACACAAAACGCACGCTGCTCTCCGGTGAAAAGCTCCATGGCAACGAATTTCCGAGAACCAAGCTACCTATTTCCACTACCCGCATCGCGCTCCCGCGTTCCTGTCACGAGTAATGCGATTTTGAAATTCGTACGCCTTTCTGGCCCACCCTGTATTAGTAAGGATTAGGATTACTAGTAGAAGTAAGTGATAAAATCTGCTAGAAAATTAAAAATGTCCCACTTTTTAAAACCCTAAGAAACCAAATCTCAAAATTAGACGACTTATATTTTTTATCATTTACTACATATATTATTATTTACAAGTTCAGTTTATCATCACTACATAGTATAAAACAAAGTCGCTTTCTCTGTCCCTATGTCCCTTTGTATGCTTAAATCTTTGAAACTACGCAACGGATTTTGATGCGGTTTTTTTTAATAGATAGAGTGATTCAAGAGGAAGGTTTATATCCCGTGCGAAGCCGGGGCGGGTTGCTAGTTTCATTATAAAAATGGAATGAGCCAAAAGGCTCATTCCACTTCATACGATACAAACGTGGGTGAGTGATTTTTATTTTATTCTTGTTTACTTAATAGATGTTCTGATCCTAGCCGTGTTCTGTAAATGCTTATATCAAGAATGAAATTTTCGAAAAGATAAATCGTTTATTCTGTATTGTCGATATTTGTGACTATTTGTGCCCTGTTTAACTTCCAGAGAAAACTGCAACTCGGTTAGCAAATAGATTAGAACATGTCGTAAGGGATCACCTTTTACAAAGGGATAATAGATTGAGATTGCCCCAGACCTTATTATATTTTTAGTAACAAAATTTATCATCAGCCTGGGGCATCCTGTTTTGCAACATGTACGAGTATCACACTGCTTTTAAATCAGTTCATTTTTTTTGTTCTTCTTTTCGAGTGTGTTATTACTACCACTGGTGTCAGATTTTATTCAAGTCGCCTAAAGGCATATGACGTGACTTTTACGACTACCGCCATCTAGTGGCAGTAGCCGGATACACACTAGTAAACTAAACAGTCGGCCAATGTGCAGGTTTCCTCACGATTATTTCCTTCACCGGAAGCAGGTGGTGGTCTATAAGAAAACTACCATACAAGAGTCAGATTGGTCTATAAACTTGGAGCGTGAGCCCCATATAATAATAAAAGTAATCTTCAGGGTCGGTGTAATTATTTTATTGGTAAAAACATAAGACCTAAAACAATTATAAATAACGGTTAGAAAACATAACAAGACACACTTCACTATAAATTTAGAATTACTTCCGAAAGAACCAATAAAACTTACCCTGGACGGGTCTATGTTGTTTTATATAATATTAAATATATTTTAGATATATTATTTATTTGCAATGTTAGACGATAAGTGATTTACATAAACTGAGTCAAGAATGATATCAAAATGTAGAATCGAATGTGTATGAATACAATTTAAAATTTATGACAGGTGAAATAAGTATGTATGTGCCAGCGCACGCATAAATGGATCAAAGAGGATGAACGCGTCGCCGCGTTACAAACTCATGCGACACAGGTAGGATTTGAACCCAGGTCCTACCCGACCTCAGGCGGGTGTCATTACTACTTGGCCACCACCGCTTTGATTTGGTAACAAGGTACAATTTGTCTCATCCTTTAGCCACCTTGCCTCCTCTACTTTTGCTTTCGGTACCAGCTGAAAATCAGCGCTTTATTGTATAATGAGTCTCAGCTGATGATTCAAATAAACGTATTACCTATCTATTTTTGGCTTCGGCGTTAGCACCATGCTGAGCTGGTCGCCTTTTTGACAAAATTAGTGTTTAATGTGTCTTTTTTATTTTTATTATCCGGTATTAAATTTAATACCTCAGCGTTTTCAGTTGAAGACGGCATGGTCGCTGGTAGCGCATCATGCTCTTCCTGAGCGGCTGCAGCAGGCGGGTAGCCTGGCATCTCGATTTGTCGAATAAATAATTTTTCTTATCTGGTATTTGGGTCTATATCATTGAGCCAAATATACGATTTTTTTTTACATAAAAAAGTGACAAGTTACCAGCTGTAGTCCAAAGATCCCAGGTTCGAATTTTACGAGTGCCTCATGACCTACCATGTAGTACCTTTAAACCTTGACTTGAGTCAGATTGGTATAGAAACTCTTGAGTCATAAGTTTCTATACTAATCTGACTCAATGGTAGTTTTCATAGATCTCAACTTCCTTTGGGTAAAGGAAAACATCATGAGGAAACTGGCAAACAGTTAATAAATTAATCAGTTATTGTCATTTGTATTGTTCTTCTTAGGTTTTGTCAACTGGAGAAAGCAATGATCTTGTTTTCCACGTCCTCCTTCTTCTCGGGTCGTATCCCTCATTACTGAGGGTCGTGACCCCCCGTAGAATAACCTTCTTTTTGACTATTACTCTCCATCTGTTTCGGTCTTTCGCTTCATGCAGGGCCTTGTGACGTGTTAAATGATGATCGGATTTGGTCTTACAATCTCGTAGGGCTGCGGCCTCTCGGTCGTTTGCCGTCATCCTTGCCTGTTACCATCAGTTGCTCGATGTTGTCACCGTCTTTTCGTGCCATCTGGCCGAAAAACTCCAATATTCTGCGAAGACAGGTGGTGGACAATATAGTTTTTACATATGTACCTATGAATTAAATGGGTGCATTAGTGTTATAAACGCACTTTAAGTAACCCTGAACTGGTCGATGGTACCGTACCAATACCGTGGTTTAATTGCATTCTGCGGGCAAGGAGTAAGAACTGCCAAACCAAAAAGGTTAATTGTTTTCTATTCCGACTATTTCCGACCCATTTTACTTCGGCCTTCGTTTCGGACAACCCCACCGCAAAATGCCATCCCCACAAATCGACTTTAACTCTTCACATTGCTATTTGGTTTTAGCGTATTTGCGGCCCATGGTAGGTACATTGCTTTTTGGCGCGTATCAATTAAATTAATTTGGATCATTACATTAAAGTCGAAATGGCAAATATTAGATTTTCTTCGACCGATATATTAAACTATCAACGTACGCCAATACCAGAGATGGGTGGGTAACCACCTGGGTTAAAATCCATCCACCACCCACCCATTTTATCACCCATTCCAGTCCATACAACGAAGTGGGTGATAACTGGGTTCTAACGCAGTCACGGGTTTTTACCCGGGTGCCGGGTGGTTACCCATCAAAAGCCAATCCAATACACAAATACACAAACACAAAACCAAAAAAAACATTATACTCGTAAATGTGCTAACGGGAACACTCACTTAATATTTATTTATCAAACAAGCAGACTAGTGACTTGTTGTTGCTGTTTACCGTGGGCGGAGTCGCGGGTAACAGCTAGTAAATAAATGAGTTGAAAATATTCAGTGTCTGCCATTCTGCGAACCGGGGGCATTTTTTTTCGCGCGCTATTTTTCGAATCTGTTCTTCGGCGCTCTAAACCGTTTTATGAGCTACCTGATTGCGGCGCCTGGTCATAGAATAAGTAACAATATTTAAAATTTGAAGAAAGTCCTTTTGATTTTTTTACACGACTGACCAAAAAAGGAGTGTTATGTTTTCAGGGTTCATGTATGTATGTAAGTATGTATGTATGTATGTATGTAAGTTTCTTTATTTCACCATGAGTCCTGAACGGCTTGCAGATTTTAATGTGAGAGGTATTTTTAGATTCCTTGCATTCCTCCGAGTGACATAGGCTATATGACGTCATCATAAAAACAAAATGGCGGATTATATATGCGATAAATAGCAGACCAAAAAAATAAAATTTGATCAATCTTATCGAATGGGGTATCATATTAAAGGGCTTTTAAAGGCGATTTCAAAAATGTAAATAACTTGTATGTTTGTATGTACCTACTTTTTGAGTAGAATATTGTCAGTCGTGTTTTTTATTTTTAATAATTTGCTTGTTTTAAATTACCCTCTATGTATTTTCTAGTATTTTTCTACCAGTTTACTTACTTTCACCGACATCCGTCCAGTAGATATTGCGTGATTGAGTAACAAGGGACATTCTCACACACATTTAAACTTTCACATATAACCCTTTCAAAACGATATTTTTTTTTGATATATATATTTTTTTTAATATTGTCGGGATCATAATTATTTTGTTATAATAGGAAATAGAACGTTCACTATTACAAGGGACACACCAATTATAATTTTCTATACTGCCAACTGACATTCTAGATAGAAACCATATCGCTTAGAATGATCGTTCAAATTCTATTGTTACTGATAAGAAAACTGTTTACGTAACATTTGCGCTTGAAACACGCGTCCGTCCGGTCACGATTCACGAAATGCGACCCGCCTGATGACTTTGAAATTTATAAAAAAATCGCAACACTGAGAAATACCCACAGAGCATATATGAAGGAAATACCCCTCGAGGTGCCCGATCGGCGATGGTGCCTAACCTTTGAAGTGGGACCCCCTGCCCTAGTGAGAGTTCAAATCCCTTCAAACCGACAAAGTGCGACGTAAGAACTAAAGGAGATTGGCTTTTATTGGAAAAGATGGCTGCGTTTTATGGATTTAATAAAGCGCGGGGAATAATAAATAATAAATAACGAGAATGGAGTTACGAGCTTTGCAATGGACCAATAACTTTGGAATTTAAAAATACTGAGGTATTGTGTATTTTTTTATTATGCCGCTTTTTACTATTTAATAGCTCTAATAGAAATAATAAATTTAAAGAGTTTCCGGTCGAGTTTGTGTTGAAAAATTGTATTTTTATTTTACTTACAAAATAGGGTTTTGTAAATAAAAACTCAACTACTTTACTACCTATAAGTATAACCAAATAAAATTATAATTAAGATGTAGGTATTTATAAAAAAGACGCCGAAAGAAACTTGTTACAGTTACAGAAAAAAAAAATATTATAGTGTTCGTTTCACGGAATAATAAGATAGAAGTTTACGACATGAGCTGCATGGGATTCCGATAATATCCCGCGGTAAAGAATCCTTTGTCTCTCTCCAGCCCTTTAAATTTATCCACACAAAAAATAGCATCAACCCATTTCTCTGCTTGGACGTTAAAACAAACACAAAACTTCGATGTTTGTACTGTTTGGTCTTTGTTGACTGGTAGATGGCGTTAAGTCCACCATTTGTACATAATTTTAGTACGTTTGGACAATAATTTTTTGTATTGTCATCAGATTCGACCGCCTAGCGGCGGAGCACCACTGCCTCCGCATCAAGCTACTGGGAGACTGCTACTACTGCGTGTCGGGGCTGCCAGAGGCTCGCGACGACCACGCCAAGTGCTGCGTCGAGATGGGACTCGATATGATCGACGCGATTGCGTAAGTTCGTTTTGTTTTTATTATCCTTCTCATTTACCTCTGTTAATACTGCGTGTCGGGACTGCCGGAGACTCGCGACGACCACGCCAAATGCTGCGTCGAGATGGGACTCGATATGATCGACGCGATTGCGTAAGTTCGTTTTGTTTTTATTATCCTTCTCATTTAACTCTGCTAATACTGCGTGTCGGGACTGCCGGAGACTCGCGACGACCACGCCAAATGCTGCGTCGAGATGGGACTCGATATGATTGACGCGATTGCGTAATTTCATTTTGTTTTTATTATCCTTCTCATTTGACTCTTAGGCGCATCAAATTAGCTTAACCCGGACATAATTCTATAACTGTAATTTTCTTTTTCTATATCATTAAGCATTGTTATTTATTATGTAATTAAGAAAAATTAAACAGTTTTGAAATGCGCGTCAATGCAAAAAAAAATAATAACTTAATTGCAAGTAAGTTTAATTTCATATGTACAGCATTATACATAACTCTGTCGAAATATTTATCTTATATTATATATCTTGCATTCTATTTATATAAATCAAAATTAAACTAATTAGTCATCCGGTACTACCATTACTCAAGAAGGTTCACAAAATTTCAGATTTTTTGGTGTATCTTACTAGATATAATAGATAACTGCAGTTTTACAACTTATTCAGGACAATGTTTTATTTTATTAAACAAATAAAAAAAAATTAAACAGATTCACTTTACAGATTTTTGTAAGAAAAATATTCGTAATTTTGGGAAAAACCAAAATATGTAACTATTTGGAAAATGTTTAATTTAAGCTTTGAACATAATACTTTTACCATGGAAATCAAATTAAACAATTATTGTTTACAGATATTCATTTTCACATATGTTTTTTCAGTCAAATTTTAATATAGACGTTATTCCTTGGGCCATAAAGCCGTAATTGGTTTATTTGCATGCATATACTGTCGAGATGCGACGCGACTAGCTAGACGCACAACTTGCCCGCCACTTAGTTACGCGGGCATATTTTATACCTAATAAAATTATAACTAGTTACGTTTATAAATATAAGCAAAGCATATTACATTGATAATAAATCTATCGTAAGGCTCATAAATGATATGCCCGTATTTATTATAATATGTTTGCTATATCACTATGTAAAATATTTTTATTTCTTATACTACACAACACAGTCCTTATTGAACTCACATTACGCTCTCTGTATATCTATTCTACGAGCATATATATAAAAGCGAAAATCACTCACTCATGTATCACGAAATCTCGAAAACTACTGAGCTAATGAAAATTAAATTTGGCAGGAAGGTCTAATGTGACTAAGAGGCATCCACTAAGAAAAGATTTTTGGAAATGATACCAAGGGGGTAAAAAGGGTGTTAGCAATTTGTATGACTTCGTCATTTTTGAAGTGAGACCTATGAAATTTTATATTTATGCAGAGCGCGCTACCGCCGGCCGCTCAGTCTCCCCGCCCCGTTCCTACCGCCTCATAACCCGCGCATATTTTGTTTTTTTGTTATAAATTTCATAAACGCGACACTGTATAATTTTGGTAAGTGCTACAGTCTATGTATGTACCACAGACCACGGGCGAAGCCGGGGCGGACCGCTAGTAAAAAAATATTTATTTATAGGTATACAAGTAACAAACAATAATAGGCATGAAGAATGGGTCAAAAAACGAAATTCTGTTTAGTCCGTCAATCAGATAATCATACTTCATACTATAATACTAATATTATAATTGCAAAAGTTACGATGTTTGTATGTCTGTGAGTTTGTTCCTCAATCACGCAACATCTACTGGATGGATTTCGATGAAATTTGGTACAGATATAGATTTTGATCTGGAATGCACATAGGCTACTTTTTATACCGAAAAATACGGTTCCCGTTGGCCTGGATACGGGTTTCAGTAACGCCATCTATTCTCAAAGAAATGTGGCACTAGATGGCGCTTAAAATAATTTATGGTTAAAAGGACTTACCTAAGTAATTTTCAACTAAAATTATACGAAATATTACATCCGAAGAGATTTAATACCAAGTAGTACGTATTTTTTCATGTACTCCGTCCACATAATACAATGCATATATTCTATAAATAAATAAGAACAAAAATGAACTTTTTCGGTCATCATACATTCACTCATTAATAAAGTTCCTTCGTTCACCGACCTTTAGCTAATGTCATTATTTTTAGAGCTGCTGTTTAAATTCTGCAACCCTGGGCACAAAAGACATGGTAGCAGAGTTCTACGAGCGAGCATGTCAAACGGGATGTGTGGGAGATTAAATCTCTTCGGATGTAACATTTCGTATAATTTTGGTTGAAATTCACTTTGGTAAGTTCTTTTAACCATAAATTATACTTTAATATTACATCCTCGAGATTTAATACCAAGTAGATGTTTAGCGTAGATATGTTGCAGAATGAAAGAAACTGGTTATTCAAAGAAAATTTTCAATTTTGGAACGGCAAAATAAACACACAAAAACACAAACAGTAAACAGCCATACTACATTTATTTTAATGAGTATTTTTTTTTAATTTTGATTGGTTTTGGATATGATTCTCTTTTCATTAGCATAATATCTTTGGGCCTAGTATAACTTCCCAATCAAAATATTCCTATTCTGGCATTACTGCCTCAAGCAGGGGAACACTGTTGACAGCCCAGTACGTCACCCTTTCTCCCGCTTCGTCTCTTCTCCATCGATCTGTTAAAACGTCGCGTCCGACGACGCAACGCATTGATGGGGCAGGTCACAACAAAATATATGAAAAATGTCGCAACGTCGACGCTGCGACGACGCTGTCACGACGCAACGCAACGCAACAGAGCAATGGGGCTTCGCCCTAAGCTGATACAAATTATTATAATAATTTAACAAATAGACTACCTATGGCCAGCTTGGCCTCTCAGCAAAGATTAAAGCGGTTTCAAAAAAATTTGGTAAAAATGTACAGGGCCTAGCAGAGACCCAAAGTAAGTAGTTAAATTCATATAATTGATTGAATTTGAATCTTAGGCTTATAAGTGAAAAGTCACCAGAAAGTTGACATATTTAAGGTCAATTATTACCATATGTTCAATGCGGGATATTGACTGATAATGCGGAATGCCGACTGGCATTCGGTACATATTTTTCCATTTTAAAATGAAGACAATTGATGGATTCATTTAACTTTCATTAATTTAAGAAAAAAATTCAATTTAAAAATTCTGGAGAAAGGAATTGATCTGGTAACTCATGGTAGGGTGGCATGGCACCGAGATTACAAGTTAATAAGGCGTTAAACATTTTATTTTCAGAAAAAAAACGATTTTTGGTTCAGTAGTCTAGAACACACATTGACATAGAACAGCAATACTGGATTGTCGATAATTGTTCGCCAGTTATTATAATAAAAATAAATAAATAAATATATACGGACAAATCACACAGAGTGAGTTAGCCCCAAAATAAGTTCGAGACTTGTGTTATGGGATACTAACTCAACGATACCATATTTTATGACAAATGTAGATATAGATAAACATCCAAGACCCAGGTCAATCTGAAAAAGATCATTTTCCATCTTGACCTGACCGGGGATAGAACCCGGGACCAGTGATTACTTCTCCAGCAGGATCTTTCCCCAGCATTCAGAGACCTGTCCAAATAGTTATATTATTTTATCCAGTACGGCCGCTAAGGGCTTTCAATTTTCATCGATGTCGATTCCAGGTCTTGTACTGGATCCAATCGGAACTGGCGGCTCCGAATCTCGTACTATTCCTGGATATTCCTACCACGTTAGGAAAGTAATAGATTATCCCTGTATAATATCTCGTATTACCACTTTAGGGAAGTAATAATTTGGTTCTGGATGATATCTCGTAGTAACTCGTACTAATCCTGGATAATATCGCGTATTACCACGTTAGGGAAAGTAATAGCTTGGACCTGGATAATATTTTGTATTATCTCGTACTACACCTGGATAATATCTCGTATTATCACGTTAGGGAAGTAATAATTTGGTCCAGGATCATTTTTGTACCCTAATGCTTTTTGCATTAGTCCTTGTTGCATTTTGTACTGATGACATTAGGAAAGAAATAGTTTATTCCTGGACAATATCTCGTATAACCACATTAAGATGGCAGAAAAAACATGATTTTTATTTTCTTAGATTATTGATAACAATTGTCAGACCACGCTTCCAAGCGTATTATGTAATTTTAATACTTCTTCAATAAGTAAATTTAAAAATACCTATTGCGAGGGTAGGTTGGCTAATATTGTCGTCTTCATATCGTTTGGAACGATTCAAATTTTCCTCCAAGCAGCATAGTTTACGGCGCGGCGAATTGATACCATAATACATATTTTCTTTATGTTTTCTCTTCTTTTCCGCGTGTTAAGTAACTTATTAAGAAAGAAAGAAATCATTTATTTGTTAAACATAGGAACATGCACTTGGTAGATAAAATAAAAATTTTGAACCACTATGTTTTGCCGTTACAATACAGCATACAAATATATAGGTAATAATTTAATTAATTCAGACATGTCAAATTAAATCATATTTAAATAAAAGTTGCCATAACAATCATAGTAGGAATCATATATAAATTAAAATAAATGAAAAGTTAATCAAATAATTATAAAACAAATGTCAAAAAAATAATAATTAAAATGTGTCATTTAAAAAGTTATTAATACAGTAATAACATTTTTTAACTAGAAACGAGTATAACTTTTGTTTCACATTTTCACATTTAGCATTTTATATTCATTAGGCAGTTTATTATATATCTTAGGAGCCATTCCAATTAGCGCAGTAAATAGAGCGAACCTTCCCTAGGAGTTAATTACGTGCGGTCCAGTAACTCAATTTTTTATATTATTGTTTAGGATGGTTGTAAATATTTAAAATAAATATGGCACAATTGACTAGCTTTTGCACTCGCCGCCAAATTGGAAAAATAAAAAAAAAATCACCACTTTGTTCGGTTTTTCGCTTATATTTTCTTTTAAGTGCATTTTCAATAGAAAAGTGTTCTACACAATGTTGTAGAAAATTAAATTTGCCGTTATTTACATTTTATATTTTGTTTCTAGGACTGACAGTTTCCGAGAAAAAAAAAATCCTTTACCTTAAAAAATCTCATTTTTCAAACATTCGTCAATCTTTTTTAATTTAAAACGATGTAATCCAGTCATGACCTATTCTAGGAGAAAAAGTAGCAGAACAAACATCGTAGGGAATTTAATTACCTGCAAAACGCATTTGTTTATTTCTTAACCAACCCTGCAAGGTGGAGAGTAAAACTAAATGATAAAACAACGGAAATTGTTTTTTGCTAAAATATTTTACTTTTTACTAACTGAATCTCGGTCCCATGGAAATTTCGGGATATAAAGTACCTTATGTGCTAGTCCTGATATTTTTCTACTAGTATACCAAATTTAATCGAAATCCGTCTAGTAGATTTTGTGTGATTAAGCAACAAATATCACACCCAAACTTTCCCATTTATAGTGTGATTCATTGCAGGTGAGTAACCGGTAACCTGATTGGGACACTGTTAAAGTGTCTGTGGACATTATCAAGTACAGATATTAGATAATATTTGCTTCATCAGCAATAAAGATTGGGAAAGAAACCCGATTTTAAAATGAAAAAGTTTGGATGTGATATTTCTTGCTCAATCTAAAAAATTTACTGGACGAATTTCGATAAAATTTGGTATGCTAGTAGAAAAATATCAGGGCTAGCACATAAGGTACTTTTTATCCCAATATTCCTATGGGAGTAAAGCCTCCGGCTGCAGCTAGTAGACAATAAAATATGATAGCAAAAACGTTATATTTTAACTTTTACTTTTACTGCCTACTCCGTAGGGTTGGTTAAAAAAAATTACATGTGTTTTGTAGGCAACTAAATTTCCTTCAAATTTTATTCCAATATATATTTTCCTAGAGTAGGCCATAAATGAATTACAGCGCTCTGAAGTAAAAAGTTTGACAAATTTCCAAATGCGATTAAAAAATGCGATTTTTTTAAAGTGCACATCTCCATAACTATTAGTCCTAGAAACAAAATATAAATTGTACATTATAGGAAATTTATTTTTACAACGTTGTGTAGAACTCTAATGTAGCTAAAATGCATCTAAACGAAGGTGAGAGCGCAAATCTGAATAAAGTGACAATTTTTTTGGTTTTTCCAACATATGGCGGGCGTTGAAGGGGGAGAAATTGTGCCTCTTGCATTTTAAACACTTACTAACCATCCTAAATAACATATCAAAAATTCAGAACTATTGAACCATTTGTAAGTAAACCCTACCCTTAGCTCTATTTTGGTCTTTATTCAATGAACTATGGACGGATTTGTATTAAATTTGGTATACTAGTAGAAAAATACCAGAAATAGTACATAGGTTACTTTATATCCTGAAATTCCCACGGGAGCGAAGACCCGAGGCGCAGTTAGAAGAAAATAAAATATTATAACAAAAAAGCAATATTCCGTAGTTTTAATATTGAGTTTTACTCCCCATTCTGCAGGGTTGGTTAAGAATAATGCAAATGCGTTTTGTAGGTAATTAAATTCCCTACAAACTTTGTTCTAATACTTATTCTCCTAAAATATGCCATAACTAGATTACAGCGTTCTGAAGTGAAAAGTTTGACAAATTTCCGAAAAAGAAGATTCTTTTAATTTTTTTTATGAGCACACATCTCGGTAACTATCAGTCCTAGATACAAAATGTAAAATGTAAATAAAAAGAAATTTAATTATCTACAAGATTTTGTAGAACACTTTCCTAGCAAAAATGCATCTAAACGAAAATATGAGCCTAAATCTGAATAAAGTTTTTTTTTTTTTTTAGTTTTTTAAGATTACCACGGACGCGGGAACTTGGCAATTGTGCCCTTTTTATTTTGAATACTCACAATAATCCTACACAACATTTCAAAAAATTCACAATTACTGGACCGTTTGTAATTTGATTCTCGTCTATTTACTGCGCTAAATAACACTTTTGCGAACTTGCGCTAAATTACATTTGAGTGTCACAACATTATATAATTTTTGTGGTCACAATCTGTTCCTTCTACGTGAATCTGACAACATCGGAAATAATTTAGGGTTACTCTTTACAAAAACAGCCATTTCATAAATGTATAGAGAAGGGACAGTTAGTATATTTTTATGGTCTTAAAGTATTCAACACAGCTATCCCTAGTTTTAAGTCCACATATTGCTCGTAAGCGCCTTTTTTGAGTTTTAAATATGACTTCTCTTTCAGTAGTATTACCCCAGAATATTATGCCGTAACGTAATATAGATGCTACAAGACCGTGGTAGGCAGTCATTACAGTGTTACGATTGACAATTTTTCGTAAGTTATATAACGCATACGCAAGTTTATTTAATTTTTGACTAACTCTTCTGAATGAGGCCTCCATGAAAGATTGTTATCAATTTTTAGTCCTAAAAATTTTGTCTGATCTACAGTATCTATATCTGTATCTTGATAATGAATATTCATGTAAGGTAACTTTTTATTGTAAAAGTGCATAACGTTTGTTTTTGTCAAATTTATTGTTAGATTATTATTCTCAAACCAATTAATTAAACTTGATAGATAGAAAAAAATAATAATAATTTGAACGAGAGTATGTGTGACGGTGCGCACACGAAACACGAATGACATTAGCTAACGGTTGGTGATCGAAGGAACTGTATTAATGAGTGAATGTATGATGACCAAAAAAGTTCGTTTTTGTTCTTATTTATTTATAGAATACATATATGCTTTGTATTATATGGACGGAGTACATGGAAAAACACGTACTACTTGGTATTAAATCTCGAGGATGTAATTAAAGAGTATATAATCACTACGTTTTAGATGTAATATTAAAGTATAATTATGCATTATTTTTTCTAAAATCAACCTGCAAGATTGAAACTTGAACTTACTTAAAATATACTTTTTGCCGCGGGCGAAGCCGCGGGTAACAGCTAGTGCAAAAATAAAACGTGTTTAAGTTTGAGAGTGGGAATAAAAACGTCACGAGTATGCATAAGACGCAACTAGACGTGACGTCATGCGTCTTTTTACACGACTGACCAAAAAAGGAGTGTTATGTTTTCAGGGTTCATGTATGTATGTATGTAATTTCTTTATTCCACCATAAGTCCTGAACGGCTTAACAGATTTTGATGTGAGAGGTATTGTTAGATTTCTTGCATAAGCCCGAATGACATAGGCTATGTAAGTTGTCAGTCGTGTTTTTTATTTTCAAATAATTAGCTTGTTAACTTATTATATCTCTGTCATTTTAAGAGTATATAAAAAAAAACAAAAAAATACGTATCTAATATTTTATAAATAGGTAATCTATCTGATGATCGGTTCATATTGTAGGTACCTAAATGATAACAGATATAACTTATTATAAGAGAACTGTTGTATAATATGAATTGCAATAAATGTTTTATTTGAATTGAATTGAATTGGACAAAGAATCAAAAATCAATCGTCATCCCTAATTAGGTCTGAAAACAAATAAAACTCCTTACTCCTTGGAAATGTATATTTATATAACATTTTCTTAAAATCGAGTATACATTTTAGGAAAGCAATGTTAAATAAGACGTGGACATGTTATAATAATAATAATAAGCAATTAAGCACGCGAGCGATTGACCGAATTATGACGTATGGGGTGACGGCGGCGGCGCGGGCGCGGTGGCAGAGCGCGCCACCGCTCCGTCTCCCCGCCCCGCACCCACCGCATGTACCCCGCTCACAACCCGCGATCGCGCGTATTTTATGTTTATTTATAAATTTCATAAAAGCGACACTAAACTGTATAATTTTGGTAAAAACATAATTGTGGCATCTCAAATCCTATAATTAAACAAAAATTCCACAGTTACGATTTTTTTTCTAGCGAGAAATACGTTTTGATTGAAACGTTAAAAAAAAATGTTTAATTTTTGTGTAATGTATCTATAAAGACTTTATCAAGCTTATCAGAGTACATAACATAATAGTTGTTATTTTTGCTTAATGATATATAGGCATAAAATGAATACTACTAAAAAAAACACACATGCGAAATAAGATTTTGTTTAATTTTGATTTAAAGTGGTAGCATTTAACTACAGCTTAAAATTATACTTACAAGGTTTTCGGTTACGTATTTTACTTTTACGATAAAGTTCGGTGATTGACAAAATCGTGTGATTTTCATAAAAAAACATTACCACCGCGGAATTTTTACAGCTCGGTATTAATTTATATTTGACACTTAATATAAATATCCAAAAAAAATAAATAAACATCGAGTTAATGAATTATGTCCGGGTTATGCTAATTTGATGCGCCTATCTGCTAATACTGCGTGTCGGGACTGCCGGAGACTCGCGACGACCACGCTAAGTGCTGCGTCGAGACGGTACTCGATATGATGACGCGATTGCGCAAGTTTATTTTGTTTTACTATGCCCGTCGTTTGCCAGTTCTTTTTCAAGCTAATCTATAACAACTTGCTCGACATAATGGAAATTTAAACGTGCTTTCCATTTTGGTGACAAGGTGTAATTTAATAGATTGCAATTAGATGAAATCTACATCTTCTAAGGCAAAAATTCATTTAGATTACTTGTCTGTCCGTGTACCAAATATGAACTCATTCGGTCTAGTAGTTTCCGAACAAAAGGCTGGGACAGACGGCTTGGTAGATAACGGACTGTTCTAATACTTGCTTCTGACTATTCCAATATGGGTGATTTATTCCTTTTTGAGGTACTAATTCCTAAAATCGAATGTATTCCAGATTGGTCCGCGAGGTGATGGCGGTGAACGTAAACATGCGCGTGGGCATCCACACGGGCCGCGTCCACTGTGTCGTGCTCGGCCTCCGCAAGTGGCAGTTCGATGTGTGGTCCAATGACGTCACGCTCGCCAACTACATGGAGAGCGGTGGCGTAGCTGGGTAAGTGAATCTCTATTGGTTCAACTCCACTGCTACTTTTGAACTCAAGTTTTAAGATTTGGAACTGTACAATAAGAAGATAGATACAGAAAATATATTTTATAATTATAATTTTCCATATAAACCTGACCAAGGATCGAACCTGGCATCTTTTAGCTCAAAGCCAAGGGTTCCACCACAGAGATAATGCCATCAATGAAATCTTGTTTGGAAACTTATTCTTGTTATATGATAACATCTACAAATGAAGCCATCTAAATGGCTTAGTTTTAGTTTTGGCACAAATTTTTTTATTTGTGTGCCGTTCTCGCCATAGCAAACATATTAGAGAAGCTATAAGATACTCCTTTATATCAAGAACCATCATCTGATGAGTCGCTCTCCACCAGAGCAGAGAGGAGATGTGTTCCAACCACCAATATTATCATGCGAAGTTCTAATTTTGAATAACAGAATTCTATTGGTTCTACCCCTAATCTCATACCCAAAACTATCAAACTAACACCTGATTTATTGTACAGCCGCGTCCACATCACGAAGGAAACGCTGAAGTGTCTCGGTGACGACTACAAGGTGGAGCCGGGGTATGGTGGGCAGCGGAACACTTATCTCAAGGACCACAATATCGAGACCTATCTGATCGTGCCTGACGACACCAGCCGAGTGGTAAGTGAACATCTCATCATTATCATGACCTCTGACATGTCCGTCAACGAATCTTGTTATCTCCATAGATGAACGGATATGGCTAGCGAAACCAAACTTGGTTTTAAAGATCCGGTTGCATGGCGCACAGTGCAACTGAGCTAAGTTGTTGTATGTGTACGTGTAGGAAGGCTAGGGACGGGTCTTGCTTTGATTTGCAGCTAAACAATCGTAAGTGATTGTAAAATTGGTCATAAGAATTATTTAATGTTAAAGCACTCAAAGGTTTATTTGAAATGTACACCATATCATAGCCAGGTTTTCACTTAACAACGTATCAAAAATGCAACTTACTTGGATCACTTTTGACGCGAACCGAAGTACGAACACCTGCTATCAGCGCCACACAACCAAACAAGCCTTTATTACTCTAGATATTTCAATACGTCTGTCATTTTATGAAACTGGCCATTATGATATTCTGGACATTCCAATACGTTTCGTAATTTCATGAAACTGGCCATTTCGATGCTCTGGTCATTTCAATACAGTTAAATCAACTTTTAAATAAGTGTATTTAAGTACTCTCCAATAAAGAAAAATCGGCAAAGGTTGTCGATTTCATTTTAGATACCAAAATTCATGATATCTGGTACAGTAGGGACCAATCCACTGTTTTGAGTATTTTAATTTGAGAGGCGAAATGGTATAAATTATTCTCAAAATAAACGTAAAAGCTATAATTTCTGAATTCATTCGAATACTTCGTTCATTGCCATTGCCAACAAACAGATTTAAAGATTTCCTCACGGGCGAAATAATTCACCTTAATTCTAATAGAGTAACAACAATAACAGCCGAGCGCTCATTAAATCGGATATACCGAGCGTTCAAAATGTTTTTATATCAGGCTAAGCGCGATATTTTCAAAATCACAGTTGATTGAATCGTGCGATAAATAAATATGGTACCTGGCAAAACATATACTTAAATACAACTGTATTTTTAGTGCCTGCTTCATGTGAGTGAATTCAGATATGCTCGGCGTGTCTTTATATAAATCAGAGACTCATTAACCATCCATAAGAAAACCCAAGCCCCGCCAGTGGGGACTTTAAAATGGCTGATGATGATACTCAATGGCCTAAATCAATCAATCAATCAAATACGTTATTTATAAAACATAGGTAGGTAGTAGAACCTAGGTTTACAGGTTATAAAAATACAGTGTCTCTATAAAGTTGTGCCGGTAAAGGCTTACCATTATTGACCTACTAGCCTGTACCCGCGAACTTCGCCCGCACGTTATTTACTATTGTTAACATCTATTGGTATCAAGATGAAACACACACCAGTTTTTAAGTTAGACCTTCAACAATTCTATTGTAGATGAAATTCAATGCTATTATTTGTTTTATATATTGTAAGAATGCATTTATTTATTTACTATCGATTGCCCGCAGCTTCGCCCGCGCGTAACTCAGGTTCTAAGCTGCGTATCAAGATGAAACCTACGCCAGATTTTAAGTTAGACCTTCTATAATACAACAGTGAAAACCGCATCAAATTTGGTCCAGTAGTTTTTTTGTCATGCGCGTACAAACATACAGACAGAAAGACAGATAAAAAAATGAAATACAATGGTTTTGGCTTCTATATACCCTTTACAGTTTTTTTTCTTAAATGTCTTCTATTTATAGATACAGGCAGTTACAGCTTTATTATGTTTTGAAGATTGGATTATATATTTTGCAGGACAAGAAACCACAGCACACGTTTTCTCTGAATGGCAATGTCTCCAAGGAAATGCGTGTCATGGGCCACGGATCCCAGCACGGCAAGCACTCATCCAAGTTAGTATCTTGACACAGAATTAATATAAGTACCTACTAGGTACAGAAAGGAAGCTCAACAAGATGAAACCTACGCCAGATTTTAAGGTAGACTTTCAACAGTGAAAACCGCATCAAATTTGGTCCATTAGTTTTGCGTGATGCGCGTACAAACATACAGACAGAAAGACAAAAAATCGACAAAAAATGGTCTTAGCTTCTATTGACCCTAAAAAGACCACCAGTAGTTTTTTATTTTTATTTTCTATGTACAGACACAGACCAGTTACTGTTTTATTATATGTTTTGATTGATTGATGATGTGACGGCAGGATCGGAGTGGACTCTAGTAACGAGAATAAGAAGCCAGAAGATGAGGTGAATGAATACCTGATGAAGGCCATAGACGCGCGCTCCATTGACAGGCTGCGAGCTGATCATTGCCAACCCTTCACCCTCACGTTCCGTGATAAGGCCCAAGAAAGGAAGGTAAGTTGTGAACCTTGCTTTTATCTCTTGTTAATTTCTCAGGTTCAAAGTCAAAGTCTATTGTTTTTATTTAAATAGGCTTGAAAATACCACTTTAAAATCGTCATATTCTTGTTTTTTTGTTAGTTGACGTCATAAATTTACTTAAAACTAAGGTTACCACCGCCTCCAAAGCGCACGTGTCTCCACTTGCGCTGTGGAGGCGGCGCAACAAACTCCACTCCTGCATTTTCTCCAAAGACGTCACTTTACAACATATGTCTTACAATTAAATCTATGTGGACGAATATACATTTCTCTAGTCTGGTCAACGAACGATTGTGGATGGAAAAGGCGAATGCAGAAACTTTAACTTAGGAACTTTGTTTAGACTAGTTAGGCCGCACATGGAATATTGTTCTCACCTCTGGGCCGGGGCTCCTCAGTACCAACTTCTCCCTTTTGACACGTCGTGCTAGTCGCATGGTCGACGACGAGATTCTCGTCAGCCACCTCGATCCTCTGGCTCTGCGCAGGGATGTTGGATCCTTGTGCATTCTCTACCGCATTTTTCATGGGGAGTGCTCTGAGGAATTGTTTGATCTAATACCCGCCGCAAAATTTCACCACCATACCACCCGTTATAAACTGAAATTTCACCCAAACCACCTGGATGACTGGCTGTCAACCACCTTGCGTTTTAAAAGACACTTCTTGCTACGTACGACCAAACTGTGGAATCAGCTTCCTGCGGCGGTGTTCCCGAACCGATACGACATTGGAACCATCAAAAACGAGCCTACGTCATTTTAAAAGGCCGGCAACACTCCTGCGATACCCCTGGTATTGTGGTTGTCCATGGGCAGCGGTGATTACTTACCATCAGGTGACCCGCTTGCTCGTTTGCCGCCCTATGTTATAAAAAAAAGAGATAAACATACTAAAAGTCCTGACCCAAGAAGATTTTTTGTTTTTTGCTTACATCCCGAAAACGGTGGGTCATGCGAAATTTTGTTGTACTCGGGCTCTAATCTGCTGGGCCAGGACTTTTAGTATGTTTATCTCCTAACTAGTCCAAACAAAGATCCCAAGTTAAAGTGTCTGCTTTCGACTTTCCATCCACACTACCTTTGTAAGCACTCACTCAAGGTGCAAGCGATGTTTATCTATAAAAGATGGTGCAATTAGCTATTAGAATGGTGACTGTCATTTTTCATATATTGTTGGTAATTAAAAAAATCCCTAGATTAGGGCTTTCAGAAATACAACTGTGGAAGCAATTAATTTCATTTAGTAATCAGTTTTTGCGTGATGTGCTAAACATACAAACAGACAGAAATAAAAAAAAAACATTTTGGCTTCTAATGGCACTGTAAAGACCCCTCATCCTCATCCTGGTCACCGGTTCCAGTCGCGGTTCCTATTTCCATTATTTGGTATCCATTTAGTAGCTGAAATGGCCCAACGATTTATTACATGTTAAGAATATTAAAATCGTTTTTGCTTGACACAACAGGCTTGCTTCCATACTGGTCTGGGAGCGAAGAAAAAACATAGAATGTGTCAGCTGCTTCTCTTCCCGTGCAGATTGTAAAAGTCAATCAAGGGAAAGGGCTTTAAACTGGGGACTCCTCCACTCATAGGCGACGGGCTAGCAACCTGTCACTATACCTGAATCTCCATTCCATCAGAGAGCCCACTATTCAGCTAAGCGTGGCCTTCGAGTCTCACGAGTCTTGGCTCTGTCTACCCCGTAAGGGATAAAGACGTGATTCTATGTATGTATGTACTGTACAACATGCTTGTTCGATTAGATTCAAGCGATTGTAACAGATATTATACCTATTTAATTTGCTGTCGTCAAGACCAATTATAAGCTTTTTTGCGGGACAACGAGGGGATTGTGGATTAATGAATAAAACTCCTTTGTCTGATATTAAACGTTCTAATTAGAAATCATTGTGACGAGACAAGGGAGTGGTCTTCGGATTTCAACTAATTTAGATAACTTTATTATTAAAATCATTAGGAAGACTAATCTTTGAATAATCAAAAGTTACTGTTGAGATATGGATAGTACTAGAGTTTATTCATATACCTAGGATGAATAAAGTCTAGTCGCATCTACATATCAGAATCTACATACATCGCACTATCAGAAAAAATACTGCTTTTGAAGGAATTTTAACTTCTTGAGTTAAGTTTCATTTATTTAAAACTAGCTTCGCTCCCGTGGGAAGCGGCTCTACCCCGTTCTTTTGCGGGTTGGGATGCTATGATTATGAAAACGCACACATTGACGTGTTACTGACGTGTTCACGGATGTATAGCCTGGCCAGGAATATAAAAACCCTCGCCATGTTGCGGAAGAGCAATAGAACTAATTCCTTACACTGGCAACTAATTTAGAAACCCATCTGTCATTTCTCTTGTCAAAGTTTGACTTTCAATCAAGGGCGGATCCAGTAGGTATTTTTTTTCTGGGAAGGGCACCGTTTTCCATTCTCGAGAATATTTCCGAAGTTTCATTTGTAGTAGTAATAGGTATATATGACACCCCGTTTTTATGAAGCGCCCTCCCTGTGGCAGTGTTGCCAGATCCAATTATTAAAAATCCTTAAATCTTTGCTGAGAAATCCGTAGATAAATCCGTAGATATACGGATTTCATCATCATCATAATCCACAGCCTACCGTGACCCACTGCTGGATGATCTACGGATTTATTTAGAGGCAATCTACGGACTGACGGATTTACATGCAAAGCCTTACGGATTTTAAAAATTGTATCTAACAACACTGCTGCCAATATCTTCCCTGATTAAGGGCCGTGAGTAGAGGCCTTTATGAATATTGTATTTGTTCGCAGTACACTGCCGAGCGGGACCGCATGCTGAAGGCGTATTTCTCGTGCACGCTAGCAGTGTACCTCGCTGTCATCATCATCCAGCTACTCGCCTACAAGATGTAAGTTGAGGGGTAGAATATTAATATATCGGGAAGCTCACGGTAGCCGAAGTATTAACACCATAAAATATTGAAATATTAGAATCAGCACATCGTAATACAGATGCTGACGCGAACCACAAAACTGACAAACTGACACTGACAACCGTTCACGCACTAACTCAAAGAGAAAAACAATAAACCATCGTAAAAACTTATTACTTCAATGCAATAGACAATACGCATTACAGAGGGCGCTAGGTATTAGTGCCCCGACAAATATTTAGAGACAAATTGAACAGATTGAGATAGCCCCAAAGTAAATAGCTAGCTTGATGAGCGTCATCGTCATTCAGCTACTCTGCCTGAAGATTTATGTGAAATAAGAGGAAAACAATAAGCGATTTTTCTGACAGCTAAATTAAGAAAAAAAACAGTATAAAAAAGTCTCAACAGATGGCGTTATATCGAAAGCCAAGTCGTAATAGTGGCTGTACCTATATTGTGGGCTTTTTATTGTCAGCCAGAGACAGAAAAAAATCACATAACAATTTGACAGTTGCACAAATCACAATATTGATACTTTTTAGATGTTTTTTTATTAGGCTTTATTTTTTTTAAATGCTACTAAGCGCCACCTATGAATTCATCTGGAACTATTTTTTTTTAATTTGGGTCTCGGAAAATCCCTCATTAGAGAAAAATCACCATGGTCTTAGTGAAAAAGAATAACAACTATAAAAACCGTAGTTATGCGTAGTATTATGCGCGGGCCGTCATCTTTGTGCCAAATCCTTTTTCGGCGCCGGGTTTTGGTGTGCACGATTTTTTGTAGGTATGTCATGTCTATTATGTTTTCCTTCATCTAAGCAAATCACACAGACTGAGCTAGCCCCAAAGTAGGTAGCTACCTAGAAGCTATATAATACTACCATGGGCCCGGGATTTTGTGCCAGTGAGCAGATATACAGCTGTATCTAGGTGCTTAATTGTCACTATTTATCAGTGTTGCCAGATGGGGGATATTCCCCCCAAATTTTAGTAATTTTTGAAAATCGATTGGGGGACTTATAAATCTTCGTTTCTAACAAACAGTATCATTTTGGGGGGAGGAAAAAATGGTATTGGGGGAAAATTTTAATCATCTTCATACATTTTGGGGGGAGGAAAAAATGGTATTGGGGGAAAATTTTAATCATCTTCATACATTTTGGGAAAATTTGGGGAGATTTCGTTGAAATTTTGGGGGGAAACCTAGACAGTCATCTGGCAACACTGCTATTTATAAGCAAAGACCTGTATCATAGATTAAGGAAGCAACACGATTTGATTGATTATGAGAATTTCGGTAAATCCTCTCTTAGTACATACCACATTTGTTCTAGACTACCATCTACACTTGCACTCCCTAATTAATTCATTTTTTCTTGTTTACATGTTCAGGTTTACATTGGTTGGTGTATAATGTTTGTATAGGTAATATACATGAACCCAGGTAGGGTGTTGCAAGTTAATGTCAAGAAATTAGTAAATTAGAATATGAATAACTATATTAAATAAATTGAATAGATTAATACATTCAAATTCGTTACGCCCAGTAGTTTTGGCTGTGCGTTGTCTGTCAGTAACGGAAGAATTTTATATATTTTACAGTACGCTGGTGAACTTGGTGATGATTGGTTTGTGCTCCATTGTGCCTCTTCTCATCGGCTACCTCGTCTTCTGCATGGACTTCAAGGTATGCTAGAATAAGATAAGCAAGGATCGAAAATAATTCCTGCGATTTGAATGCTCTATTATGAGTAATATAGGCTATATGTGGCCAAGGGAAAAGGTACCATGTGATTGGCGCTTAAGTCGTTCCGAAATACAAATCATACGAGTTTACTTAGCTTATAATAAACACAATGTCGTGAGTACATACTACCATAAGGTACCTTTTTCCCCGTGAATTGACATTTGACTATTTATTACCATAAAAACCCGTGCGAACCCGGTATTGGCCGCATGTCACACTAAAAGAGTGTGTTTGTAAATTTGTGAGTTTGTTCGTCGGGGGTTAATTCATCTACTGAACCGATTTCAAAAAAATCTTTCACCAATAGAAAGCTACATTATACCTGAGTGACACAGGCTACAATTTACGTATGTACCTCCCGATTGAAGTTGAAACATGTTATGTTTGTGATCAAGTAACTACAAGATATGGTTAAGAACAAAAATAAATAAATAATATAAATAAACCAAGACAAAATATACAACCCGTATATTGCCCGGATACTTGGGAATTAAGCAGACCTCCTCCTGGCAGCACCTGTTCACTAGTTGAAGTCCCTAATTATTTCCAAAATAAACACTCCCTATGTGTTACTCTAACTTCCAGTGACAATACCATCAAAATCAAATAAACCGTTTCAAATATTAACAGAGAGACAGACAAAAAAAAAATGTTTATTAATAACCATAATCATTTATTTGGATACAAGTGACGGGTATTATAAAAATAATAGTACATTAAATTATAAAAATGAATGAAATGAAAGCTAAACGGTTAGTCGGCGAATTAGGACACCGTATAGCCAACAAGAACGGTGACTTCCGCTCCGGGTCGTATCTGGTGCAAAGGATGGCCATCGCCATCCAGCGTGGCAATGCCGCTAGTGTACTGGGCACCTTTGCTCCAGATACCTTAAGGGGCAATTGATTTATGTTAGTTATTGACTATTCTGTGTTTGTTATATACTTAATTATGATGTTTAATAATTGTAATAAGTTTAGTATGTAGAATTATAAAAATAAATAAATATTTTAAAATTTATTCGATTCGATTTTCTTCGATTGCACGAAAGGGTCCTCAATTGTTATAATTAAATATAAGAATACTACCGCAATTAAGAATTGAATTGAATTGAATTGAATTGAATTGAATTGAATTGAATTGAATTGAATTGAATTGAATTGAATTGAATTGAATTGAATTGAATTGAATTGAATTGAATTGAATTGAATTGAATTGAATTGAATTGAATTGAATTGAATTGAATTGAATTGAATTGAATTGAATTGAATTGAATTGAATTGAATTGAATTGAATTGAATTGAATTGAATTGAATTGAATTGAATTGAATTGAATTGAATTGAATTGATAAAAATATATTGATAGAATTTTTTAAATTATTTAATATTATAAGAATTATAAAAATTAAAATTAAATGAACTAATTAATTAGATAGAATTAAAAATTAAATTAAAAAAAAACATGAATTATGGATTATAATAATTTTAACTAAATTTTGTAAAAATGTTTTTTAATTCTTCTACGTCCTTGGACACCTCTTTAATCTTATTTTGAACTCCTGCAAGTTTCCTGAGAGCCAGTGACATGATTTTTTTTTTTTCTTTTGTTTTTGATATTTTTTTCATTATTAGTTTATTTACTATACTTTTGAGTGGTCTTGGAGCTGAAAAAGAAAAAAATGCCAATTATATAACAAGGTACTACAAGGTTTAATCCACCACCAGCCAGCTAGTAGGCAAAATACTCCTTAGTATCATTATCATACTAATATTTTTAAAAGGAAGTGTTTGTAAGTCTCTGAGTTTGCTTGTGACACAAACAATCATTTTCGTTATGTTTCGTACTCCTATTTCTATGATGTTATGATTGATAAATAAGTGCTACATTATCACCCTTCATGAAATGTTAAAATAAACCGATTCTGATGGATACTTTCTTTTAAATTAGGACTTAAACTTTGACTCAGGAACTTTGTTTGGACTAGTAGGTTAGGTCCCATTTTTTGGTTTTTTGCTTAAATCTCGAAAACGGTGTGTCGTACGAAATTTTGTTGTGCTACATAATGAAAGCTGATAAAATTCTCTACAAGCTTTGACTTTCACACTTTTTATCTATCTCTAATCGTTGCCTAGCTATGAGCTCCGAAAAACGGCCGATTTTCAAAATGTGTTAATTGTTAAATGTAAATATATTTGAAGCGGTGGTGTGGTCAAGTGGTAATGACACCCGCCTAAGGTCGAATAGGACCCGGGTTCAAATCCTACTTGTGTTACATGAGTTTAGTTGAGTAGACCAATTTGGCTCATATTATGGTAGTTTTCTTATAGACCACCACCTGCTTCAGGTGAAGGAAAACATCGTGAGGAAACCTGCACATTGGCTAACTGTTTAGTTAATAGTCATCTAGTGTGTATACGACTACTGCCACTAGATGGCGGTAGTCGTAAAAGTCATTTCAGATGCCTTTAGAAGACTTGAATAAAATCTGATACCAGTGTTAGTAATAACACACTCGATAAGAAAGAAAGAAAGGGTTACTGGTAATAAGCTGTTATCCTCTAGGGGGGTTGCAGATACTGTTATTTAAATTTATTTAACTCTATAATGTATTATCCAAAAGTGAACCATTATCGAAATGTTTGATATTATAATTACACTGCTTTACACGGTTTTGGTACCCCCAAAGCTACTAGGTTTTTTGATAGATCTATATGTGTGGAATATAGGTTACATAATGAACTTACCCCTATACAAACTAAAATAAATTAAAATAAAATTGCTCTGTAATAATGAACAGTATTATAATATTTACAGCTATAAATCAAGTTAAAAATTATAGGACTACTAATTTTAATGATGTCTCAAAATATTAGCGAAAAAAATAGTTTTGAATTTTTGACACAATTTTTCTCTGAAATCTTACGTGATAGGGGGGAAGTTCATTATGGAACCTATATTCTACACATATAGATCTATCAAAAAAACCCAGTAGCTTTGAGGGTACTAAAAATTTTTTTTTTTTTTGTAAAGCAGTGTTATTTTTTCCACTTAGCTTTCAATATTTGTTCTAGAAAAAAGTAGGTAAGTATCCATAAGAATCAGTTTATCTTAGAAATAATAATAATTTTTTATAAACGTTTATTTATAGTATTTTATTTTCCACTAAATGTATTAATTTAATTGAAATTTAAATTAAAGGCACATAATATAATTTTACAAAAATAAAAATTCTTTAACACATGACGAATAACTAATTAGTTTTTCACTTGATTGGTTAGTTTGTTGAAGGTTAATTAAAAACGATAATTTTTATTGTAACAATTTTTTTTCTTTAAACCGTCCAATTGTCAACGAGACCGGAGTGAAGTTGCTAAAGACAGTTTTATAATAAGTAAATGATTGTTTTAGTTCTCATCCTAACTAATATTATAGCTAGTAGTTGGTAGCTTTGAGACATAATATAATTAGTTATCGACGTGAAAAAGAGCCTTCTTTGAAGGCCAAGTTTCAATAAAAATTTTGACTTTGACTTTGACTTTATAAATGCGAAAGTGATTCGAGTTTGTGCGTTCGTTTGTTACCTCTTCAAGCTTTATCTACTGAGCCAATCTTCTTGAAATTCCGCACACACATAATTAGAAGTACTAAGAAGGACATAGGGTATCTTTCATCCCGGGAAAAAGCACTGTTCCCGTGGAAAAATATCGCGTTCGAAGCCGCGGGTAAAAGCTAGTTTCGAATGAAATAAAT
The DNA here is from genome assembly GCA_018467065.1 of Ephestia elutella. Classification (NCBI taxonomy): domain Eukaryota; kingdom Metazoa; phylum Arthropoda; class Insecta; order Lepidoptera; family Pyralidae; genus Ephestia; species Ephestia elutella. The sequence continues at coordinate 1,925,256 of CM031564.1, forward strand.
AGTCCTTACTTTGAACAACCTCTTGCACGTCTGATTCAGGCTCTGAAAATAAGATAAATGCACTCAATATGAGGTTCTACGGCACCATATTCCGATGTATTTAGAACTAGCCTTTATTATAATAATAATAAGGCACAGATCGGATTATAAAGCAAATTTTAGAAAACCGTAGATTGCCTATACATATAGTCCAGTAAGACTAGGCAATCTACGAATTTCGAAAAGTTGCATCTAGCAACATGAGGACTTATTAACCTTAATAAAAAAGGGCGATTCAAAGAAAAATAATAGCCTCCATTTTGTCCAGAGTTGGAAAGAGTAGAAATGCAAGTTTATATGGAAACTTTATAATTTATGATTTTTTGACATTTTTGTGACTCAGTTGCTTCGTGCAACTGAGTCACAAAAATGTCAAAAAACTCTACTACTATTAGGAGGATCTCAATGAAGTTTGGTACATAAATACAATAAATCTTGAAAAATCACAAAGTAATTTTTATCCTGCAATTCCCAAGGAAGCGAAGCTCCGGTGCGTAGTAAGTTTTTCATACCTGTGAAAAATGCTGTGCCCCGGGCTCTACTTCCGTAGGAATTTCGAGATAAAAAGTACCCTGTGTGCTACATCCGCAGTTGTAGCACATAGGGTACTTTAGGGAGCAGTGTATCGAATTTTAAGGCTGACACATACCTAACGGCGTCGCAGACGTGCTGCACTGCGTCTTGATTTGTTTTATTTGAATTTGTACGCGTTGGTTCCCACCGACCGACGGTGCGCAGATGGATTGCGTTGCGTCTGCGTGCATCAGTCGGCCGGCAGTCCGCGCGATACAAACCGAAAGCGGTCGCGGTGCGGTCGCGCACAAGCGAAACGGCAACGCCGCATACGCGCTCGGCATGATGAAGTTGTATTTCACAGGATTTCTTAAGTGAATACACACCGCGGTGACGCCCGCAGCTGCATGCAGCTGCGACACCGGCTGCGGCACTTCGGTTGTGAATATTTACAGATTCAAAGTGACTAGTGATCATGGATTTTGAAATACGCGATAAGTTAATTGATATAGTACGTAGATACAAATGTTTATATGACCACAAGACAAAAATTATAATAAAACTATGTTGTGGGAGAAAATAGAATCACGGTACGGTATCGCAGACGCACGCAGCGCGCTGCGTATGCGACACCGTGCGTTTTGCGTGCGTCTGCGACGCCGCCGTGGAGCCGGTGTAAATTGTTTTTGCCGCAGCGTGCTGCAAATGAAACGCCCGGTGTCGCAGACGCATCCGGTGTGTGGCAGCCTTTATCGAAATCCGTCCAGGAGATTTTGCGTAGTTACCTAACTGGACGTATAGCACTACTAACTAGTAACTGCGGATATAGCATCATACATCCTCGCACCGAGGCTAAAAAATGATAAACTGTTAAAGGCTTTATCTCGGAAACCATTGGGTCTACAGGTAAGGTAGTAAGTCCTGAAAAGGTTCTATCAAAGTCCTGAGAAGGTTCTATCAAAAACTAGTCCTTTAGGGTTATAGACCCAATGGTTTTTGAGGTACGGAATAGACATGTGTAGCTCGCGAAAGAAAGATAAGAAAGAAATATATCCTTCCAAAAGAGTGATTATATATTTATATCACTTGTGTTTCAATTAGTATATCTTTATATCAGTGAGATGTGAACGATTTGAAAGATTAGTGAGCTACTGAGCGACACGTGAGCTAAAAGATAAGTGAGCTAAAAGACAAGTGAGCTAGATTGTCTGAAGAACCGAGCCGAATAGGGAGTGATAAGAAGAGAGAGCTACATCGTTCGGTCGTTCATCGGCGCGAGCGAAGTGTGCGGTGTGAGCACAAACAACTTTTAATAGACTTTAATTTCGTTACCGCGGGCACCCGCGGGCGCGTAAACATTATAATACGGTAAAATTAAATGCTCAGGTACTGTTTTGTTTGTTTTTTGTTTAGTTTTCGCGGAGTTTATTAAAGTGAAAATGTGTCGTTCTAATTTTGTAATTATTTTTAAGGAGGCGGGGCGCGCAACATAGCCGTATGAGGTACACTACATTTTTTCCATTACATCTAATTTGTCATTAGATGGCGCTTTAATTAAATACTTGCTTTTAGTTCTCACGGCCTGCCATGAGATGGCACTTTACCGCGGACAAGTTCTTTCAATATTTTTTCGCAAAGAAAGTTCTTTCGAGTAATATTTTTATAAACGCTTACGTATACCATATAGTGTAGCGAAAACAGAAGCGCCACAGAATAGTAAGTAGAACTAACGTACATATCGGTCACTCGCCGCCCCGCACTCATTTTAAATACGGCACCCCACCCCGCCCAGCACTTCGCTGTAGACATCACTGACACGGTTTAGGCGCGATTGGTCCCAAGTTCCAAAAAATGTCCAATTCACGGTTGGTCCAATTCACGGTTGGTTCAATTCGCAGTTAGTCCAATTCGCGGTTGGTCTAAAAATAAACAATGTTTTCGAAATTTTTTGAGTGTTAAACTTTGTATATTAAGAAAGAAGCTAAGATCATATAATAGTAGTTAATATAATAGTTAGGTTTAGGTTTTTTTTAGACCGCCCGGAAAGACTTTGAGGGCGGAAACAAAGTTAGGTTCAGGTTATTTTTTTTTATTACTGCCCGGAAAGACTTGAAGGCAGAAAATAAGTTAGGTTCAGGTTACTCTTTATGACCACCCGAAAAGACTTTGAGGGCGGTCGCTCGATCGAATGTCATAGAGACGACGACCACAGCCGCACACAGGCGAAAAGTCACTAAAAGCCGGTCAAAAAGATTTACGTTTTTATATTGATAGAAAAGTGTTTTGAGAGACCTTAGAAGCCAACCCCGATAATTCCCTAAAACTGTAGCACGTGAGTGACCCGTTAAAGTTTTTATTATACCTTAGAAGCAGTAAATTGTATAGCGGGCCCATCAACTTGCGAACAGATTCAGTTTTTCTACGTTTTGATCGATCTGACGAATCTTCAAAGCTCTTAGCTGGTCTGCCACGACTATCTTTTCTTATAAACACGGTATAACGCTTGACAGGGAAAGTAATATACGAGTCAAACCAATCCTTATTATGTGTTAAACAACGTTCAAAATTTCTATAAGATGAGCGAAGTTTTTATTGTAATCTTTCACTAGTGCTCGCAGTGATTTCTCAATTTCAGATGACAGTTTCTGTATTCTCAAGGCATCTTATACCTTTATAAACAGGCAATTTTTTTTCTTTAAGACTTTTTGCAATTATAATATCACCCGATACACAGATTCTCTATAGAATCCTATAAAGGTTCTTCTAGTGAAGCAAACATCCTCAAATGATGAGCCTAAAAACAATTTATTTTATAGATCAGTAACTTCAAATAAGCTTATCTCTTATAAAAATACTTTTTATACGCAAGCCTTTATCATGGTCGCATGGGCCTTCACAACTGAATGCGTATACAAAATTTAATATTCCTGCTATCGAACATTGAGGAGTTTCCTCATCAGGAGACAACCCTGTGTGTGTTCTTAGAATGGACCATCATAGTTATATGCGTATACAAAACTTCATAGACGTGCTGTTAACCAATAAAGAGTTCCCTCATCTGGAGCCAAACCTGTGCATTGAATCAGGTCCTGTTTATAATAGTATTGTATTGTCATCAGACTTGCGTAAGTATGCCAAATTTCAGCTTAATCGGTTAAGGATAACTGCTTCTATATTCAGTTGCAAGATTTGGCCCGAACGTACATACATTGCAAAAACGTAAAGTTTGTTCAACCGTCGCACTCGGTCGCAGCCATATCCCCATGAATACAGTACACTAGATCACTAGGCATATAATTGAGGCAAAATCAAATCCCTCCTATGTACCCCGCCTAACTAAAACACTGACTGAAATTAAAATATCCGGAAAATATGGTTCAATTGATTTGGTGGCTTCATATTATAAGAATTACCCTAAATTAACTTCATGTTTCATATAAATAAAATAATACATACCACTAGGAATAGGATCCATATTAAAAAAGTTTAGAAATATAAAAAAAACAGTCTAAAAATTTTTTTTCGCATGCCTTAAAAAATCTTAAACGCATTCGTCGTTAACTTGTCGAACTTTGAACTAAGATAACATCAACAAGCAATTCGCAGGGAGTGGGTACCTTGCATAAAAATGTGCACGCATTATGTGGGTAGGCAGCTAAAAGGGTCTCGATGAAATTGCTGACATTCATGTTTTTTTTATTTTTGACCGACTTTTCTCACTTATTCGCCTGCGTGAGCCGGTGGTAGTTTAGACGAAGCTCGGTCTGTGTGTGCCTTGCGGCTTTAGACCTAGGCAGAAAGGGAGTACCGCCTGCGGAAACTATTATAGATAATGTAACATTTCCGTGTAACATTTAGATTTTAAGTCAGTGATCTTCCAATAACCGATAGTAGCGTTGCCGGATACCCAGACTACTATCGTGAAGGGTGACCGTGGTATCCCGAGCTGCGTTTAAATCGAGGGCTGCCAGCCACGCAAACGAGGCCGAAGGCCGAGCTCGGGCTTGTGATCAAAGAGCGGGGCGAGGCCGAAGGCCGGGCCCATTGTGTACATGGACGATCTAACGGCGTTGATCTTACTATCTGTCTTATACAACTAAAAGTACATACAAACCGCTGCTTAAAAACTGAAGGGGACACATCTCAAAATTTGTGATTTTTCAGGAGAGCACTGTAAAAGTTTTCATTTCATTTTTTGTTTATTTTTTCGCACTCTTATGTTCAATACTTTTGTATCATACACCGTTTGATGCGTATTTTGATTCCCTATCACCCGTATATTTTAAAATTGTCTTATCTGTTACCTATACCTTACTAGCAGCACATAAGTCCCTTTAGCATTTAAAATATTTCTCAGAAGTAAATTAATATTTTGAATAAAACACAGCCACAAGTAGAATAATAAAAATATTTTTTGACTAAAATTAAGCACCACATGCTGGTTGAGTTGTTATGTGTTGTTAAATGTTACAATCAAAAAATCAAAAAAATGAACATTAAAAAGCCTTTATTTTGCACATTTCCATTTTTATAATCAATAAAAAATTATAACAAAAAAATGTATTTAGGCACCAAACAAAACAAGTAAAAAACATTAAAATAATTTAAAATAATCCGTTATGCTTCTTAAACCTCAAAAGGCATACATTCTTTTAAAACAAAACACTTCCATTACCGAGTGCTGATGAATGACTGACAATGCACATCCAAAACTTCTGGCATGTAAACCTGCATGCCAAATTTCAGCTTCCTTCAGATGGTGTGTGGGAGCACTAAGAGAGAATTTTCCGAAATTCTTACGGAACGGGAAAACGGGACTTAAACAGGCGAAGCCGTGGGCAAAGTTTAGTTATAGGTTGTGAAATATTACCTTATTATTATGCAATTACTTTAGTTCTGTAATTATATACGCTAATATTTATAAATAAAGGCTAGTTTAGAATTGGCCCTTGGTTGGGTGTTTCCAATTTGCTTAAAAAAACAGAAGAAAATACCTATCCAATTAATTTAAAATCCAATTGTGTTTTTGAATCAAACTTTTGAATCTAGTCAAATCAGTGTTTTAAACTGATTTAACTAAACAATTTATTAGGATTTATTTTTCTTTTTTAGTTAGTTTAGTTTATTTTTAATTTTTTTACTTTAAATTTTAAAAAGTAAAAGTAATAAGTAGAAATTAACCTTATTAAGAGTAAAAATGTGAAATATGCATAATAAAGCAAAGTAATTATTTACCAAACATAAATCACAAACTGTATCAGAACTTCGCAAGCACATAAATATTTTGAGCAAAACAGTCGTTTCACAAAAGAAATAAAACAATAATAACATATTGAGACTTTTTTTTATACTAACTTTCCAAATCATGGCTTCTTAAAACTTGAAAATAATTGAGTTCTTACCTGATATTTTTATGCAAAGTGGACGCATTCCTAAAATGTCCAAATGTGGCCCTACTGCCCATAAAATTTTCTCGCAACACAGGTAAAGATTTTGCAATACGAGTCGCAACTAAAAAAATGGCCACTTTGCTCTGAACTTAATCATCAATGTATGAAAATGCCAAAAGGGCGCATGCACAAATCCATGATTAAGATGCCGATTTAGACGGGTGTCTTTGTGTAATATGAAAATAAGGGTTATTTTGGTCTGATTTTTTCAATAAAATTGATTTTGGAAAATTTTGATTTGTGGCACTTTAGTTTATAAGCAGCGAAACATATAAGATATATATTTTTGAAATTGCCTTTCACAGCCCTTCAATTTGATACTACACTCGATAAGATTGATCAAATTTTTTTTTTCGGTCAGCACTTTTTATCGCGTATATAATCCGCCATTTTGTTTTTATGATGACGTCACATAGCCTATGTCACTCGGACGAATGCATGGAATCCAACAATACCTCTCACATCAAAATCTGTTAAGCCGTTCCGGACTTATGGTGGAATAAAGAAACTTACATATATACATACATACTTACATACATACATGAACGCTGAAAACATAACATTCATTTATGTGCCTCCCATTTTTATTAGAAAATGTGCCAAAAGTCTTACTTTACCACTTACCTTGCTATATAGAAAATCCCTTCAGGAAGGCACTGTACCTTTAATTTGGAAAACCGCTTTTATAACCCCTGTCTTCAAGAAAGGCGCCAAGAATATTATTGAAAATTACCGTCCAATCTCGAAACTAAGCATTTTTGTAAAAATTCTCGAAATTATTGTGAATGAGCAGGTTTATGCCTCGTTAAAACATACCTTCTCGCCAAATCAACACGGGTTTCTTAAGGGGAGGTCAACCACCTCAAATCTTATTACTTGTAGTGACTTCTTGACACGTTATATGTCAGAGCCTTCGCAGGTTAACGTAATCTACACTGATTACAGTAAGTGTTTTGATAGGATCCACCATCCTACTTTAATGCGTAAATTATTTAGCGTAAGGATACATGGAGACTTATTCAGGTGGTTTGCCTCCTACGTCTCTAATAGGTGCCAAACGGTCACGCTTGGAGGATATACGTCATCATCTATTCAGGTACCTTCGGGAGTACCTCAAGGTTCTATTTTGGGACCCCTTCTATATAATATATTAATTAATGATATATCTGTTTTATATACTCCAAGGTTATATTATATGCTGACGACATGAAGATACTTTATCCTATAAATTCACCATCTGATTCTTTGCACCTCCAGGATGATCTTAATCGATTCCAGATATATTGTAGCGATAATAATCTGGATCTAAATGTCCAGAAATGTTTTGTTTGCTCATTTACTCGTAAACCTATACACCTTAAACAATACTATTATTTCAAGAACCTCATCTATAAATGATCTTGGCGTCATTTTCGACTCTAAATTATTATTTGATTCACATGTTGACGAAATGGTAAAGAAAGCCTCTAAAGCCCTAGGATTTATTCTCCGTATTTCCGCAGATTTTAAAAGTATTAAAACTTTCAAAATTTTATATTGCGCTTTTGTACGCAGTCATCTAGAATATGCTTCCCAAGTTTGGAACCCAGCATATCAGGTTTACATCGATAGGATTGAAGGCATTCAAAAAAGGTTTCTGCGGTATCTTCAGTTTAGGTCTAGCACATACTTTTCTAATTATGACATTCGATGCAAGCATTATCATATTCTTCCTCTTTATGAAAGACGGCGTAAAGCAGATCTGACATTTCTTTTAAAAATTGCTCAAGGTCTAGTAGACTCTGATGAACTCTTATCTAAAATATATTTGTGTACTAGCTTTTGCCCGCGGCTTCGCCCGCGTGAATTTCCCACGGGAACAGTGCTTTTTCCCGGGATAAAAAGTAGCCTATGTGCTATTCCAGGTCATTATCTACCTCTGTACCAAATTTCATCGAAATCCGTCCAGTAGATTTTGCGTGATTGAGTAACAAACATCCTCACAAACTCACAAATTCACAAACTCACAAACTCACAAATTCACATCCAAACTTTCGCATTTATAATATTAATATGGATTCCATTGCGAAGGAGGAGGTATACTCCTTTGTATGTATTCTCCTACCTTCAGTGAGCTGTAACTATAGAAAACATTCATACATTCTAAGAGCATGTCAATCGTATAATAATGTTGCACTCGATCTTGATTTGGACTTGTTTAATTCTACTATTAATTAATTAAAGACAGCATCTAATAAATCATTTTTTTTTGTAAGTAACGAGTATGTGTAAAAATATTAATCTACTTAGGTACTTAGATATAAGTATGTTACTGTTTTTCTTTTTATTATCTACTTATACTAAACTTATCCGTTGGTATCAAGTTTTTTTTTAATGTATTTTTCTATCAGTGAAAACTTGTAATTGGCCATATTTCTTATACAATAAGTTCTATAATTGTAAATTAGCTGTAAGTTTTCCGAAAATATAAAAATAAAATAAAATAAAATAAAATAAAATAAATCAAAATCAAAATCAAATCAAATCTCCTTTTTTGGTCAGTCGTGTAAAAATCAGAACTACCGGATATGACGCATACTACCCCATACTTTCCACCACCATACTTACCATCAATGACTCGCTTGCTCGTTTGCCGCCTTATGTTATAAATATAAAAAAAAACAAATCAAAGATTGCTCACCGCAATTAGACGCTAGCTCCGTCTCAAGTGTATCCAGGGTTTCGACGTCGATTTCTTCAAGTACTGCGTCAAGGCTCATAGTTAAATCTGGAAGGTTGTAGTCATCATTAGTGGGCTTATTATACGTTAAATAGTAGTAAACTACAAATTTAAATTAAAGGCACATAATATAATTTTACAAAAATAAAAATTCTTTAACACATGACGAATAACTAATTAGTTTTTCACTTGATTGGTTAGTTTGTTGAAGGTTAATTAAAAACGATAATTTTTATTGTAACAATTTTTTTTCTTTAAACCGTCCAATTGTCAACGAGACCGGAGTGAAGTTGCTAAAGACAGTTTTATAATAAGTAAATGATTGTTTTAGTTCTCATCCTAACTAATATTATAGCTAGTAGTTGGTAGCTTTGAGACATAATATAATTAGTTATCGACGTGAAAAAGAGCCTTCTTTGAAGGCCAAGTTTCAATAAAAATTTTGACTTTGACTTTGACTTTATAAATGCGAAAGTGATTCGAGTTTGTGCGTTCGTTTGTTACCTCTTCAAGCTTTATCTACTGAGCCAATCTTCTTGAAATTCCGCACACACATAATTAGAAGTACTAAGAAGGACATAGGGTATCTTTCATCCCGGGAAAAAGCACTGTTCCCGTGGAAAAATATCGCGTTCGAAGCCGCGGGTAAAAGCTAGTTTCGAATGAAATAAATAGTCCTTACTTTGAACAACCTCTTGCACGTCTGATTCAGGCTCTGAAAATAAGATAAATGCACTCAATATGAGGTTCTACGGCACCATATTCCGATGTATTTAGAACTAGCCTTTATTATAATAATAATAAGGCACAGATCGGATTATAAAGCAAATTTTAGAAAACCGTAGATTGCCTATACATATAGTCCAGTAAGACTAGGCAATCTACGAATTTCGAAAAGTTGCATCTAGCAACATGAGGACTTATTAACCTTAATAAAAAAGGGCGATTCAAAGAAAAATAATAGCCTCCATTTTGTCCAGAGTTGGAAAGAGTAGAAATGCAAGTTTATATGGAAACTTTATAATTTATGATTTTTTGACATTTTTGTGACTCAGTTGCTTCGTGCAACTGAGTCACAAAAATGTCAAAAAACTCTACTACTATTAGGAGGATCTCAATGAAGTTTGGTACATAAATACAATAAATCTTGAAAAATCACAAAGTAATTTTTATCCTGCAATTCCCAAGGAAGCGAAGCTCCGGTGCGTAGTAAGTTTTTCATACCTGTGAAAAATGCTGTGCCCCGGGCTCTACTTCCGTAGGAATTTCGAGATAAAAAGTACCCTGTGTGCTACATCCGCAGTTGTAGCACATAGGGTACTTTAGGGAGCAGTGTATCGAATTTTAAGGCTGACACATACCTAACGGCGTCGCAGACGTGCTGCACTGCGTCTTGATTTGTTTTATTTGAATTTGTACGCGTTGGTTCCCACCGACCGACGGTGCGCAGATGGATTGCGTTGCGTCTGCGTGCATCAGTCGGCCGGCAGTCCGCGCGATACAAACCGAAAGCGGTCGCGGTGCGGTCGCGCACAAGCGAAACGGCAACGCCGCATACGCGCTCGGCATGATGAAGTTGTATTTCACAGGATTTCTTAAGTGAATACACACCGCGGTGACGCCCGCAGCTGCATGCAGCTGCGACACCGGCTGCGGCACTTCGGTTGTGAATATTTACAGATTCAAAGTGACTAGTGATCATGGATTTTGAAATACGCGATAAGTTAATTGATATAGTACGTAGATACAAATGTTTATATGACCACAAGACAAAAATTATAATAAAACTATGTTGTGGGAGAAAATAGAATCACGGTACGGTATCGCAGACGCACGCAGCGCGCTGCGTATGCGACACCGTGCGTTTTGCGTGCGTCTGCGACGCCGTGGAGCCGGTGTAAATTGTTTTTGCCGCAGCGTGCTGCAAATGAAACGCCCGGTGTCGCAGACGCATCCGGTGTGTGGCAGCCTTTATCGAAATCCGTCCAGGAGATTTTGCGTAGTTACCTAACTGGACGTATAGCACTACTAACTAGTAACTGCGGATATAGCATCATACATCCTCGCACCGAGGCTAAAAAATGATAAACTGTTAAAGGCTTTATCTCGGAAACCATTGGGTCTACAGGTAAGGTAGTAAGTCCTGAAAAGGTTCTATCAAAGTCCTGAGAAGGTTCTATCAAAAACTAGTCCTTTAGGGTTATAGACCCAATGGTTTTTGAGGTACGGAATAGACATGTGTAGCTCGCGAAAGAAAGATAAGAAAGAAATATATCCTTCCAAAAGAGTGATTATATATTTATATCACTTGTGTTTCAATTAGTATATCTTTATATCAGTGAGATGTGAACGATTTGAAAGATTAGTGAGCTACTGAGCGACACGTGAGCTAAAAGATAAGTGAGCTAAAAGACAAGTGAGCTAGATTGTCTGAAGAACCGAGCCGAATAGGGAGTGATAAGAAGAGAGAGCTACATCGTTCGGTCGTTCATCGGCGCGAGCGAAGTGTGCGGTGTGAGCACAAACAACTTTTAATAGACTTTAATTTCGTTACCGCGGGCACCCGCGGGCGCGTAAACATTATAATACGGTAAAATTAAATGCTCAGGTACTGTTTTGTTTGTTTTTTGTTTAGTTTTCGCGGAGTTTATTAAAGTGAAAATGTGTCGTTCTAATTTTGTAATTATTTTTAAGGAGGCGGGGCGCGCAACATAGCCGTATGAGGTACACTACATTTTTTCCATTACATCTAATTTGTCATTAGATGGCGCTTTAATTAAATACTTGCTTTTAGTTCTCACGGCCTGCCATGAGATGGCACTTTACCGCGGACAAGTTCTTTCAATATTTTTTCGCAAAGAAAGTTCTTTCGAGTAATATTTTTATAAACGCTTACGTATACCATATAGTGTAGCGAAAACAGAAGCGCCACAGAATAGTAAGTAGAACTAACGTACATATCGGTCACTCGCCGCCCCGCACTCATTTTAAATACGGCACCCCACCCCGCCCAGCACTTCGCTGTAGACATCACTGACACGGTTTAGGCGCGATTGGTCCCAAGTTCCAAAAAATGTCCAATTCACGGATCAGGTCCTGTTTATAATAGTATTGTATTGTCATCAGACTTGCGTAAGTATGCCAAATTTCAGCTTAATCGGTTAAGGATAACTGCTTCTATATTCAGTTGCAAGATTTGGCCCGAACGTACATACATTGCAAAAACGTAAAGTTTGTTCAACCGTCGCACTCGGTCGCAGCCATATCCCCATGAATACAGTACACTAGATCACTAGGCATATAATTGAGGCAAAATCAAATCCCTCCTATGTACCCCGCCTAACTAAAACACTGACTGAAATTAAAATATCCGGAAAATATGGTTCAATTGATTTGGTGGTTTCATATTATAAGAATTACCCTAAATTAACTTCATGTTTCATATAAATAAAATAATACATACCACTAGGAATAGGATCCATATTAAAAAAGTTTAGAAATATAAAAAAAAAACAGTCTAAAAATTTTTTTTCGCATGCCTTAAAAAATCTTAAACGCATTCGTCGTTAACTTGTCGAACTTTGAACTAAGATAACATCAACAAGCAATTCGCAGGGAGTGGGTACCTTGCATAAAAATGTGCACGCATTATGTGGGTAGGCAGCTAAAAGGGTCTCGATGAAATTGCTGACATTCATGTTTTTTTTATTTTTGACCGACTTTTCTCACTTATTCGCCTGCGTGAGCCGGTGGTAGTTTAGACGAAGCTCGGTCTGTGTGTGCCTTGCGGCTTTAGACCTAGGCAGAAAGGGAGTACCGCCTGCGGAAACTATTATAGATAATGTAACATTTCCGTGTAACATTTAGATTTTAAGTCAGTGATCTTCCAATAACCGATAGTAGCGTTGCCGGATACCCAGACTACTATCGTGAAGGGTGACCGTGGTATCCCGAGCTGCGTTTAAATCGAGGGCTGCCAGCCACGCAAACGAGGCCGAAGGCCGAGCTCGGGCTTGTGATCAAAGAGCGGGGCGAGGCCGAAGGCCGGGCCCATTGTGTACATGGACGATCTAACGGCGTTGATCTTACTATCTGTCTTATACAACTAAAAGTACATACAAACCGCTGCTTAAAAACTGAAGGGACACATCTCAAAATTTGTGATTTTTCAGGAGAGCACTGTAAAAGTTTTCATTTCATTTTTTGTTTATTTTTTCGCACTCTTATGTTCAATACTTTTGTATCATACACCGTTTGATGCGTATTTTGATTCCCTATCACCCGTATATTTTAAAATTGTCTTATCTGTTACCTATACCTTACTAGCAGCACATAAGTCCCTTTAGCATTTAAAATATTTCTCAGAAGTAAATTAATATTTTGAATAAAACACAGCCACAAGTAGAATAATAAAAATATTTTTTGACTAAAATTAAGCACCACATGCTGGTTGAGTTGTTATGTGTTGTTAAATGTTACAATCAAAAAATCAAAAAAATGAACATTAAAAAGCCTTTATTTTGCACATTTCCATTTTTATAATCAATAAAAAATTATAACAAAAAAATGTATTTAGGCACCAAACAAAACAAGTAAAAAACATTAAAATAATTTAAAATAATCCGTTATGCTTCTTAAACCTCAAAAGGCATACATTCTTTTAAAACAAAACACTTCCATTACCGAGTGCTGATGAATGACTGACAATGCACATCCAAAACTTCTGGCATGTAAACCTGCATGCCAAATTTCAGCTTCCTTCAGATGGTGTGTGGGAGCACTAAGAGAGAATTTTCCGAAATTCTTACGGAACGGGAAAACGGGACTTAAACAGGCGAAGCCGTGGGCAAAGTTTAGTTATAGGTTGTGAAATATTACCTTATTATTATGCAATTACTTTAGTTCTGTAATTATATACGCTAATATTTATAAATAAAGGCTAGTTTAGAATTGGCCCTTGGTTGGGTGTTTCCAATTTGCTTAAAAAAACAGAAGAAAATACCTATCCAATTAATTTAAAATCCAATTGTGTTTTTGAATCAAACTTTTGAATCTAGTCAAATCAGTGTTTTAAACTGATGTAACTAAACAATTTATTAGGATTTATTTTTCTTTTTTAGTTAGTTTAGTTTATTTTTAATTTTTTTACTTTAAATTTTAAAAAGTAAAAGTAATAAGTAGAAATTAACCTTATTAAGAGTAAAATTGTGAAATATGCATAATAAAGCAAAGTAATTATTTACCAAACATAAATGACAAACTGTATCAGAACTTCGCAAGCACATAAATATTTTGAGCAAAACAGTCGTTTCACAAAAGAAATAAAACAATAATAACATATTGAGACTTTTTTTTATACTAAAGGGACACTTTCCAAATCATGGCTTCTTAAAACTTGAAAATAATTGAGTTCTTACCTGATATTTTTATGCAAAGTGGACGCATTCCTAAAATGTCCAAATGTGGCCCTAATGCCCATAAAATTTTCTCGCAACACAGGTAAAGATTTTGCAATACGAGTCGCAACTAAAAAAATGGCCACTTTGCTCTGAACTTAGTCATCAATGTATGAAAATGCCAAAAGGGCGCATGCATAAATCCATGATTAAGATGCCGATTTAGACGGGTGTCTTTGTGTAATATGAAAATAAGGGTTATTTTGGTCTGATTTTTTCAATAAAATTGATTTTGGAAAATTTTGATTTGTGGCACTTTAGTTTATAAGCAGCGAAACATATAAGATATATATTTTTGAAATTGCCTTTAACAGCCCTTCAATTTGATACCTACTACACTCGATGAGATTGATCAAATTTTTTTTTTCGGTCAACACTTTTTATCGCGTATATAATCCGCCATTTTGTTTTTATGATGACGTCACATAGCCTATGTCACTCGGACGAATGCATGGAATCCAACAATACCTCTCACATCAAAATCTGTTAAGCCGTTCCGGACTTATGGTGGAATAAAGAAACTTACATATATACATACATACTTACATACATACATGAACGCTGAAAACATAACATTCATTTATGTGCCTCCCATTTATATTAGAAAATGTGCCAAAAGTCTAGCTTTACCACTTACCTTGCTATATAGAAAATCCCTTCAGGAAGGCACTGTACCTTTAATTTGGAAAACCGCTTTTATAACCCCTGTCTTCAAGAAAGGCGCCAAGAATATTATTGAAAATTACCGTCCAATCTCGAAACTAAGCATTTTTGTAAAAATTCTCGAAATTATTGTGAATGAGCAGGTTTATGCCTCGTTAAAACATACCTTCTCGCCAAATCAACACGGGTTTCTTAAGGGGAGGTCAACCACCTCAAATCTTATTACTTGTAGTGACTTCTTGACACGTTATATGTCAGAGCCTTCGCAGGTTGACGTAATCTACACTGATTACAGTAAGTGTTTTGATAGGATCCACCATCCTACTTTAATGCGTAAATTATTTAGCGTAAGGATACATGGAGACTTATTCAGGTGGTTTTCCTCCTACGTCTCTAATAGGTGCCAAACGGTCACGCTTGGAGGATATACGTCATCATCTATTCAGGTACCTTCGGGAGTACCTCAAGGTTCTATTTTGGGACCCCTTCTATATAATATATTAATTAATGATATATCTGTTTTATATACTCCAAGGTTATATTATATGCTGACGACATGAAGATACTTTATCCTATAAATTCACCATCTGATTCTTTGCACCTCCAGGATGATCTTAATCGATTCCAGATATATTGTAGCGATAATAATCTGGATCTAAATGTCCAGAAATGTTTTGTTTGCTCATTTACTCGTAAACCTATACACCTTAAACAATACTATTATTTCAAGAACCTCATCTATAAATGATCTTGGCGTCATTTTCGACTCTAAATTATTATTTGATTCACATGTTGACGAAATGGTAAAGAAAGCCTCTAAAGCCCTAGGATTTATTCTCCGTATTTCCGCAGATTTTAAAAGTATTAAAACTTTCAAAATTTTATATTGCGCTTTTGTACGCAGTCATCTAGAATATGCTTCCCAAGTTTGGAACCCAGCATATCAGGTTTACATCGATAGGATTGAAGGCATTCAAAAAAGGTTTCTGCGGTATCTTCAGTTTAGGTCTAGCACATACTTTTCTAATTATGACATTCGATGCAAGCATTATCATATTCTTCCTCTTTATGAAAGACGGCGTAGCGACGACGGCATGAAAGCAGATCTGACATTTCTTTTAAAAATTGCTCAAGGTCTAGTAGACTCTGATGAACTCTTATCTAAAATATATTTGTGTACTAGCTTTTGCCCGCGGCTTCGCCCGCGTGAATTTCCCACGGGAACAGTGCTTTTTCCCGGGATAAAAAGTAGCATATGTGCTATTCCAGGTCATTATCTACCTCTGTACCAAATTTCATCGAAATCCGTCCAGTAGATTTTGCGTGATTGAGTAACAAACATCCTCACAAACTCACAAATTCACAAACTCACAAACTCACAAATTCACATCCAAACTTTCGCATTTATAATATTAATATGGATTCCATTGCGAAGGAGGAGGTATACTCCTTTGTATGTATTCTCCTACCTTCAGTGAGCTGTAACTATAGAAAACATTCATACATTCTAAGAGCATGTCAATCGTATAATAATGTTGCACTCGATCTTGATTTGGACTTGTTTAATTCTACTATTAATTAATTAAAGACAGCATCTAATAAATCATTTTTTTTTGTAAGTAACGAGTATGTGTAAAAATATTAATCTACTTAGGTACTTAGATATAAGTATGTTACTGTTTTTCTTTTTATTATCTACTTATACTAAACTTATCCGTTGGTATCAAGTTTTTTTTTTAATGTATTTTTCTATCAGTGAAAACTTGTAATTGGCCATATTTCTTATACAATAAGTTCTATAATTGTAAATTAGCTGTAAGTTTTCCGAAAATATAAAAATAAAATAAAATAAAATAAATCAAAATCAAAATCAAAATCAAAATCAAAATCAAAATCAAAATCAAAATCAAAATCAAAATCAAAATCAAAATCAAAATCAAAATCAAAATCAAAATCAAAATCAAAATCAAAATCAAAATCAAAATCAAAATCAAATCAAATCTCCTTTTTTGGTCAGTCGTGTAAAAATCAGAACTACCGGATATGACGCATACTACCCCATACTTTCCACCACCATACTTACCATCAATGACTCGCTTGCTCGTTTGCCGCCTTATGTTATAAATATAAAAAAAACAAATCAAAGATTGCTCACCGCAATTAGACGCTAGCTCCGTCTCAAGTGTATCCAGGGTTTCGACGTCGATTTCTACAAGTACTGCGTCAAGGCTCATAGTTAAATCTGGAAGGTTGTAGTCATCATTAGTGGGCTTATTATACGTTAAATAGTAGTAAACTACGATACATGTACTGATTTCGGTCTTCTTAAGTATTTCTTGTCTTTTCTTTTTAAGTGTACCAGTACCCCTTTCTCATTTCCACTCATCCCAAAATGATATATTTTCTCTCTGCATCACCTCTTGGTTGACTGGTAGAATTAGCCTCTGGCTTTAAGTACGCCATTAACATGTTTTTTGCAATAAAAACATACTTTTGCCCGCGGCTTCGCTCGCGTTGTTATCTTACGGGAACAGTGCCTTTTTGGGATGAAAGATACCCTATGTCCTTCTCAGTACTTCTTACTATGTGTATGCGAAACAGAAAGATTGGTTTATTAGGTGAAGAGGTAACAAATAAACAAACACACAGGCAGATATTATGTAAATTTTATACCTGAGTCTGAGCCGCGGGAGTTCGGGCGCGTTTCAGGCATCTCGTTGAACCCTATGAACAGAAATTTATTTACACAATATTTAGTACGGGCAATTTGGGTCAAACCTCAAAATATATAACATAGTTTTGATTTTTGGTACAAGTGTTCATTAGTGTCCTAGAAGCATCAGATTAAAAAAATGATGACGTCATTACTTCCCACCTAAGGGGGGATTTAAAGGAACTGCCATTCAAAATGTTTGTTTTCTTTCACCTACCGTACCCGTGTACCAATTTTGAATACGGTAAATCGATTTGCTGTTATTTTTTACGTAGCTGACCCACTACAGAGGTTAAAGGGTAACATTTGATGCCAGACGTCGTGAGCTATTATTCAGGAACTAAGGTACGTACAATAATAATATGGGTCTTGTTTTATAGATAAATTTATTAACATTAATTCTCCTCTATACCACTTTATCATAACTTCAGTGGTTTTTGTATAAATTCAGTACATATACCAAGATTTTGCAAAAAATATTTTTTTCGCGCAGGATATATAGACATAAATCCAAAACTATCAGTCCTATCGGAATGAACCAAGAACAATTTCATAGATAATTTAATGATGTTCGTTTTTGTCATTGTCAGTTTTTTCCTATCTCTGATAGTTTTTTTAGAAAATAATGAAAAACGATGGTCAGGGACACATTGAGGGGCGGAGGGGGGGGGGGCAATCGGTACCCTAGGGCCGGGGACTTTTGATAAGATGCTTCTAGGACTCTAATCAACACTTGTGCCAAAAATCATCCATTTCAGTCAAAAATACTTATATGTACAGACAAAATATTTTTACTGTTTTATTATATGTATAGACATCGATAAAATATTAACAAGTACTTGTTAATATTTTATCGATGGTATAGATTTGGTTTGTTTTAAATAGGTTTAACGCTAGTCCTAATCATTCATGATAACTTTTACTACGGGCATGGGGTCAAATAAATCTATTCTAGTAAAAAAATCTAATTGTATAATACAAAAATCCATATTTTTTCAAAACTTTGTTACCCTATATATATTTTTTCCCAGGGTAGATTTGTTTGGCCCCATAGTAAAAATTGTTATGAATGATTAGGCCTAGCGTTTGGCATTGGTTTCAATTATGCACAACAAGTTTCATTTTTTTGGGCCAGAAGTCAAAGGAAGAGTTGCATTGTCTTTTATTTTAAAATAGCTTCCGATGACGAATTTATATACACTTTTTTGATGATAAATTAATTTTGATGACAAACTCCCAGTAACCCCGCGCAAGCCCTTCCTACCTAACAGGTAGATATTATGTAGACTATACCGATACCTGAACTGCCCTGCGCCTCGTGAGCATCGGGGTTCGCCAATATTGGCGCTGCCTGTGACCCTATAAATTGAAATTTACTATTACACATTGTAAGCTCTTTTAAGAATTGAATTTTGCTAAGCTATAAAGATGATTTGTAAAACATTCAACAGCAACCTTCCTCGAGGTGGAAGTACTCGTGAATATGAGCAACAATTTCTATGGAACCAAGTCTGATATCCTAATCCTAACTAATATAATCAATCATCATGCGAAAGTGAGTTTGTTTATTTGTTTTTTACTTCTTCTCGCTTTATCTTCTGAACCAATCTTCCTGAAATTCCGCATACACATAGTTAGAAGTACTGAGAAGGACATAGGGTACCTTTCATTCCGGGGAAGAAGCTCTGTTCCTGTGGGAAATTAAACGGGCAAAGCCGCGGGCAAAAGCTAGTCTCAAATAGAATAGTGTTCTATACATTTTGAGCAAGTACGTATTGTAAAATAGGCCACTTTAACGAATCAGAATACGATTCATTTCTCATTTCCCAAATATTTTAAAATGAACCTTATAAGTGGTTGCATAAGTTTCATTTTTAAATATTTAGGAACTGAGAAATGAATCATATTCCGATTCATCAAAATGGCCGTTTTAGACCTCCAGCAACCTTCCTAGAGGTGGAAGTACTCGTTAATATGAGCAACAATTTCTATAGGAACGAGTCTGATATCTCAAAAAATCTGCCGTTCTATACATTTTAAGCGAGAAGGTATTGTAAAATAGTATGAAAATGACGATTTATTTGAGATACCAAAGTCGGTCGCATACAAAAAGTTGCACATATTCATGAGTATCTACTTTCACTATTAGTAAATCAGAACACTTTGTGTTTAATTTTTCTACAGTCCGTACCGTCAAAAATGAATATTCAGTAAACAAAATTTTTGATGGCAAATTTATTTTTAAAATAGCGTCTGATGACGAAATTATATACACTTTTTTTGATGATAAATAATTTTTAACAACAAACTCACTGTAACATAACAGGTAGATATTATGTAGGTAGACTATACCGATACCTGAGGTGCCCTGCGCCTCTTGAGCCTCGGGGTTCGCTAATATTGGCGCTGGCTGCGACCCTATACATAGAAATTTATTATTACACATTGAAGCTCTTTCAAGAAGTGAATTTTGCTAACCTATACATACAGGGTAATTTCTAAAACATCAGCAACCTTCCTCGAGGTGGAAGTATTGTGAATATGAGCAACAATTTCTATGGGAGAAATATTACATTTCGAGCGAGTACATTTTGGAAAATAGTTTATTTGTTTGTAATAACTTTATTGCACAATAGCATAAATAAATCACAAATTACATAAATCAAGAAAATGGCAATTATTTATAACTAGCTTTCGCCCGCGGCTCCGCCCGCGTGAATTTCCCACGGGAACAGTGCTTTTTCTCGGGATGAAAGGTACCCTATGTCCTTCTGCGTACTTCCAGCTATGTGTATGCAAAATTTCAGGAAGATTGGTTCAGTAGATAAAGCGTGAAGGTAACAATCAAACCAACAACTAACAAACTTACTTTCGCATTTATAATATTAGTTAGAATTATCCCATGAAGAGATCTCTTCCAGTCAACCGGCACAAAAAATATATATAACTAGCTGTTGCCCGCGGCTTCGCCCGCGTGAGTTTCGCTTAGATGAAAAATCTTTTTGTTTTCCAATCTGTAGTTACTTAAAATTTCAGTCATTTGGTTATCCCGTGTCCCGCGGGAATATATTAAGTAGTATAATCGCGGTGATAAAATGAATCAAAAGTGATATTTCATTCAATAAACGATCTTCGTCTGCTCGTTATCCACAATTTTCCTTGTACCACCACTCCCAACCGGAGTCCCTCTTTGTCCTATACCGTGTCCTGTCTATTTATAAGTCAGTAGAAAATGCTCATCAGGTTGAACCACTTTTGCTAAGGACCCATTTCCATTTATTTTATAGAGTAGCTAATCTCTTGAAGTTCTTCATCAGATGTTTATGGTGTGTTATGTTTTCAGGCGGTTTATATATGTATGTATGTAAGTTATTAGTTATTCCACCATTAAGTCCTGAACGGCTTCACAGATTTAGATGTGAAACGTATTTTTAGATTCCTTGCATTCATCCGGCTGTGTGAGTTGTCAGTCGTGTTTTTATTTTTTTAATAATTAGCTTGTTTATTTTAAAGGTGGTATTATCCACGCTATATAACGTACTACCTTTAGGTAGGTAAATATGCACCGGAATATCCAATCTCTATTATATATTTGAAAGTCTCTAATAGGTGACCGGACAATATATGAGAATTGTTAAAAATATGTAATTTTATAGGAGAATACATAGAATTAAACACATTTTGCGACTTTTCAGCACGAGTTTATTCTCCAGAGCTAATTTATTCGAGTTCAAACTTTTAGGGAAAGTCCATTTTCTGCGCGTGACGTCATATGAATGTACGTTTAGTCAGGGGCGCTTTGGTATATATCGTCCAAACATCGCTTAAAAATGTGAATTGTTTTTTGCTATATTTTGGGAAATACTTTGGTTATGTGTTAATGAGATTATTTTACGGATGCTTCTATTCTCTCTCTCTCTCTCACTCTCTCTCAGCCGAAAGACGTCCACTGCTGGACAAAGGATGCTTCTATTAATGTGAGATATTTCAAAGAAGCACCAAAAAAAATAGTCCCCTATTCGTCGGGCCATTTGCCTCAAAATTGATAAATAGATAAAAATATACACGGACAAATCACACAGATTGAGTTAGCCCAAAAGTAAGTTTAAAAAACAAAACATTTCACTACAGAAAACTTACCTTCTTCATGCGTCTCCATAAGTCTCCGTGTGGAGTTCCGCAAACGTTTTTTTTCCCTTTTTCTTAAGTTGTAAAAGGACTGAAATAAAAACAAAAACAGTATGTACTCTATTGTAGATAAAATTCAGTGCTACTATTTATTTTATATATTGTAAGAATGCATTAATTTATTTAATAGCTGTTGCCCGCAGCTTCGCCCGCGCGTAACTCAGGTTCTAAGCGGCGCGGCGTATCATGATGAAACCTACGCCAGATTTAAGTTAGACCTTCTATAATACAACAGTGAAAACCGCATAAAATTTGGTCCAGTAGTTTTTGCGGGATGCGAGTACAAACATACAGACAGAAAAAATTCTACATAAAATGGTTTTAGCTTCTATTAGCCCTCAGATTTTTTTCTTAACAATCTTCTATGTACAGACACAGACTAGTTACAGTTTTATTATATGTATTGACTAGCTGTTGCCCGCGGCCCCGCCCGCGTGAGTTTCACTTACATGAAAATCTTTTTGTGTTTCAGATGTTTCGGATCTTCGATTTTTATACGTCTACAGAAAATGCTCATCAGATTAATCAAGTGTTGCTAAGGCGTCACTTCCATATATGTCTCTTGGAGTTATTCATTAAAAGTTCCAGATCTTCAATTTTTATATGTCAGCAGAAAATGCTCATCAGTTTGAACGACTTTTGTTAAGGCACCATTTTCATATTTCTTATAGTTTAATTGTTCTGTTTTGGTTCTTCATCAGGTGTTCCCGTTTTCAAAATATATTATAGCCTAAATGTTGCCTTGGCTTAATAGCTATACAACAAAAAAAGTTTCATTTAAATCGATTCAGTACTTTCGGAGATAAGCGTGATCATACATACAGACAGACAGACAAAAAAATTCAAAAATTTTTTTTTTGCTTTCTATTTTTCTTTTTAAGTGTCTCTCTATCCATTTCAGTCAAAAATACTAGATGTACAGACAAAATATTTTTACTCTCTTATTATATGTATAGATTAATGCAAACACAACAAATATATAGAGGGGAAACATTAAATATAGAAAAATTAAATACAATGGTACTACTTATTTGTATAGAAGTCATTATAGGTGGTACTATTTTATATCATTTATGCATGGAAGTAATAAGTACTTGTTATACAAAGTACTTATTACTTCCATGCATTTATGCAGTCAGATAAAACTGACCGAAGCCTATATCAGAGGGATCAGGTTTACCCATAGACATAGAAAAAAAAGTCATTCTTTAATAGACTGATAAGCTTGGTTGTCAAATGAAGCCGAAAAACGTTTTCCAAATTTAATGACAGTGTATGAAAGTGATGTGACCTTACAACTAAGCATCGACATTTTGTATCGATACTACATAAATAAAAACCTAGTAGTGCCAGTAGTACCTTTGTTGCCAAATTTCACAATTTTAGGTCAATGGGAAGTAGATACCCCATAGGTTTTGATTCCTGTCTGAAAAACAAATTATGCGAAAAATCGCAACATTTACGGTAATATCTCCTAATCACGTTGACGTATAATTTTGATTATTTTTCTACACAATGAGGTTTGTAATAAAAATAAAGATTGGATTTAATCAAAATTAAATATTTATTTTTATATCTATATGTACGTACATATGGTCTATACATATAAAAAAAACTGTAACCAGTCTGTGACTATTCATGAGAGATATGGAAAAAAAATAGAAAACCATTCCTTTTTTTCCATTCGTCTTGATAATATTAATAGGTACTCGTATTAACAATAATAATTAAAGGGCGGACGAAGTCGTGGGCACAGTAATAAGTCATGTCAGTCATCAGTAATGGTAATTGCATAATATAGTCTCAACGGACTGCTCTTTTAAAATTGCAATGTTTTCGGAGAGCAAAAGTCAAAATCAAAGTCATCCAAGAGAAGCCAAATAGTCGAAATAAAAGTCATCCAAGACAAGCCAAATGAAGCGCAAGAGCACTATCTGCCTTTTCTCGAAGCGCTTCGTAATTTTTTTGAACCCTCAAAATCAAAATCAAAATATCTTTATTGTCAAACATAGGTAAAGAGGTCTTACATCTATGTATTGTATCACTATGTCTGGCCCTTAAAAGGACGTACAATAATTAAAATTTCAATCAAGAATAATGCATAATATGATTCATTAAATGACTATTATTATGAAAATTTAATTAATAATAAATATGTCAAATTAGATTAAGAGTCAAAATTAGAAATATTATATATTGTCATTTAAAAAATCATTTATTGAGTAATAACATTTATCTAGTAAGAATAATATTAATGGTTTCTTAAATTTCAAAAAGGTCAGGACTAAAACTATCTGGCAATTTATTATATATAACTGGGGCCATGCCAAATACACTTTTCCTTAACAACGCAGTTTTATGGCCACCAACCACTAACTTATGTTCATATTGTGGTCTTACTCTCTTTTTAATGTCCTTTATTTTTTCAAATAGATTTGGATTTATTTTAACAAATATTCATAATATTTCGAAAATATAAATACAGGGTAATGTCAACAATTTTAGTGATTTAAAATAAGGCAAGCAGCTATCTTAAGTTTTTAAAGCGCACATTGATCTCAAACATCTTTTTTAAGCTTTAAAGATCTTTTCTTTATCCCTTGAGTTACCCCTAAAAATTACTCCGTAACGCAATGTCGGCGTAACCAGACCGTGGTATGCTACCAATGACAATTCTAACTTAACTTTTTTGGATAATTGAAAAAGTGCATATGCAGATTTATTCATTTTTTTACAAATAGTGTTAGTGTGACTAGTGTGACCTTCATAACTAGGGTTTGGAATAAACCAGATAAACAAAATTCTCAGCATATAATTGTTTAACTATAATTGTTATTAATCACCCCCACCCTTTAAATTAGGGCATGAAAGTTAGTTACAAACTTAGTTGGTATATCAGATTTTCGTATCTTGCCACCAGCAATGTAAAAGTCGTTGTCGAAGTATCGACTATATATACAAGATCCTTCACTCTGAAATCTCAAAAAACAAATCAGCTGTTCCATACATTTTGAGCGAGTAGGTATTGCAAAATGTATGGAACAGCTGATGTTTTTTTTGGGAGATTTCAGAGCCGGTCCCATACAAAAAGATGTTTATATTTATGAGTACTTTACCCCTAGGACGTTTATTACAAATAACCCTGTATATTGAACCGAAAATGGTGTTTTGAATTTTTATCGATAATTATACCTCCGGTACTGGTCCCTAGCAATTGCCTCGAAAAATGCCAATATTTCGATACTCAATATTTTCTTAAATAGTTTTTTTTAATATGCGATGATACATATAGTCCGGTCAATAAAGTAGTTGTAGAATGCGTGAGCGGGAACCTAAGCGATAAACGGTGCATTGTAGCAAAAAATGTTCTAAGATGAAATGAAAGCTTATAAAATTTTCTATAACTTTGATCCTATACAGTTTTTACATATTCTCATCCGTTTTCGAACTACACGCATTTGAAAAAGTTAAAATAGAAAAAAGCTTTATTTTTAAATATTCCTTTCTAATTATGTTTGAATAGTAGCTTTACCGCTTCTATGCTTCGTTTTGTGAGTGAGAGAGCCGGAGGCCCATCCCCCCATCCCCTCATCCCCCCACCCATCCCCTTATCACACCCCTTAAGCCGGCAACCCGCCAGTAGCACCCCTGGTGTTGCAGACGTCCATAGGCTACTGTAACCGCTTTCCATCGAAGTGGGCCGTATACTTGTTTGCCTCCTTAGGTGTATGTAAAAAAATTTTTTTTACACGACTGACCAAAAAAGGATTGTTCTGTTTTCAGGGTTCTTATTATATGTAAGTATGTATGTAAGTTTCTAAGTTTCTTTATTCCACCATAAGTCCTGAACGGCTTAACAGATTTTGATGTGAGAGGTATTGTTAGATTCCTTGCATTCTTCCAAGTGAATGGCTATGTAAGTTGTCAGTCGTGATTTTTTTAAATAATTAGCTTGTTATCCTCTTAGGTCGTAAGGGTCCTGGCAACTGTTCGTTTTCTGTATCTTCTTCCTCGCCTTACTGGAGACAAAGTTTTAGTTTTGTGCAATTCTTCAATTTCCTAAAAAAATTGTAATGAATCTTTTAATTCTAGACTAATGTTACAAAATAGCCGAGGCTGAAGATAAGCGGAGCACTTAGCTGTCGGACCAGTATTTGTAAAAACTGCATAGAATCAAAGTTATAGAAAATTTTATAAGCTTTCATTTCATCTTAGAACATTTTTTGCTACAACGCAACGTTTTTGGGATATTGGCGAAAAACCTAAAATTAAGACCTTTGTCATCCCGCCCCCCCTCCCTCCGGCTCCCCTCCAAAACTCCAGGACTTTTAGTATTTTTTCTCCCTAAGCACCCTGATTAAGTTTCTGCAGAAATCGCTTAGGTTCCCGCTCACGCACTTTATACCCTCTTTTGAGTCATTTATTGACCGAACTAATATTCTTACAAGAAAACAATACAATACACGAAAAATACATCATTGAGACGAACATATCGATGTATATCAACAGAACAAGCCCACTGTGTATATCAACAGAACAAGCCCACAAATTCAACTATTGTAAACAACATTTACCTGTAAAAAGAGTATTGATTGGCATTTCTATTAGAAGATGAATCACAATTTAGAACACAAAACGACACGATTTTGACTCGATGAAACTTTAAAAAGCTTATCTATAATAATAAGGGAATATATTAACTTATAAGGTTTGTTTACAATACAATATCAGTTCCAAATTAAGTTGCGATTGTCAAAGTTTACTGAAAATTGGATTCATAGAAGATATTACCTGTCCTTCACCAACATAGGTAAAAACCATATCTGTCATCCCGCTTCCTCAGCTGTCAGTGCCTCTAAATAAAATATTTTTTTTTTGCTAGCTCTATGGGTTTACCTGCCCCCAGTGTAATGAAATGAATATTGTTTTATTTAAATAGTCTTAAAAATAACACATTGAATCATATACTAAATTAGTTGATGTCAGAAAATTACTTAAGAATAAGGTTACCCTTCAATTGGAGGGCGGCGCAAAGAACTATCAACTATCTATGTGGACAAATATATACATTGAATGTACTTAAACTCCATTTATTCTTACCAGTCCTATCATGTAAACAATCTTACCATGTCTTTTTATGATTTTACAACAATATAAATTAAAATAGACTTTTTATGAAATTACTTTCGTGGTTAATAAATGTTTTACTTTATAATGTTTAGGTTTGAACTAATATTTGATTTATTTTCAACAAAATTCAAAGAAAAAGTACTGTGAAGATTGTTTACATGATAGGACTGGTAAGAATAAATGGATTTTACTGGTACTTACTTGTCGCCATTGCCGCCACTCCTTGTGTGCTCCGTGCAAATTATTCAATTGGTCAGATAACACCTGCCATTGTCGACTTGAAGGATTATAACTGAGGTGTTGTTGCAATAATTGTTTTTGTTCTTTTGACATAGTCATCGACATTATGTGATCTAAAAAATATTGATTATCAGATGACACTCAACTAGGATCCCGGCGACTCGGACCGATTCTCACACGAACCGCGGCTGAGTCGCCGGATTTTTGATTTTTTTTTCTTCCGGCGACTGGGACGGGACTACTTACAAATTTAAAAAAAAAAATTGTTAACTTCAATCAAAAATTATTAAATCGCGGGTCAAATGAGTCGCCTGGATCCTCCTAACACACTCAGAAACTACAACAACGGTTAAAAAATGGACCTACCTACCTAAATGTAATTTTAGGATACCCTCATTATGTCAGTGTGGTTATATGATACATAAGGTATTTGACAGTATATAAATTTAGTTGCCTCATATCTAAGTTAGTTCAGCACTAACGTAAGGAACATTGAAGTTTTAAAGCCAATTCTTCTTAGTGATTTCTATGAATGTGGACGGTTTAGGCTTTTCGCTTTTAAGTCCGCTGATAAAAAACCGGTCAAGTGCGAGTCAAGCTCGCGCACCGAGGGTTCCGTACACAAAAAGCATCTCAAATTTTAGCTCAAACTAAAAGACCAACTAGTTTCAAAAACAAACTTAACTTTGCAGTTCGATCCCTAGGATTCATACTGTATCGAGCGCAAAAATAAGTTTGTAACACTTTTTAGACTTCCAACCACATATTCACAACTTTCAGATTTATTCCTGTATAAATACTGTTAGACCTTGCTTTTTGCCAAAGTTCATAATTTTAGGTCAACGGGAAGTACCCCATGTTGCCTGAAATCGCAAAATATGCGGAAATTCGCAACATTTATGGTAATATCTCTTGATCGCGTTGGCGTATAATTTTTATTGCGATTTCAGACAGCAAAGCGAAATATGCAAATATTCGCAACATTTACGGGAATATCTCCTGATCGGGTTGACGTAAAATTTTGATTATTTTTTGGCTGAAAGAGACCGTGGATTCGAGTAATCGATATTAATTTCAAATTGATACCTATAAGCGTTCCTGAGACAAAAAAAAAATTGACAGACAGGCAGACAACAAAGTGATCTTATAAGGGTTCCCTTTTTATCCTTTTGAAGTATGGAACCCTAAAAATTAGGCGATTCGCACCAAGTCCCGTTAGCGTTATGCCCCTTTGCTATTAGAGTAACTTTTCATTTGGTCTTTTTTTACTTTTGTGTTTTTTGACTATGAATCCTTCAAAATTAGGTATGTAACCATCGTATATCTTATTTGCAAGTTATGTAAATAAGTACCTATATGGAATTATCTTACGCTACACAATATCGAATGCATTCGAGCCAGTTGCTCCTTGGCCGCCGTCGCGGTAACCCAGCATTAGCTTATAAAGTAAATCATATTAACTCGGCAACTCGTTTTTAACCCCCGTAATTGAAGTAAAGTAGGTACTATATATAAATTATGTGACTTTGTAACTCTTTGTGAAAGAATAAACATTGGTGATTGTGTTCGGAGGTGAGAACTTTCCAATTGTTATCTTAAAATTGTTGGAATACCCCACACACACATCTCTCTCTACAGTGATATCCCTACACAGAATTTGTTTTGGCAGGGAGGCGGATCAATCAATTTATTTACTTGTAAAACATGGGTAGGTAATATACATTAGTTGTTATCACCATTTTTGTCATTACATAAAAACTGTAATTGGTCTGTGTATGTCTGTACATATAGAAGATTTTTAAGAGGATAAACTATGAGGAGTCTTCATCTAATAGAAGCTAAAACAAGTTTTTGGAAAATTTTTGTCTGTCTGTCTTTCTGTCTGTATGTTTGCATCACGCAAAAACTACTGGACCAAATTTGATGCCGTTGTCACTGTTGTATTATAGAAGGTCTAACTTAAAATCTGGCGTAATTACCAGATAAAATCAAATTTCTTGATATTGTGACATTTAAAAATGAACTTAAATCTCTTTTGACAGAAAAATGCTATTATAATATTATATTATATCATACAATAGAAAGCTACATTATACCTGAGTGATATAGGCTTCTATTTATCTATGTACCTCCGGAGTGAAGCCAGGGCGAGGCGCTAGTATTCTTAATTTTTGAAAATATTTCCTTACATTATAAGTAGTTATTTATGATAAGCGCTTACGTTTTAGATACAGCTTTTTATTTTCTAGCTTTTGACGTTTCCTACTGCTGGGCAAAAGTCTCCCATTTCTCCTTCCACAAGGTTTATAAATGAATAGAAATTGTTAAATAAATAAATTTATATATTTTTTTTTTTATTAGGTACAATTTATGCATCCTAAAAACCACGTAGGTTTGTCTGGATTACATAATATATACTTAATCTATAGCCTGACCAGGAATATAAAAACCCTCGCCATGTTGCGGAAAAGTAATAGAATAGAACTAATTTCTTATACTGGCACCTAATTTAAAAACCATCTGTCATTTCTCCTGTCAAAGTTTGACTTTCAATCAAGGGCGGATCCAGTCGGTATATTTTTCTGGGAAGGGCACTGTTTTCAATTCTCGAGAATATTTTCGAGAAATTTTTAAGAAAGTTTCCGCTTGTTCTTTGAAAATTTCGAGAACGTCACATCAGTAATGGTAAAATAGGTGGCGGATATTTTTTTGGAAATAATTGTAAGAAACTATTACTACTATATCCTGTTATTTTATCAACTCGAATCTTAATTATGAGATATGTTATGGAAGCTGCCTCCACAGTTTGTACACAAAATAGCAGTCGGGGGTGGGGGGGGCACATGCCCCCGTGCTACCACCCTTTAAATCCGCTACTGCTTTCAATAATGTTGCAATATAAAACGCATAAGTGCTGGCTCTAATTCAGGGTTTTTATATTCCTGGTCAGGATTTATGTTCGATTTATATTATGATAGTACTTATCTAACTATGTGTTTATATCTAAAGTTAGTCGTATAAAATAAACGGACCATAACGGAATATTTACAGACCAATTACACAGATTAAGTTCGCCCCAAAGTAAGTTCGAGACTTGTGTTATGAGATACCTACTAACTCAGCGATACTATATTTTATAGCAAATGCATAATATATATAGATAAACATCCAAGACCGACGGGATGGTACCCGGTGTGACAGTACGGCGTGATGATCGTTGGGCCACGGATGTCGTCAAAATAATTGTGGAAGTTTATATTATAAATAGAATTTAACTGTTTAACGCTTGTTGAAAAAGTTGCCGATTGTTTCAGCACACCACTGCGTCCGTGCGCCGCATCTCAGTGCAGATCCACAACAACCGCACTCTTGCGCAGGTCATGTCGGTGCTCGTGGTTGGAGCCCTCATTCTTCAAATACAAGTCGTCATGGTAAGCTGGCAGCTTTAATCCTCACTAATAATTGTGGTTAAAGATATTTTTTTCTCAAAGAAATTTGACATTTCAGTTATAGAGAAACTTGAAAGCTAAATGTCATACATTTGTATTACAATGTGTGAGGTTAGTGTATGTAAGCATTAATTCAAAGCAAAGTTATATAAAATCTATGTGGGTAGTCGTTGCCAATCTTTCATCATTATGTTTTCATGGGGCCAATAGAAGCCAAACCCATTATTTGTAGAATTTTTCCTTTGGCTCCCGTGGTCCACCTCGTAATCCACCCAGGTGAACCACTTGTCTATCGTGTATCGTGTTTGTATGCGCATCACGCCAGAAGTACTAGACCAAATTTGTTGCGGTTTTCACTGTTGTATTATAGAAAGTCTAACTTAAAATCTAGCGTAAGTTTCATCTTGATACGCCGCTTAGAACCTGAGATATGCGCGGACGAAGTCGCGGGCACAGCCTTGTTGTCAATAATATTATGTTGTGTACACAATATTATTGACAACTGACTGTAGCCTGTGGCTGCGACTTCGTATGCGCGTAATTTTCTATTGTTTATACACTATTATACTATTGACACATTAAGATGAAACCTACGCCAGATTTAAGGTTAGATCTTCAACAATACAAAAGTTAAAACCGCATCAAATTCGGTCCAGAAGTTTTTGCGGGATGCGCGTACAAACAGACAGAAACACGAAAAACCGACAAAAAATCTAAAAAAATAATTTCCTCTCATATTTTTCAACCGACTTCCCAAAAAAGGAGGAGGTTATATGTTTCGATGTATGTATGTTTTATTTTTATTATTCTTAAATATCTCTTATGTACATACATAACCCAGTTACAGTTTTATTATATGTATTGATAAAAGCACTTTCATACCTAACCTACTGCATCTGAGGTGCACAAAAATCGAAAAAAGTGTGAATAGATTCTTTTAAAAATGTTTTTGCAGATTCATGCGATGTATTTTGAGGACCGGCCAAAGAAGCAGTTTGATGAGGGCATCACCTGCCTGTACGATCTGAATGAGGTAGGTGAATTTATACGACGAACCTGAAAACTATTACCACTACTAGTACTAACTGCATCTTGGGTGCTTTTAAATCCAAAAAAGAGCTTGAAAAAGTTAATCAATCATAGTAAATTTAATTGTTTATTTATTAAACCTTCATTGTACAAAGTGCAGAAGTAAAAGCACAATAGGAGGGCTTAGTGCTAAGGCATTATCTTACCATTGTTGTTATTATTATTCCAGCATTACCTCCTGCTGACTCTGCTCGCGATGTTCCTGTGCGCGGTCCATCAGATTCTGATCACGATGGTCAAGACCATGTTGCTGATGATCACTGCGGCCATGTACGTGGGGATTACCACCCAGGAGCATGTGTACTATTTGGAATTCTTCAAGGACTTCCAGTATGTATAACGTGTACTTTTTACACGACTGACAATAAAAGTGTTATGTTAAAACTTTTCGGGGTTCATGTATGTCATGTTCAAAAAACAAGAATGAATGAATGAATCGTTTATTTGTAAAACATAGGTAGTAACAAGTCTACGTCTTCCTGAAAGGCCGGAAACACTTTTGCGATACCTCTGGTATTGCATTTGTCCATAGGCAACGGTGATCGCTTACCATCAGCTGACCCGCTTGCTCGTTTGCCAAAAACCTCTACTCCTATACTCACTTAGTGAGATATATTACTCGCCATATCAAGTACCAGTCGTCTACCAAATTGCAGACACCACTGTGGCCTGGATTGGAACCAGCAGTTGACGAACATCGTGATCGCGCTTGCGGCCACCGTCGCGCTGATCCTCCACTCGCAGCAAACGGAGAGCACGTACCGCCTCGATTTCATCTGGAAGCTCCAAGCCAACAGTCAGTTGTTCAACTTTTTTCACCTTATGCTTAGAATAGAACAAGGATCATAAAGCCTCTAATAATCCTGACGCATAAAACAAAATACGCGAAACAACAATGCATTATTATAATGCATTGTTGTTTGTTTTATGCGTCGAAGGGTTCCCATGTAAAGGGTGTTCTAGCGAAATGCCAGTAAGACTGAGCTTTTTCCCGAGCCTAACACTTTTGACAGGACACCCAACCGTCAAGTCTGACATCTTCGACTAGAATGATTGTGAACATGTTCTTTAGTCCGAAATTCATGATGTAACAAGTAAATGCGCCTATCAACGATGCAGATAGCGGCCCCAACACATACAGTTAACATTTCAGCTGTTGTCATGGTGACTTGTTAATATCAAAATACTCACTCATGTTCACTTCTTATATGCTGAAGGAATGGAAACTTGTTGTATCCGTAGGCTAAGGCTTTGGGTCGTCGAACCATCGAAGTAACTAAGTACTTCTTTTGCAAGTGCTGTCTACAGTTATGTTCCCTATTGTTATATCATGACTGATCCCCTGCTTTCAGACGAGAAAGAGGAGATGGAACACCTCGAGGCATACAACCGCAAACTGCTCGCCAACATCCTCCCGGAGCATGTCGCGCAGCACTTCCTATGCAGCGACAAGAATATTGACGTGAGTATTTATAGAGTGAATTTCCCTCGGGCACAATGCTTTTTCCCCTTGTGAAATCCTAAGTCCTTCTCAGTACTTCTAACTTTGTGTATGCAAAATTTCAGGAATATTGGTTTAGTTGATAAAGTGTGTAGCGGTAACAAACAAAGAAACTCACTTTCGCATTTATAATTATAGTTAGGATTTATTCAGGGTTGCTAACGTGCGCTTAACACCCCTACCTGGCGTCACAGGCCGTCTATAGGTTGCGGTAACCACTTTTCGTCTAGTTGGCCATATGCCTGTTTGCCTACTTAGTAGTATATGAAAAAATACTGCATTCCATGTTTTTCCTCTCGAACATGTAACATAATCGTGAATCACGAAAATGTATTTCGATCCCAGTAAGTTTAATAAGACCTCTTTCGCTACGCTCGCTCGTTTAATTATAGCTCCCTTTCTCTTCGTTCGCTTGGTCAATGATGACAAATGTATCTTAAAGATGATTGAATTATGAACTAAATTTAACTGTACTGTAGGAGCTATACCACGAGCAATGCGAGTCAGTGTGCGTCATGTTCGCATCCATCCCCAACTTCTCCGAGTTCTACGTGGAGCTGGAGGGCAACAACGAGGGCGTGGAATGTCTCCGACTCCTCAACGAGATCATCGCCGACTTCGACGAAATTTTAGCCGAAGACCAATTCAAGTACATCGAGAAGATCAAGAGTACTGGCGCGACGTATATGGCAGCTTCAGGTAAGTTCAAATTTACTGTAGGAGATAAGCAACTGGTCGTCTTATAAGGTTTTTAAACAATGGTACGTGCCCACATATCAAAAATGAGAACCACATCAAACGAGGTTAAGTTTCATTCAACGCCCACAAAAAAAAATAACGGCACGCCTAATGAAGTTTTAACTTCAAAAATATTTTGTGGCTGCATCGATATAATTTACATGATATGCAATTTTACATCGTAGGTCTGACTGCCGCGACCCGTGACCTCCGCGGCTACCGCCACGTTACGGCCATGGCGGACTATGCACTGCGCCTGCGCGAACAGCTGCAGTATGTCAACGAGCACTCCTTTAACAGCTTCCGCATCCGCATTGGTAAGCAACTACTTGGTTTCACCGGACCAGAATAATAATATATCATGGCCTTCCACGATATTACAGCCTTTGTCAAAAATTCCCTTCTTCTTCTTTTACCGGCCTTCTTCCCATTTTATTTGGGGATGTTTTTTCTTTTCTCCAGAACAGGCGATTCTTGGTCGTCTTGGGTCGTTATGTCTCCTATCTACGGCTTTTGTAATTGCTTCTTATAATTATTCTGGTCCGGATCACTTTTATAAATTTTATGAATCTGGATATGCAACGCGATTACTAGCAAATGCGAATGTTATTGAATAAAATAAAATGTGTGTAATTAGTGATTATATTACAATTATTTTAAATAAAATATATGTGCTATTTAAGAGTCCTTGGCATTTAGATATTCTTAAATTAAATTTAATTATATCAATTTAATTTAAATATTTTTGACATTTTCACTAAATTTATATTTTGTTTTATATGGATGTCTTGTCAATGACTCTATATTGGCGGAAGCAATGATGTTAAGAGACTAGTGAAAATGAGTTAGGCATGAGAATACTATTTCATCAGGAATCAACATCGGACCAGTAGTAGCGGGTGTGATCGGAGCTCGCAAGCCACAGTACGACATCTGGGGCAATGCTGTCAACGTCGCCTCGCGCATGGACTCCACGGGCCTTCTAGACCATATCCAGGTATAAAAAGAATAAACTATTCCCATATTTGCTCAAGTAATCATTGTAATCCTTAGTTCTAAACAAAAATGAATACTTGAACTGAATTCAGTTCTATATTTTTTGTGATAATTTTAATAATAATTCATATATAAATTTTACAGAAATATTTTATTAAACTCTTGAGATGTTTTGCTTGTGAAGATTTGATCGAGTAACTTTTGGGTGTTTTCGTGTCCAAATCTGTGACCAGAAATACAAACAACTTGTTTAATATGAATAATAACCAGAAGAATAAATTACGACCCGTTTTTGATTTATATTTCTGATCAAATTTTAAAATTCGTTATTTTAAAATGATATGTGTAATCTCCTCGTATTTTATTGACCAAATCGAATTTATTACATTTTGCTGTGCGATTGTGGTACCACAATAAAATAGGGGTTGTTTTTAATATGATTTTGCAATTGCGAAAGTGGAAACGCTTGTCTCGTGTTACCCTAACAATTTGTACAGGTGACGCAAGAGGTATATGACATTCTATCAACTCGTGGTTACAAACTTCGTTGCCGTGGAACCGTCGATGTCAAGGGAAAGGGCAATATGGTCACCTTCTTCCTGGATGGCATCGGGGAGACGACTGAGACTGGTGTGAGGGACATTTACAACGTTAGTATTCTTACTCAATAATTAATATTAATACGAAAAAGCTGATTGACTAATTTGTGTTTATTAAAACACGTAAATCTAGAAATCAGGTTTGAAAAATATTTTTTATGCATGATAACTACAATCATGAGAAATAATAATATAGGCATTCCGAAATTTCTACGGAAGCGAAACTGCGGGGCACGACCAGGACTGGAACCTAAAAATCCTAAAAAACATGGTTCCATATAATTGGAAATGCCACCCCTATGCTTATGACTTTTAAAAGCATGCCAGCTACATTGATCTGTTGTAAATAATCAATACATTTCGGACTCGTCGGGCCTTCAAGTGAAACCTACACTTTTTAAAATGTACTTATGCACGACTGTATGTATGTTAAAGAATCCCACCCCATCAACATCGTCTGGCGGCGACATGGGCGGCGGCAATGACCAAAACGGCCGAGATCATCGCCCGCTGGAGACCCTGTCGGAGAGCTGCACGGATGAGGATGCTGGACCCTCTCCCCGTGCCTCCATTCCAACAGGTAATGGAATTGACGTAGAAGCTGATTCAGATGACCATGGCAGATGACCTTCATGGCCTTCGATTAGGCAATATTACGCATACCTCGACGCACATGGCGACAACAGCACAATCGGTAAACAAACCACCTCTCGCAATGACACATAAATCAATGCTTTTTGTTCAATTATAATCAAAGGTTTTATTATTATTGTAATAACAAATTAGTTAATATATTTGTATTTGTCATGTTTCCAAATACTCTACTGATGCTGCCCAGTGGTGTGATAACAAACATCGCAGCCATATTCTGTATCCGGAAATAGAAATAGATTTCCAAATGTTAAATTTCCAGAAACCCAGAACGGATCAATGAGCCCTCATGTCTCAAACGGAATGAGTTCGTCCCACGAGAGCGTGGCGAGTGCAGTGCGGGCGCGCGTGCGCCGCAAGCTGGAGCGGCCCCACTCGTTCGCTGACGCCACTGACGTGCCGCTCCCCGCCGTGCTGTCCATGCTGCATGCCCGGGCCAACTCCATCGACCTGGCCAAGGAAGTAAGCATCATTTCAATTAACAACGCACTGAGAATCCAAGACGCACGGGTTAGCGTCAAGCCGCTCCCCACTCACCGCGCTTGCCCCTCAACGCTGCGCTGATATCGACGATACAAGAGACCATTCTCAACGTTTTTCATATAATTATATGTATCCGATAACCTGGCGTCGTTATCACCGTAGCATAACACAGGCAGGTATTTCGTGCTTAAAAGGAGAATCCTACCATGAATGTTGTAACAAAACAATATATATAAGAGAACTAGAATTTAGATAAAACAGTAGAAGAATATCAAGATTTTTTTTGCGTACCTCTCGTGCCTATCCCCTGAATCCCCTCTTTAGGCGTAGGAGGTCGTGGCCAATATGTCCTCAGCTATGAAGAATACAACTATAGTGAGATTGTTCTACAGGATGGCCAGCGCCGCAGTGTGGCCGAGTCCCGCAGCAGCGGAGAGATAGAAGCTTTGCTGGAGTATGGAGCGCCGCGGCGAGCTGCTAGCTTGGCGGACTTCCTCTTCCGGCGTAAGCACGACAAATACAAGATGGCTGTCAACGTCATTGAAAATCCAATGCACTCTATGTCCGACCCGTCGCCCGGCGGTGATGGCCCCATTGTCTAAATTGTTTCCAATACAGACAACATTAACCTGATTGACATTATTCATATCAGCCTCTTTCTATAGCATTGTCAACTCTTTGCAATACTCTAGAAAGTGGCTCCACTCGGATTGACCCCAAATCGAAGACTGAACATATAAAATACAATGAAATTTACAACGGAACGTGTCGACACGCTTCGAAAATTGGATACGCTTACGAATTTATTGATATTATGTATAGGTTAGCGAATGACTTTAAAAGTAGTATAGCGCCTCGCTATTGAACACAGTTCGAATGTTAACCATGTAAATATATATAATTATGTATATAATAATAGTATTGTACTTAATATTCGTATTATATATTCCATTTAATTACTATAAGTTGATTTTCCTTGTGTTTATTAGCATTATTTTGC
Source organism: Ephestia elutella (assembly GCA_018467065.1). Classification (NCBI taxonomy): domain Eukaryota; kingdom Metazoa; phylum Arthropoda; class Insecta; order Lepidoptera; family Pyralidae; genus Ephestia; species Ephestia elutella. The sequence goes on from CM031564.1 coordinate 1,962,873, forward strand.
AAATATCTTATTAGTATCAAAATAGTTTACTTGTTTCCTGCAATCTTGTTGCTGATTTAATTATTATTTAGATTTCTACAAACCACCATCTCAGAGTCTCAGTTCAGCAATCAGTTTTAACCAAATCATATTTATCTTAACCAGTTGTACAAAATAAATGTTAAATATAACCTAAAACAAAAAAAAAACAAAAAAATAGTAATCGATGTCGCCTAACATTGTTTGTTAAATACTTACCTACATAGATGTTAGTGTCAGCGAAAGTGTTTAAATTAATGTAAATAGTACAATAACATACATAACCAAAAGAAAGCCTGCTTGGCACCAAGTACAAGTTGTTACCAGAGATTATTATCAAACGAGTGTTGCATTGAGTCTCGGGTTTGTTTGAAGCGGCAATGTCGGGAAAGATTTAAAGTTTATTAGTTTCATTAAAACTAATTTTGTTTATAGGTTTGATTTGAATCTTACGTAGGTATATTTTCTTATAGTAATCCGCACAACTCATTCGCATTTAATAATTTTCATTCCAAATTGACTTAATGTTGGATTACTTTTGTAATCGATTTTTAGAACCCTTTTTGAGTACCTACGGGAAAAAATAGGTTTTTCGAAAACAAACCTACATTTTGTGTCAAATGTATATTATTTAATAAATGTAAATGTTAGATATAGTGTCAACAGACATTTCACGCCTGATTGTAACGCTCAACTTTGTAACTTTGTATCAAGTATCAAGAAGCAGTGTCGTGCTTATTAAGAACATTGAGCAGAACTTATTAAATTCAATCTTACACCGGTTTACGAAACTTGAAACCTTACTTTGAAGTTATAGAAGTCAATTAAGATTGGGTTCCATCGAAATCAGCCTTTTATCGGAAATCACAGGGCATCACTAGTAGAGAGCTTTTTAAGTAATTATTACGATCTAGGTATTTTAGCTCCGAGATCTATCATTTATTTTGAGCTAAAGTTTTTTATCATTATTTTGCATTGGAGAGTAAAATTTAGAAAGAGAAATACCTAATCAATTACTACTTTTTTTATCTGCTAATTAATTTTCGTAGCTCAGTGAGTCGATAAAACAGTACGCGTCAGTTGTTTGAATAAAACGGAACGAAGGTAGGGTTGCCATGTCGCCAAACCTAATAGCCGGACAGACCAGCCAGTTAGGCCGGACATATGGGTAGAAAGGCCGAACACCCTACATTATTGAGGATTTTGTCTCAGCATATAAAATCAAGGTTTTTTGGTAATACCTACAGAACGCAGGGGGGCGGGCGACGGGCGGCACTTCGGCCTGCGTGAGCGACGACAGTCGACTCTCGTCACCTGCGCTCGGCCACGCTCGGCGCTCACTCGTTTGTGAAATGTAAAAAGCCTAACAAAAGCCGGACAGGCCGGACACCGTTTATTTTGGCCGGAGACGCAATCAAAAAGCCTACCTATGTCCGGCTTTATCCGGACGCCTGGCAACCCTAAACGCGGGTGGTTGCGTCGGGAATTGTAATAACAAGGGAATAGTAGTACCCAAAGTATATAGTACTCGGTGAGGCGCGCGCGTAGTGCTGGGGTTGTGTACTCTGTCCTAAATGGCTACGCCGTTAGCTTGATGATTTAGGTTAGATCGGTCGTGAAATGATAATCACATTACATTGCCATCATAAAATGTAACACTGATCAGGTTAGTCAGCGTAAACACGATGGGAGATCAGAAGAAGAGAGGTTGTCGATCACCGCAAGGCGCGGGGAGGGGCGCCTTGCTGTAACCGTGAGTTTATAGGGAATTTCCCTTGCTTTCACGGTTATATGGACCAAATGCTACACAGGTGCATTTGAGAGTAAGTATTTGAACCGTTGGGTATTGAGCTGTTACCTGTGCACGCCAATCTAGAAATACCCTCATCCTGACAGTTAAAATGATTAAGAGTTATATCCCGTTAGTAAATTGTCTTCCCAGATGCAATGGCCTATGCGAACCTTCTCGGTCATCCCCTTCTGATTTTAAGTCGGCTTCCCCGACATATGTATATTCAAAGTAAAATGTTTAAATACTCCTACTAGTGCTGCCCCTAGCAGATTTCGATTGGAAGCTTTCAAGGAAATGGCTAATTCGAAAAGCAAAATTAGGACCTCGTCGCAATCTGACGTGTTGATCATACATTCTAATCTCACGACACTGTTATTACTTGGTACAGGATATATATCGAGAATTTTGTGAATTTGATTGCATTTCGTAATTTTAAATTGTTATAACTCTATAGATATTATGTAAATATATAATTAGGATACCTAGTTTATATAATGTACCTAACTGTGGCGTGGGCTGCCAACGAATTTCATTTTAGTGTTGGGGTGAAGAATTTCTAATCAGCGGGATATCATCGCCTGTTGTAAAAATTTCAACTTAAGTTAATTTTTCAGGTAGGATCTGTCTGCCTGTTGGGTTTGATATGTACGTCAGACAGACCCTGTACTGCCTGTTGGGTTTGATATGTACGTTAGGCATGCAGGCCCTGAAATGCCTGTTGGGTTTCATATGTACGTCAGGTATGACCTGTACTGCCTGTTGGGTTTGATATGTACGTCAGGCAGGCCCTGGAATGCCTGTTGAGTTTGATATGTACATCAGGTAGGACCTGTACTGCCTGTTGGGATTGATATGTACGTCAAGCAGGCCCTGTACTGCCTGTTGGGTTTGATGTGTACGTAAGGCAGGCCCTGAGCTGCCTGTTAGGTTTGATATATACGTCAGATAGGACTGTTCTGCCTGTTGTTTCTGAAAGGTACGTCAGGCAGGACTTGTAGGTACTGCCTGTTGGGATGGATATTTACGTCAGGTAGGACCTGTATGCATGTTGTGTTTGACACCTACTCTTAATTTCATGATAACATTATCTATTTATCAATTAACAATTTTTTTATCATCATAAGTGTAGCAACATGTTGGGACCACCAATCGTTAAGGCTCGCCTATCGTCACAGTAATTTTAGTCAAATTACCAACATTTTGTATACGATAAGTCGGCCCTAAGCCCGGATAGCTATAAGTACGCGGATTTTATTAAATAATTGCCACGCGGTCTCACCCTTCTGTATATAGTTTCTATACATAAAATTACTATATAAAATTAGGTATAATTATTGTAAAAAAAACCTGAGCTTGCTAATCGATCTTCAAAAGGTTGAATAAATTTATTTACAGCTAATTAATTTCTTGAAAAACTTTGGGCCCAACTGCTACATAGACTAAAGAATGCTAAGCACTTTATTTTTGTAGCATGATTGATTGCAGTTATTGTATATAGTACAAATTCCACCTTTTCAACACTACTTCTAAGCAAAAACGTTCCGATTAGATATGCTCTTCTGGATTATGCACTTTAAGTGACAAATACCTATATGTTTTAAAATATTCTATTGATTATTATTATCAAATTATATATAAAATTTTATCACCTACACTAAATGTCTAGTTATACTTTTGTACATAGGTTAATGTTACATATTAATACTTATAACCGTTTAAGTCTGGATGCGATTATCCCAATGTTAAATCTTTCGGTTTTACTGGGCAAAACTGAGTATTTTTCGACGTTCTATACAGTCAATAGAAAAGTAAGATAGTTTAAGGTCACTTCGTTATTAGCGCCGTATAAAATGAAATTGTTTCGTAAAAACACAATCGAACAAAAATCTCTACCAAAAAGATGCAAATGCTAAATAACAACTTTTACCAAATAATTTTATCCAAACATTACTTTACGTCTAAGTTAGTTATTTCTATTTTTACTGTTATATTATCAAATGTGTAAAATAATTATATTGCGTAACTACATATGCCTATATAGACCTAAAATTTGTGGGAGGGAATTTTTAGGAAACGCCGCAGAATTATATTCAAATCTATACATATAATAAAACTAACTGGTCTGCACATAGGTGATATTTAAGAAAAAAATGTATCAGGGTCTTAATGGCCAATAAAATTTATTAGCAATCCAAAATACCAACAAATTGTTGACACCACAGAAATTGTTCTTTTTTTTAATTTCAGAATCCTGTGGTTGACACAGATCTCAATTTGCAGACAGTTTTCTAAACCATTATTTTACGTCAATGGGTCATTTAGAGCCGCCGTTTATAAAACTCAAATTTATTTTCGTATATTTATTTTTGACGACAAATGATAAGACTAGATCACGCCATGAGTTTTTTAATGTATCATTTTGAATTGTCTGCAGGAATGCTTGAGCCACGCGACGATAGGCACATGGGGAGGCAGTGTCTCGAATCTCATAATGGCACAAAAGTCTATAATAATTTAATTTTTTTTCACCAACAGCTCAGCACCAGCTGGAGTAAGATTGAAACAGCTGTCAGATAGAACAACACTGTCATTTAAATTTGACAACTGTCTGTGAAATATCCATAGAATTAACAAGTATTTTACTTACGTACAAAGTACTTATTAATTCCATACGTATATCTTTGGGAAATTATTGACCTAAAGGCGGGTCCACACCAAGAGTTAATGTGTCTTGATCGCACTCTTGGCGCGCGCATGAGCCTCGCGTGGATCATCTGATGTGGACCGGACTAAATGACATTAATTGCATTTGAAGTTTGCCATTGCAATTGAACCTTGATAAGCAGACGTCTGGTGTGTTGCCTTTAAGGAAACTCTTATTGACACAAAAAAGTGATTAGAGCAAGCCTTGTTGAGAACTGCCGTCTCCAAGTGCCTACCTTATGAGATCGCTATATGTAACCTTAGCTGTAATAATTGTCTATTGTCAATAAAGTACCTGTAAAAATATTCAACAGAATCTAGATCTTCCACGACTTAGGCTCGTTAAATATTATTAGTCGCGGTATTTGTGCATCCCACTGTATATTTTTCGGGCGATATGTCAGTGAGCTGCCATTATTCGATGATATTATTATTGGTGTTATTGCTTATTGTCTATTTTATATGGACGGACGGACATGTACTAATGATTTCTTATATCAAACAGTCTTTTGGCACAGTTAATACTGTAACATACTACTACTTAATTTACTTGCACTACCTACTGAAAATGACTGTGCTTATCCGTATTGTCTATTTAGACCGTCACTTTCTTTTTCATGTGATAAATACCTCTCGCTTCCAGTAATCATTTACAGAAAATCTATCGAGTCGTTTTGATAATGGAGTATACAAAATTGTCGATTTTTATGGCTATATGAAGTGTTATGAATATACATATATGGCAGTGGCTCTGCAAATACTTTCCATTTATAAGGTGAAGGCCGGCTGCCATTAGAGCGAAGAGGAAAATCAAAGCGAATTTCGTTAATGAGATACTATTGGTGATTGATACGTCTTCTGTCTTCTCTAGTGGAGACCGGCCCTTAGATTCCCACTTGTTTATAAAAAAACTGTACTTAAATGATAACTGGCAGTATTTAAACCATCTAAACGTGGCTGCATTGCATTACTAAGAATACATCGTTGTACCAACCTCTCATTTTAGCTATTACAAATCGTTGGAGTTATTTCTCCCATTTTAAATTATGGATAAAAAAATGTGTGTAGGAAATTAATTAAAAGAATATTGTTTGAATAATAGCAAATGCTAATATGAAATTTATAAATTTATCTTGAAGTTGGTATTTTACCCGCGGAGAGTTGGATGTGTTGCAATTTTTTAGTATTACTCAGATGTTGCCATATTTCAAATTAATCAATATTTACATTATTCCAAATAAACACTCGATGTCCCAGTCCCTCATTGTTACGCTTAAGACATTATAACGTAGTTGATATAAATGATGTACTTATTGTGAAATGTGTTCTCTCGAATAAGTTTCCATCCTGGCACTTCGTTTCTTCTACGTCTGTATTAGTTACAATGTCATTTTTGTGACCATTTTCAGGTTGGCAGAAGGCTATAGTAATGTTGATAAAATTATTTTTATTCGAATTGATTAAACCTTAACCAATAACCCGTTGTCTTCAGTTTTTGGTTATCTTCGGTTACCTATTCAACTTTAAATCGTAGGCGCAGGTTTTTTCTTGATACGCCGCACTGCTAAGAGCCTGGTCATTTCTGATAAAACATTAAGTGCCAACCAATAGTTTTCTGCCACCTTTCTTCTTTAGTCTCTAACGAGGGCCAGCAGCATTAATATAAGATCAAGAACAAAATTTTATTCGCTTTGTGGGTTAAAATATAAAAATCATTTCATGATAATGTAATGGTTATTATTATTTTTATTTTGTTATACGAAAACTCACTTTTTATCTTTGATGACAGGTTGATAATGTAAAGAATGTTGCCAGTAGTTAGGTACCAAGTACCTAATCAAAGTCCAACTTTGTCCATTTGAAAGTGCTTTATTTTGTCTAAGCTTTGGTCATCGAATGGACTACTCTCAAAAAAATTTGTTGTGGCTTCAAAATACGCTACTCTGGCGCTGTACTACTTGGTGCTGTACTCTGGCGTCCAACATAGCTGTTATATTTCCTATTGCTATTATTTTTGAACGAGATAAAGTTTTCCATTATTTCCTTGAAATATTTGAATCTATCTAAACCAAATTTTTGCGGCTGGCCGTTATTTTACAATGTGCACTGCATCTCCTTTAATTATATGTGACTGACTTATAAATCTGTATTATAAGTTCCTAGTTTTAATAAGTATTTCGACTAAGTCGACATCATGTATTGATGTATGAAGGTTGCGACGGTAGAAACGCAGCAAAATGTAGTAGTATCATATCAGTAATTATCTATTATAGTATCTTATAATATATTATATCTTATTATAGCATTTATTATAATTACTTCTTGTTCTTTAAACAACTTAAGATTATGTTAACCCTTCATTAGGTAGGTACTTATCGAAAGACTAACTATATTTTCTCTACTTGCTCCTACCGTCGCCACTTTCCTCATATCTCTATCAAATGTATTATTAGGATATTTTAATATGTCTACTTAATCATCTGTATTTAAAATGAGACATACCTACTGACCTATTTAATTTAAGTAGAATTTAAAATCCTTTTCGGCCTAATTATGTACAACTTGTGCCAAACCGGTCATATCACAAAATCTAGAAATATATTTAGCAGAGTCTAAATACATGTACCCATTTAGGCTGGATTGCACCATCTTACTTTGATAGTAACTTTAACTAAACCGAAAATCCAGTTAGATTTGGCAAAATATGAGTTGCACCAGTTGACAAATAGTTTAAAATTCAAGGCTATAAATGTTAAAAGTTAACATTACTGTTAACTTTGACACTAACTACAATAATTTTGGTGCAATCCGGCCTTTAGACACAGGACGTAAAAATATTTTTAATAATTCAATGGCCCTACCTTGAAATTCGGTGTAAGTATAGAAAACTCCAAAATTATTAAAGTCTATTCAGTTGATTTGAAGATTTTGGTTCTTGCTTTAATGTTTTAAGTATTTTCATTTAAATTATATGGTATTTAATTCGAACTGAAGGAAAAATAAATTTAATCAGCAAATTAATCAATTTGCATTAAAACAAAACAGAAAGAGATGAATGGCTACTAAACTTTACAAATGTTTGGCTCTGTCCCTTATTAAAACTCTTTCAATTAAAAATATATAACAAATTTTGTGATATGACGGCATTATATATGGTGTCTAAATTTGTGATAGGCCTTGGACCAATCGGCACTAATGTGGGTTTGCTTGTGATGCTAGTCTCCAATGTATTCAGTTATATTGATGATATATTCAACGCTTCCGAGAACGGCGACACTGTTGACCGTGTTCCTCTACTCTCTATTTTAAAACAGAAAGTAGAGAAACAGCAAGAGCCATTTCACTCCTAGCAATAGTCCTGCTCGCACAATAGGTATAACATTTTTAAAGATTGTTGAAGACTGAGCCCTTTTTCCAATACCTGATGAAGACTGTTTAGATTTTGCCGGGATTAATTTCTGTTATTTTAATAAATTATTTCAATAATACCAAATACTATATAAACTCTAACTCGCTAGAGTTTATAAAGTATTTGATAATACTGATGAATTAAGTCACTATGCTTCTTTTATTGTTGTAGTATTGGTATATTGATAATTAAAAATTTCTTCCTTACTCTTCCCAATACTGAATTTAACAATATGTATCTATCTACATAATATCCGTAATATTTCGAGTTTTCCACAATCTATAAAAATGTTGCATTGTGCGAGCGAAACAAGTTAAGAAATTCATAGCTTCTTGCAAATGTTTAGTTGGAGGATTCGTTCTGGCATTATTGCCAAAAAGGTAAGTGCCAGGTATCATTATCGTTCCCAGTTTCATCCAAATCTTTTCATTGGAGAAATAGCATCTCAATCGACTGTTGTGACCGCACTTGTGATAAAATTATATTTATAAGTACAGCATTGAGCCTAAAAATAAAAACTATCACTTTTATGTCAAGTATTTTCATGTAAAAGATAACCAACAAAGTAAGAAAAATAACTAATTGGTGGTAAGGATAAATTAGAGGACACGTTGCTTAATACTTTGTATCCATTAGGCATCATGCAACATTTGGTTTTCTAGCCATTTGTGTCAAATCAAATGTCAGAAGCCACACCTAATTTCTTCGTTTTTTCCTTCCATTCTGTCTCTTTTAAATCAGTATGTTCGATTGACTCAAGGAATTGTGAGTATTTTAGTGCACACTCATTTTAAATATAATACACAGTGCGATGCATCTGTAAGTTGCGCATCAATTGTTACCTAATGGATGCAATCTCTCTGTCATGATGTGGACATTTTTAGACTGTTAAATTTTGGTGAAATAGAATCTAAAATTGTATTTACTATATCATTTTACAAAATCGTTTGCAAAGACATACCTAATTAGTTTTGTGACGAGCTGGTTATAACTATTTGAAATTGCAACGATAATGACGAGAATAATAATAATTAGAAATGCTTACTTATATTATTAATTTAGTCACTGTGGGTTTATGGCCTCTCTTTATTACGATTGTTAGAAAACATATTTCGATTTTATTATAGGTAGTTATAGAATCTTATGTACCACGCATTCTTTCTATAATCTGTCAAAGTATTTGTAATAAATGGTGTTAAGTGTAGTGATTGTTTTGTTTCATTTTGACTACCGCCGCCATGAATATTCCCAGTTTTCTCGGCAGCTATTCCCACTATTTTCATTGCCATTGGTGCGATAACGATCGATAACAATCTAGATAGAAAGAAAATAATGTATGATCAAACTTACCTCAAGTGAAGTTCTATCACAACTATACGAGTACCGAAGATTTAATAAGACTTGTAGACTGTGGTGTGGTGTGGTGTAGAAAAGGGCTTTTTTTTCATAAGTATTACAAAAATGTATACCACACAACCTAATATTCAAATGCAGATTTTTATGGCGTTGTTTATATTTTCAAATTAAAAAAAAAGAATTACAATAATTTTATTAATTCATTACTAATTCCTGTCGATATAAAATCACATGCCGTCTATTTGGTCAAGGTTGAACGCTTGTGGCTTCTCCACTAAAATTTCTCCAAAAGTAGGACCTGAAACAGAGTTCACATGATTTTAGCAAGTTTTAGTGTATTGTGATCAGTAGGGTGAGCGAGCATGAATATTTGCCAGACAGAACGTAATCGTCACGTTAAAAATTCCTATGGAAAACTATTGAAAATGAACATCGCTTTATGGTACGTAAAAGTGACTATACCTTTTCCATATAATTTTTTGACGTGACGGTACGATACGTCCTTGCAAAGTGCTCATCCCAATGGGTAGTTTTGCGTTGCAATATGACCATTTATAGTATGGAGGCTCGCAGCCTGTCAATGGAGTTCGTCTATGGCCTTCATCAGGTATTCCTTCGCCTCATCTTCTGGCTTCTTATTCTCGTTACTAGAGTCCACTCCGATCCTGTCATCACATCATCAATACATGTCATAAAACTGTAATTGGTGTGTAAATACATAGAAATATTAAAAAAAACTAGCAGGGGTCTTCATAGGGCCAATAGAAGCCTTTTTTTGTAGAATTTTTGTCTGTCTGTCTTTTTGTCTGTATGTTTGTACGCAAATCACGCAAAAACTAATTGACTAAATTTAATGCGGTTTTCACTGTTGTATTTTTGAAGGTCTAACTTAAAATCTGGCGTAGGTTCCATCTTGATACGCGCGGACGAAGTCGCGAATAAGCCCACTGTTGGATTAATTAATGGACATTTAGATTAGGCCTCAAAGTATTAGGCATGTCTTGATCAAACTGCTCATGATGGAGCAAGACTGTTTCATGAGTTTCTTTCGGCATTTTTTCTCAGCAGTGGTCGTTCCGAAATGCTACTAAGTAGTTATTGGCTTCGAGACTTCTAATCCTAACTAATATTATAAATGCGAAAGTGAGTTTCTTTGTTTGTTTGTTACCTCTTCACGCTTTATCTATTAAACCAATCTTCCTAAAATTTTAGAAATACTGAGAAGGACATAGGGTACCTTTCATCCCGGGAAAAAGTACTTGGAAAAGCACTGAGCACGTGGGAAATTCACGCGGGCGAAGCATCGAGCAAAATATGGAAAGAATTTTTGATTTTGATCATGATCACAGGGCACTTTATAGAAACGGGGCGTCATTACCTACTACTACTACAAAAGGAACACGTCAGTAAGACGTCAATGTGTGCATTTTCATAGTCATAGCGTCCCAATAGAAAGATCGTAGCAAGTGGAAATCGCTAGTCTCTGCCTACCCCCACGGGAAAAAGGCGTGACAATATGTATGTATGTATAGCGTCCCAATCTGCAATCGAAAGGGGGAAAAGTGCGGGGGGTGTGGGGGCTGCCATATTGCGCGAGGGGCAGGGAGCTTCCATTCTGTACCTAGTAGGTACTTATATTAATTCTGTGTTATAATACTAACTTGGATGAGTGCTTGCCGTGCTGGGATCCGTGGCCCATGACACGCATTTCCTTGGAGACGTTGCCATTCAAAGAAAACGTGTGCTGGGGTTTCTTGTCCTGTAAAATATATATATACTCCAATCTTCAAAACATAATAAAACTGTAACTGTCTGTGTCTAGAAATAGAAGACATTTAAGAAAAAAAACTATAAAGGGTATATAGAAGCCAAAACCATTGTATTTTATTTTTTTGTCTGTCTTTCGGTCTGTATGTTTGTACGCGCATCACGAAAAAACTTCGGGACGAAATTTGATACGATTTTCACAGTTGAATTGGTGAAGGTCTAACTTTAGAACTGGCGTGTGTTTCATCTTGATACGTAGCTTAGAACCTGAGATATTAACAATAGTAAATAACGTGCGGGCGAGGTTCACGGGCACAGGCTAGTAGGTCAATAATGGTAAGCTTTTACCGGCACAACTTTATAGAGACACTGTATTTTTATAACCTGTAAACCTAGGTTCTACTACCTACCTATGTTTTATAAATAAAGTATTTGATAGATTGATTGATTTAGGCCATTGAGTATCATCATCAGCCATTTTCAAGTGCCTACTTGGGTTGGCTTGGGTTTTCTTATGGATGGTTAATGAGTCTCTGTAGTTAGAGATTTTATTGGAGAGTAGAGACACTTATTTAAAAATTTCCAGGGTCTCAAGGGGGTATCATGCGTAATATAAGAACTTTTTCAAGCAAAGTTCTCTAAGCCTCTGCACCCCAACTCCACTCTCACCTTCCCGCGGTGAGCCCTGTTACGTTGAGTAACCTTATGGAAGACTGTGGTGAAAATCCCAGTGGGAAATAGGGTCAACTAACTGACGAGAGCAAAGGAGGAGCCACTGAGGCGTACAACGGCTTTTTGGCTTGAGGAACATCAGGGAAGGATGGTCCTTACGGGTAGGTAGCGGAAGAGTCTAAGCTATATTGACCAACGGTAGCGCCCAAAGTCCTAGCAATTAGGATTACTTCTCACCTCCAGACGCCTTAGGCAAGCAGGGGGTTAAACTGCCTAAACTCTTCAGATATAATAAATAAATAAATAAATATATACGGACAAATCACACAGATTGAGTTAGCCCCAAAGTAAGTTCGAGACTTGTGTTATGGGATACTAACTCAACGATACTATATTTTTATAACAAATACATATATAGATAAACATCCAAGACCCGGGTCAATCTGAAAAAGATCATTTTCCATCTTGACCCGACCGGGGATCGAACCCGGGACCTCCGGTGTGGCAGTCCGGCGTGATGACCGTTGGGCCACGGAGGTCGTCAGGAGGTTCAGAGGAGGAGAGGAGGAGGTTCAGATATGGAAGCACACAAAGCACACAGAAAAGATAGGCCCCGAGTTCCCAGCGGGTTCGCAATTTCCAACAATGGCAGCAGTATGGGTAGCGAAACCAGGGGTGCTAAGAATCTCTGGGAGAACAAAAATAAAGACTGCCAAAAAAGTACGAAACTATCGATAGCATCATATAACGCCAACACCTTAAGTTCAGAAGATAGAATGGAAGAGCTACTTTATGAACTGAGTAAAATTAATTGGGACGTGGTTGGATTATCGGAAGTAAGGCGACCGGGTGAGGAATGCCTCAGGATACAGGTTGGACACACTTTTTATTATCGCAGTTTAGACTCCGGAACACGCGTTAAGGGCGTAGCATTTCTGGTACATAAACGCCTTAAGAACTATATTAAATCCATCGATTCTGTTTCCGACCGAGTTTTGTACCTGATTCTGCAATTATCGAAGAATGTATCGTTAAAGATTGTCCATGTATACGCACCCACCGCACATAGGGGTATTTGACCTAAAAAGTCGGTCAAAATTATTTTAATGTGTTATCGTATGTATAAGTCCTAAATACATATAGTTACATTAAAATATTTTTTTTTCTGACAGCATTGCCGCGAAAAAAAAAAACGAAAAATATGCTAAATTTTAATTTAAAAAAATCTAAAATTAAAATAAAAATACTATAATCCATAACACATTTTTTTAGGAAATATAGAGAACTACCTACTGAACTTTGATACAAATCAATCACAACTTTCATCAGTGTTATCACCCAAATCTTCAGACGTTTCATCTTCCGTTAGGATCTCAACTTCACTTGCCATTAACATTTCCCTAGCCGCTACACTAAATGGTTTTAATTTTTTTGGTGGTTTCGGTCGTATGCTACTTAAAAACAGATCAGATGTGAGAAGCAACCTATTCAAAACATCTTGGTTACATTGCTCTCGAGAAAACTTTCGTGAAAAATTGAGACGAAATTGGCGAAAGTTTCCTCGCCAAACCATTCATTCTCGCCTCAGCTGCTTCTTCCAAAAGAGTTCCGATAGGTAATAAAGCATGTTCAATCACAAGAGGTCCGTGTAAAAGTATTTTGTGTACTGTAGGTGTCATCGGATACCAAGGGTATACCCTTGGTATCCGAGCTCAACGTATAACTTTGCTGTCTGGTTACAAAAACTTTTAAATTTTTCAATATTTATTTTTAAACCACTCGATATGACTTCTTATATTATGGAGAACCTTTCAATCAATCTTAAATCAATACCTGTGATTTTTGAAGACACTTGTGGTTTTTCAAAACTTGTGGTTTTTTTTTGTTGGTATTTCCACGGTCCCTTGAAGCCAATTGTGATTTTTTTTAAGAAAATACTCTCAGTTCTATTAGCAGCATTCCATCTGATCTTTATTTCTGATTTTAAACGTGAAAACATTCTCAAAAACTGATTTTTCCTTTCTGCGGGAAATGTTGGTTTATCAACCATCTCTTTCTCCACAGAGTCCAATTTTTTTCCAAAATCTGGTTCTGGCTTCTTTTGCACCGTTCTTAATAAATATTCCCACGTGATAACGCAGTTTACAGAAGTGCCAGTCAAAGAAAAACACTTGCAATCCATATCAAATGAATAATGTAACTTTGTTTTGTAAAACAGTACCAACAAAAAAAAATAAAAAAAAATACAATAGGCAAATTTTGGCAGCTAAATTATTGTGAAACAAATAAAACAATAGTGACTTTAATTTATGAAAAAAAAGAATAAACCGGGGAACACCCCGCAACATAACAAAAACACCAATGAATATAATTTTGTTGAAAAAAATTGGTTACATTTTTATGCGGTTTACAAAATATAGTATAAGTATTAAATGACTTACGATATTTCAAACCATATAAATTATTCAAATAACACATACCTTGTTCAATGTTATCCATCATAAAATTCACTTAAAATATATTTACTTAAAGAACGATAATTAAATGTATGCGACTTATACAATTTATCACTTAAAACGCTTGTTCCGTACTTGTTGCAAATTGCTAAGTTGACGGTAAAACAATGACACTTACCAATGAGATAAAAATTAAATGATGGTAGTTTTGAATGCTCAATTTATCTAGGTACCCTCAAGCATACTCAGTATTTGGAGATTCTTAATTTTGTCAATGTGGACTTTTGACCGACTTTTTGGGTCGAATACCCCTTAGTGCACCGGCAAAACACCCGCCATACTGGCAAAGGTTGATCAAGTACATGAGGATGTCAGTTCGTGTTTGCGAAACAACAAAACTACTTACACTATGGTCATCGGTGATTTTAATTCTAAGCTTGGTGCAAGGTTAGACGATTCAGAAATGATGATGGGGAACTTTGGATACGGGAGTAGAAACGAACGAGGACACATACTGGCAAATTTTCTAGAACAGGAGAAACTATATCACATGAGTTCATTCTTTCAAAAACGCCAACAGAGAAAATGGACATGGCTATCACCAGGACCTAAGTATAGGAACGAAATAGATTACGTGTTTTGTAGCCATAAATGTATAGTACAGGACGTGTCCGTTCTGAACAAATCCTACACAGGAAGTGACCATCGTCTCATTAGGGCAAAAATCAAAATAAATTCTAAACTTGAACGGTATGCTAAAGTCACTAAGAGAAGACCAAAAATAAACCTTGCACAACTGAAAGTTAATAAGGACTACTAACAACAAAGAGTCGAAGAACAACTAAAAATAATTGACCCTACTAAATCTCATATAGACGACTCCCTTGAACATCTTGGAAAAACCCTTGTTGATGTAGCTACACAGGTAGCATCAAACAGCAAAGCCCGAACTCAAAAAATTCAGACTAAGACTAAACAGTTGTTGGAAGAAAGGAGATCATTAATAAATCAAAATAAGACTTCCTCAGATCATTTCAAACATATCTGTAAAAAAGCACGTCAACAATTAGAAGAGGATATATAAGCATACCGAGAAAGAATAGTTACAGATACCATCGAAAAACATAAAGGCCCAAAAATATTCAGTAAAGCACTGTCATCTGGCACACAACAAATTACAAAGCTATTAGACAAGAATAACACCTTAATAACAGAACAAAACAAACTGTTAAGTGTCGTGCAGGAATATTATGAAGATCTCTATCGCTCTGGTAATCCCAAGCCTGATACTATCAAAAACAGGAAGATACAGAATATTGGTTCGGAAGATATACCAGAAATTACTAAAACCGAAATAAAAGCTGCCCTAAATAGAATATCAAATGGAAAAGCACCGGGAGAGGATAATATTATTATGGAGATGGTCAAAGAGGGTGGAGATACTGTTATTGAATATCTAAAAGGTCTGTACAACAAATGCCTTGAAGAAGGTAGAGTACCTAAAAAATGGGAAAGTTCAACAGTTATTCTGTTATTCAAAAAGGGAAACAAGTGTGACTTGAATAACTATCGGCCCATAAGTTTGTTATCACAGTTATACAAACTATTTACCAAAATCATAACTATTCGGCTGACCAAAAAGCTAGATTTCTACCAACCCATAGAGCAGGCTGGATTCAGAAGTGGGCTGAGTACAGTGGACCACATTCTGGCTGTACGAATAGTTATAGAAAAAGTCACGGAATATCAGATGCCGCTGTGGATAGCCTTCATCGATTACAAAAAGGCATTTGATAGCATAGAATCCTGGGCCGTTATGGAGTCTCTGCAAAATGCTCGCATTGATCATCGCTATACGAACCTCATCCTTAACATCTATAAAAACGCAGGCATGAGGATCAACTTACTCTTTGGCATGTCACAAATTTTGACGACCTCCGTGGCCCAACGGTCATCACGCCGGACTGCCACACCGGAGGTCCCGGGTTCGATCCCCGGTCGGGTCAAGATGGAAAACGATCTTTTTCAGATTGACCCGGGTCTTGGATGTTTATCTATATATTTGTTATAAAATATAGTATCGTTGAGTTATTATCCCATAACACAAGTCTCGAACTTACTTTGGGGCTAACTCAATTTGTGTGATTTGTCCGTATATATTTATTTATTTAATTTTCTGATTTATTTCTGTATAAGTAGTGTTAATACGGTTGGTACACGACTTTGCGCGTTCGGTCCAAGCGGTGCGCGGCGCGGGAGTCTAAGCGGCGGCGGGCGAGGCTTATCTATAGTACGCCACGTACTCTCAGTAGTGGATATTAATTCTGTGGTAGCGATTAGCGGAGCGGTTTAGGTGGACGTATTCATGATCCCTTTTTGTTTTGAAAGTAGATAGATAGATAGATAGATCAACACTTTATTGCACCATTTACAAAAGAACATACAAAAGAGACAAAATTAAATACAAAAATGAGCGCAAAGGCGGGCTTATCGCAAATGCAATGCAAAGTAGCACGAACTAAATAAAAATATATACCTTCGCGGCGAATTCCGCTGTCACTCGGAGCGGGAAAGTCGTGAACCGGCTGTTCTACCTCGCTTTTTGCCAATTTTCATAATTTTGATTGCTGCCTGAAATTGCAATATATGCGAAAATTCGCAATATTTACGGTAATATCTCTTGATCGCGTTGACGTATAATTTTAATTATTTTTTTGGTGAAAGATACCGTGGATCCGATTATTAGTTATTAATTTTAACTTGATACCTTTAAGCGATCATGAGAAAAAAAAGTTTGGCAGACAGACGGACAACAAAGTCATCTTATAAGAGTTCCGTTTTTGCCTTTTGAGGTACGGAACCCTAAAACACAAATATTGTCCACCCGAGCGAAGCCGGGACGGGCCGCTAGTTCAAAATAAATGCCTTCTTAAGTCATAACAATGTAACATTATGCTTCATTTTCCAACCAAACCTTAATTGTCACTATTTATCAGTGTTGCCAAATGGGGGATATTCCCCCCAAATTTGTTTTTTTTTTTAATCGATGGGGGGATTTATAAATCTTCGTTTCACAAATAGTATAATTTTGGGGGAGGAAAAAATGGTTTGGGGGAAACTTTTAATCATCTTCATACATTTTGGGAAAATTTGGGGAGATTTCGTTGAAATTTTGGGGGGAAACTTAGACAGTCATCTGGCAACACTGCTATTTATAAGCAAAGACCATGGAAGTAATAAGTACCGTTGTACAAAGTACTTATTACTTCCATGGCAAAGACCTGTATCATAGATTAGGGAAGCAAAACGATTTGATTGATTATGAGAATTTCGGGAAATCCTCTCTTAGTACATACTCTCTCTCTCTCTCTCTCTCTCTCTCAGCCTAAAGACGTCCACTGCTGGACAAAGGCCTCCCCCAAGGACATACTACACTTGTTCTTTTTAATTAATTCATTTTTTCTTGCTTACATGTTCAGGTTTACATTGGTTGGTGTATAATGTTTGTATAGGTAATATACATGAACCCAGGTAGGGTGTTGCAAGTTAGTGTCAAGAAATTAGTAAATTAGAATATGAATAACTATATAAATTGAATAGATTAATACATTCAAATTCGTTACGCCCAGTAGTTTTGGCTGTGCGTTGTCTGTCAGTAACGGAAGAATTTTATATATTTTACAGTACGCTGGTGAACCTGGTGATGATTGGTTTGTGCTCCATTGTGCCTCTTCTCATCGGCTACCTCGTCTTCTGCGTGGACTTCAAGGTATGCTAGAATAAGATAAGCAAGGGTCGAAAGTAATTCCTGCGATTAAGGGTCAGAAAGCTTGAATAAGAAAGTTAGATTGCCCCCCTGTAAACTACAAGGGCGCCCCCTCAGAGGAACTAAATAGTAAAATTAGCTCCATCTATCTCATAATCTCTAAACCATCTAACAAACTATTTTTTAATCCAACCTTGTTCAACTTTGTTCTTGAAATACTTATTTAAAAATGAAAATCAAGAAAACTCAAATTAATGAATGCAAAAGTAAGGAAAAGTAAACAAAAAATGTGTTTTAGTCAGTGTTTTCGTAAAGCCAAGTACGTAGTAAGTAAGTAATACATGTATATACGTTGAAATATGTAATGTAACATTTCGACAGTGATGTCATATTAGGGTTTGGCCAAGCGTTAAGTTGTTGAAGTTGAATTCGGAGAGTGCTAGGTTCAAATCCTTGCTGTTATTTGGGAATTCGGTTTTCTTTTTTTAAACATAATTTTATGGTGAAAGTGAGTTTGTTTTTTTCTTACCTCTTCACGTTTTATGTACCTACTGAACCAATCTTCCTGAAATTTCAAATACACATACCTAGTTAGAAGGACATACCTTTCATCCCGGGAAAAAAGCACTGTTCCCGATGAAAATTCACGCGGGCGAAGCCGCGGGCTAAAACTAGTGTTATAATAACATGGGAAATTTCACATGCATTTCGAACAGGTTGTTAGAATAATGGTTACGTACTGACTACAGACAGCCCGATCAAAACGAGAAAGACTGTTCAAATCTCCACTGTGATATTTTTTTTTTTATTTTTTAAAATTCTAATAGGTACATTATTTTATTTTACATACAACATTTAATTATATACCGACTACGTCGGCACGTGGGAGATATATAAGAAGAAAAAATATAAACACAGTCTGTCAAGAAATAAATTTAGTCGTGTCGTGGGTAAAAAGTGAACAAATATTATCCGATATATAAACGGTACAAATTAGAAAAAGAGGCGCCCTCTTGTCTGTCGGCTTTCTTATCGCAGTATAATTAGAACTTCAGAGAAAAATTCGCAGTTTCGATCCTCAGTACAATTTATTTTTTCTTCATTTTTTATTTTTTATTTGGTAATTATTTTTATTAATAATATTGTTGACCATTAATGAGTGTATTAAAAATGCATTTATTCAAGAATAAGCAAGTCTGTTTTTCGTGATTCACGCCGCAAAACAGCATCGTGCTGTTTTGACGACTTCTAGTTTAGCGCCATCTAGTTCTTGATTTGTATAACAACACCCATGTTATTATATTTTACGTAAATCAATTTGCGGAGCAATTTGACATGCGTCTGCCTTGTCTAAATGCCACCGGCAGTCTGAGGACAGAGAAGTAAGACGAGTTGCCATATGAACGACAAGGAAGGTATGATGTTTCCATTAAAAATTGCGATGGACGTAGGTGAATATTGTTATAATTTAAGATTGTGTAGTAATAAATAACTTGTTTTAAGAAAATCTTTAATTAAAAATTCAGTAATCATATGAACTAAATTAATGTGAAATAAAATTTTCAAAATATCATCTTATTACAGAGTTTTTTGGTAATTTAGGTAAAATGTTTAGGATTATTTTTTATCGAGCAAACTTAGTTAAATCACGTTTTCGGTTCTTGTAGTATGTTGCTAATTTTCTAATCTATTATTAGCAAAAATTTCAGAACTGTACAATAAGTGCAAGCAAAGTAATTTGGTAGGCGAAACTCGATATTCTGAGTCTTAAAATGCTCTATTATGAGTAATATAAGCTATATATAAGTGGCCAAGGGAAAAGGTACCAAATAGTGATTGGCGCTTAAGTCGTTCCGAAATACATATTATACGAGTTTACTTAGCTTATAATAAACACAATGTCGTGAGTGCATACGACCATAAGGTACCTTTTCCCGTGAATTGACATTTGACAATTTATTACCATAAAAACCCGTGCGAACCCGGTATTGGCCGCATGTCACACTAAAAGAGTGTGTTTGTAAATTTGTGAGTTTGTTCGTCGGGGGTTACTTCATCTACTGAACCGATTTCAAAAAAATCTTTCACCAATAGAAAGCTACATTATACCTGAGTGACATAGGCTACAATTTATGTATGTACCTCCCGATTGGAGTTGAAACATGTTATGTTTGTGATCAAGTAACTACAAGATATGGTTAAGAACAAAAATAAATAAATAATATACCGAGACAAAATATACAGCCCGTATATTGCCTGGATACGTGGGAGCAGAACTCCTCCTGGCAGCACCCGTTCACTAGTTGAAGTCCCTAATTATTTCCAAAATAAACACTATCCTATGTGTTACTCTAACTTTCAGCGAAAATACCATCAAAATCAGATAAGTCGTTTCAAATATTAACAGAGAGACAGACAAAAAAAAATTGTTTATTAATAACCATAATCATTTATTTGGATACAAGTGACGGGTATTATAAAAATAATAGTACATTAAATTATAAAAATGAATGAAATGAAAGCTAAACGGTTAGTCGGCGAATTAGGACACCGTATAGCCAACAAGAACGGTGACTCCCGCTCCGGGTCATATCTGGTGCAAAGGATGGCCATCGCCATCCAGCGTGGCAATGCCGCTAGTGTACTGGGCACCTTTGCTCCAGATACCTTAAGGGGCAATTGATTTATGTTAGTTATTGACTATTCTGTGTTTGTTATATACTTAATTATGATGTTTAATAATAATTGTAATAAGTTTAGTATGTAGAATTATAAAAATAAATAAATATTTTAAAATTTATTCGATTCGATTTTCTTCGATTGCACGAAAGGGTCCTCAATTGTTATAATTAAATATAAGAATACGATCGCAATTAAGAATTGAATTGAATCGAATCGAATCGAATTGAATTGAATCGAATCGAATCGAATTTTTATTTATTTATTTATTTAATAGCATACAAAACAGATTACAATCCTTGAAGCACTTATAATCTAGATTAAGGAGCTGATCTAAATCGTAATCCAAAAATATGTATGCCTAAACACTTTGAATGAAAAAGATAATAATTTGACATACACTAGACATACATATTTCAAGTTTTCAAATGATTGGCTAAACGCTTACAAAAAAAAATATAGAAAAAAGAGTAAAGTGAAGTGAAATAGAAAATAATATTAACAATGTAGGTTATAAATTTCAGAGCAAAAAAAAACCAGTTAATTTCATTTGTCACAAAAGTATTGCGTTGTAAGATGTATTAATATTTGCCGCCTGAACTTATATAGTGAAAAGTGATAAATATCAATATCTCTGTTCGATACAAGGATTTCATTGTACTGGCGACACATTCTAACCATTGGGTTATAATATGACGTATTATTTGTGTAAACCTGCAGGGTAAATGCATTATAATTTCGATTACGAGTCCGAAAGTGAGTGTTAAAGTTAAGCAAAGAAAGAAGATTTGGAGAATCTAGGAGATGGTGAATGATCTTGTACAGCAGTACCAAACTGGCAAAATCACGACGTATTCCCAGAGGAGTTACATGGAAATATTTTAAGCGTTCCGTGTAGGAAGACAACCGTCGACCCATGCCGTATCGATAGCTGAGGACTTTCAAGCAACGTCTTTGGATTCCTTCAATTCGATCGCTATGAACCACTGAACACTGTAAAAGGGGGACCAAATCACAGAGTTATACTCAAGAATACTACGTACAAGAGAATAATATAAATGTATAAATGTTTTAATCTTTTTGAAGTCTTTAGTAATTCTGCATACAAAACCGAGTAACCCTGAACAACGCTCAACCCGGTAATCATAGTGATCATGAAATGAAAGTTTGCTGTCAAACAAAACACCAAGATCTTTTGCGACGTGTTTACGGTTGAGTATATCACCGTTCAATGAGTAGTCAAAGATTATTGCATTGGTCTTTCTCGTGAATGTTATGATGAAGCATTTGTCGACATTAAGATACATTTGATTCTGACGACACCAGTCGGAGAGTACAAGTAGGTCATTTTGCAGCTTATATGCATCAGAGACATCGTTAACAGTTGTAAAAATTTTAAGGTCATCTGCATAAAGAAGACTTGGACAAGAAAGTTTTTCTACTAAGTCGTTAATGAATATAACCAATAGTAGTGGCCCTAGATGACTTCCTTGTGGTACGCCGGATGTGACTGTAGCAGGTGTGGAAAGATAACCTCTAACTGCAACAAGCTGGCTTCTTCGACTTAGGTATGACTGAATCCATCGCAACAGGTTGCCGTGTATCCCATAACCCGCCAGTTTAATACATAACATTCTATGATTTACCTTATCAAATGCTTTCGTAAAATCTGTGTAAATAGAATCCACTTGTAATCTTTTAGCGAAAGCATTACACAGGTAATTTTTGTATTCTAGCAAGTTAGATGTGGTTGATTTATGGGACACAAAACCATGTTGCTGAGGGTGCAAATAAGGCTTTATATAGCTATACATGACATCATACACAGTGCTTTCAAGAATCTTGGCAAAACATGACAGTATACTGATTGCTCTGTAATTCTGACACAAGGTTTTGTCACCAGATTTAAAGATCGGTATTATATGAGCAATTTTCCATAATGTTGGGAATTTGCCAGTCGCGATTGACTTACAAAACAATATATGCAAAGGAACACATAGCTCATCAGCACATGTTTTAATAAAAATGGCCGGAATATTGTCGGGTCCAGGACCCTTATTTACGTCAAGGGATTTGAGTTTATTCAAAACCTAATTCTATGGTGATATCCACAAAGCTCAAGGTATCACAAGTTTTCTCTGGAAAATTAAAGTTACTTGCTAATGTGTCGCCATCAAATACGAAGCCGAAATATTCTGAAAACAATTCACATATTTCAGAGGGGTCAGATGAGGATGTTTCATTATACGTCATTGTTGATGGGATTGAATTATCGCCTTTTTTGCTATTTACGAATTTCCAAAATGCCTTTAAGTCATCACTTTGTATTGAACCTTCCATTGAATCAATAAAATTACGATGGCAAGATTTCATAAGTTGCTTACTTAAGGTTCTGTAATGTGAGAAGTCATCGTAATCACGGGGATTTCCAAACTTTATAAACAATTTATGAAATTTAGCCTTCATTTTAAGACAACGTTTTAATGCGGGGCTGAACCAAATAGGAAAACAGGAATCTTTGATCTTAGATAATGGTGTATATTTACTTATAACTTCATTTAGGATACTGTAGAAATTTTCAATATCTAAATCAATATCTGAAGATGATAAGACAGATTGCCAATTGACTAATGAAAGCTCAGTTTTAATTTTATAATATCTACATTTGTGAAAATTGAACCTTTTGCGGGGGTTATGTTTCAAAAACTTTGTGGAGATACCAACATTACAATCAACATCCATAATTAAAGCCGGATGATGACTATCCAAACGACTCAGAGGATCAGCACCGTATACAGCAATATCTGAAGTAGATAAGACAAGATCTAGGAATCTGTTTTTTGCATTTGGAATATTATTAAACTGCTTCAAATGACATGCCGCCATAGTATCTAGTAATAATATAGTGTTTGTAATATAATTGCTTGGAACGAAACGCGGGTGTTTCCCATTGATGCCGCTAGGCGCGTCCGGGGTTCTCTGCTGCTCGTGTAAAATGGCGTCGCGGACGGTCGCCTTTTGTCCTGTGCGATTTCGGTTTGTTAAATACGCGAGAGGTCCCGCGTCCCTTTGTCTAAAACCACGTTGATTGTTGGTTAGTTTGAACTATAATTGTGAGTTTCCCTTTTGTTAAATAACTATGGAACGTGTGTGTTTGTGAAACCATTTACTTGGACTGTTTGTTGTGACCGACGTGACCTGTGGCTGCCTGGAGACGCCGAAACCTGTTGCCGAGTGGAACTGCTAGACGGATCAGGTATTTTTTCTGGGGGTTGAGATCTCATGGGGTAGGTTGGGTGATTTAGGGACCACCACCTTCTCCGAAGACACCCCAACTTGGATCGAAAGAAAAGTCAACTTGGTGAGTTGAAGATTAAATTTATAGTTTTTAGTTTAGTTAATTTATAGGTTAGGTTATTATATAGGGCCCTGTAGCTCCCTTCATAAGCTACGGTGGTAGCAGTCTGCGTATAGCTTAAGTTAGATTCTAGTCGGGCAAACGTGGTGCCGCGTGGAGATTTTTTCCCGGTACTTATTTTTACCGGTGGTTTTTTCCCGGTGAAGTTCCGGTACAGAATTCTTCCCGCCGCTTCGTTTGTCCGGATTCTCTGCGCACATTTTCTGGTAGCAGAGCGTAGTTGTTCTGCACATTTTCTGGTAGCAGAGCGTAGTTTATCTACCCTCTATTTGTTCGTTTGTAAAAAATAATTAATTGTTTGTAAAAATTATTCGATTTTTCTTAGTTTGTCTGTATAAGAATATTTGTAACCTTTTTTGTATTTGTTTGCGGTTTGTACCGTGCGTTCCGGGTTTGTGCCATTCTCATACCTACCGCGGTTCTTCGTGTAGTTGTTTGATTTTGTTGTTTTTTATTTACCTTTTGTTATTTTTTGTTTGTGACTTGACGCGATGGCGAAGGTCTCCAATGCTAGGGCGACACTCGCCAACGAACTGAGATGGTTTGTGACGGCCGGAGGACTCCTGTCCCGGAAGGACAGGGAGGGCGCCATACTGCTAAGAGCGGATCACCTCCACTCACGATTGATTAGCGCGGAAGCGGCCATGGTGGTGCTTACCGAAGCCGAACTTGCCCCGGAGGTCTACGCAGGTCACATGGCGGACATGGACCAGATCCTGAGTCTGCACGATGATATCGCGGAGGCGGCGACCGCAATAAGGGCGAGACAGGCTGGCGGACCAGCCCTCGCACACCTGTTAGACAGGAAGGACCAGCAGTTACTGGTCGGCTCCCCACCCTTCAGCTGTCCCACTTTGGGGGTAGGATGGAGGAGTGGGTAGCATATAAAAATATGTTTGAGTCCCTGGTCGTAGCACGACAGGATTTGTCGAAGGCCCAGAAGATGGCCTACCTCCTCTCCACTCTTGAGGATGAAGCGCGGTCGCTCATCCAGCACCTCCGGGTGGAGGACGACCAGTACGATACGGCTTGGGAGTTATTGAACTCCCGCTACCAAAACTTACGTTTGTTAGCGGATGCGCACGCCGCACAGTTGATGGCCCTGCCCAAGGTGGCCAACAGGGCACAGTTGCGCCTGCAGTTGCTCACGCCCGTTACAGTGGCCTGTAACGCGCTCCGCACACTGGGGCTGCCGGTGGACCAATGGTCTTTTTTGTTGGTGCACATTGTATTGGGCAAATTGCCCAATGACATCCGCTCGCGGTTTGAGCGCGAAAATGCGGAGCGGGATAGCACCACCCTACCAACATTCACTGACTTGGTGAAGTTTTTGGAGTTTGAGGCACGGGCTGCTGAGAATACCATGACGGACTCAGCGCCATCCAGAGCGCCTGAACGTAGGCCCTTGGAACCCTCATGGCGAGGGAAGCCCCAACAGGGACGGCAACCGCCACCGCGTGGAGCTGGTGCGCGGGTTGCACACACGGCAGCAGTCGCGAGGGACGCGGACTGCCTGCAATGTGGTCGGATGGGCCACAGCCTGCTGCAATGCAGGGACTGGCAGAGACTGCCAGTACAAGATAGGCGCCGCATGGCAAAGCGGCATGAACTTTGCTTTTACTGTTTGGGCAGTCACTATGCACGTGACTGTCCCAGGGCCATACCATGCAGTGCATGCCGTGGGCTGCACCACGCGATGCTCTGCATGAACCGGAACGGGGATGGCCCCCGGCTGTTGAGGCAGGGGTCCCCTATGGGCGGGGGCGCTCCTGCGCGAAGCCCTCCACCACCGGACGGAGGACGCGGCTTCGCTCGTCGCACCCCCCCTCGGGAGGGGGGTCGCGTACCTGCGCGGGTCTTGGCGGACCGGGACCACGCGCCCCAAGGTCATGGCCAGTATGTGGCTGGCCAGGCCCCGGATAGGGCCCCCATGGGCGGGGGCCCTAGATCGGACGTGAGAGTGGGGACACCCCCCTCCACGCGGGTTACCAATACCCAACACATGCAGCCGCAGCGGTTTTCTCCGCCGCTGCACGAGTACCCACCCACGGCTGGAGTACCACCCGCCGTACCATATGTATGGCCGGGCCGCGGGTTATGCCCCCCCTCAGATGGGGATGTGCACTCGCCCGCCATATTATCCGGGTCAGTGGCGCGCCCCTGGTTTGGAGAGAGTGGGGAGCCCGTAACTAGCTTGCTCCCTTGCTGGGACAGAGCCGCGGACGGTTCTGCTCCCTACCGCGGTGGTCCGCGTATGGGGTCGTAGGGGGGAAGCCATGAATTTGAGAGCTCTGTTGGACTCAGGGGCTCAAAGCAGTTTGGTTACCACTCGAGTGGCACACCAGTTAGGTTTAGTCGTGGAAGACTCGCCTGTGCCACTTCTTGGAGTTGGTGGCATACAAGTGAAGTGTCTGACGGGCCAGACACTTGTCACCTTTTCTTCGCTGAAGTCCTCCACAATGAGGATCACGACTTCGGCTATGGTAATGGATACCATTGCGGGTTGGCACCCCTCGACAGACATACCGCCGGGTGTGTTGTCTTTGGTTTCGGGTCTGGATTTGGCCGACCCCTTTGTCTTTCATCCAGGCCCAGTGGACTTGCTCCTGGGCTCGGACGTATTGGGTTGGATTTTGTTGGGTACCCAGAAAGCTCTGGGTTCGTCTTCACTGATGGCAGTGTCTACTATCTTTGGTTTCGCCCTGATGGGCCCTGTGTTTGATAATAGCACCGTGGAGGAGCCACCGGTCGTCGCATCTGCGTCCTTGGCCAAGACCATGCAAAGGTTTTGGGAGGTGGAGGAGCCACCTATGAGTTCCAGGATGGATCCGGAACACGCTGAGTGCGAAGCCCTTTTTCGATCGACCACGGAGAGGTTGCCCTCCGGTCGGTTTGTAACTAGGTTACCATTTGTTGCTACACGTCCTAGCCTAGGGCAAAGTAGGGCGCTTGCGGAGAAACGACTGCTGTCCATGGAGCGACGTATGCAGCGTGACCACGTACTTCGCGATAAATATATTGAATTTATGCGCGAGTACGAGGATTTGGGTCACATGTCTCCGGCTCGAGTTGATTGGAGCTCAACTGAGCATTATTTTTTGCCCCACCACGCGGTGGTGAAGGCCTCAACGGGCAAGTTGCGGACTGTCTTTGATGGGTCCGCACCCACTTCGAACGGAGTTTGGTTGAATCTATGTTTGCATTCAGGTCCCAAATTGCATAGGGACATAATTGACATCATCTTGAACTTTAGAAGACATCAAGTGGTTTTTGGCGCGGACATCCGGATGATGTTCCGCCAGACAGTCATACATCCTGAGGACAGGCGATTCCAGTTGATACTCTGGCGTGAGCGCCCTGAGGATCCTGTGACGGTGTATGAACTCAATACAAACACGTATGGTTTGAAATCTAGTCCCTATATCGCCATCAGATCATTGCTTGAATTGGCAGAGCGGGAACGGATCCGCTTTCCCCGTGGGGCTTCCGTGCTGTCACGTGACTTGTATGTTGATGACGTGTGCACCGGAGCCCAAAGTATTGAGGAGGCCCTCCTACTGCGGGATGAATTGATCGAAATATTGAAAACGGGTGGCTACGAGCTACGTAAGTGGTTGTCCAATGAGCCTAGAGTTCTAGAAGGGATCCCGGAGGATCACCAACAGAACCCTCACCTGTTTGAGGATGTAGATGATCCCAACAGGATAGCGGTGCTGGGCATGCAGTACCAGCCGCTAACCGATATTTTCACATTCCAAGTGGACTTGGAAATACCAAAAGTCTGGACTAAGAGAACGGTGTTGTCCGTAATAGCTCGTATGTTTGATCCAAGCGGTTGGATCAGTCCAGTGATATTCTCTGCGAAGTGTCTTCTTCAGAGACTTTGGACTTTGGGCGTCTCGTGGGACGAGCCGCTGTTTGGTCCTCCATTGGATGATTGGCTCGAGTTGTTTTCATCGATTAAGGAAGTCAATCGGATTGCCTTGCCTCGTCGAATATTGCCACCCGGGAAATATCGAGCCAGCCTGCATGGCTTTTGTGACGCGTCGGAGCGAGGCTACGCCGCGTCAGTCTATATGCGGACAGTTGACGCCGATGGCCGGGTCAATGTCTCGCTTTTGTTAGGGAAGAGCAAGGTCGCCCCCATCAGGACTAGGCTGACTATTCCCAAGCTTGAGTTGAGTGGAGCTCACCTTCTCTCTAAATTGTTGCATCACGTTGCATGTGAGCTGGCGGCCACGGTCGAGATACGAGACATCTTCGCCTGGTCGGATAGCCAGGTCGCGCTTGCATGGTTGCGCGCGGCCCCACATACCTTGGAGGTTTTTGTGGGAAATCGGGTTTCCCAAATCCAGAATATCGGAATTGATATAACATGGAGACATGTGCCGGGAGAGCTTAACCCAGCGGACTGTGCTTCCCGAGGTTGTACGGCACCAGAATTGGTGTCACACCCGCTCTGGTGGGGTCCAGAGTGGCTGATGGGATCAGAAACTTCTTGGCCTGTCTGTCAGACAGATGTTACTTCTTTGAGTTTGACTGGGCTCCGTGTACATGCTGTAGTCGCTGAGACGACGTCGGAGCCGGATTGGCTACTTGCTCGGTATAGCAGCTTGGATAAGCTTCTGGGTGTTACCAGTTGGATTAAGCGTTTCATACATAATTGTAGAAACCCACAGGCAAAGCGGTTGGAGCCGATTGCAGGTGCAGAAGAGCGCCGGAGCGCATTGTTGCATTGGTCGTGCAGACCGGACGGTTTGAGTCAGAGCTTCGTATTTTGCGCGACGGACGCGCTAAGTTGAAGGGCGCGGTCGCTCGTTTGAACCCGTACATCGACTCGGATGGGCTTCTTCGGGTTGGAGGCAGGCTCCGGAAGGCAGATCTTCCATATGAGACTCGCCATCCTCTGTTGTTGCCTAAGGGCGGACCCTTGGTGCAGCTTTTGGTGTCTGATCGACACATTCGTAACGCCCATGCTGGGTGCAATGCTTTGTTGGCTATTTTGCAACGCGAGTTTTGGATTTTGTCTGCCCGAAGAGCAATCCGTAGTGTCCTGTTTCGATGTATTGCATGTTATAGGTTGAAGGCATCCACGATGCAACCACAGATGGGTGATTTGCCCGCTGATCGAATCCGACCTTCGAGACCGTTTGACGGCGTTGGAACCGATTTTGCCGGTCCCTTTTCGATCAAGGCTTCTCCCTTTCGTAATGCCCGTATTGTGAAGGGCTATTTGTGTGTATTTGTTTGTTTGGCCACCAAGGCTGTCCATTTGGAGGTGGTATCGGCTCTGACTACGGAGGCCTTCGTCGCCGCGTTGGATCGCTTTGTTTCGCGTCGAGGTCTACCTTCCCTTATTAGGTCTGATAATGGCACAAACTATAAGGGAACTGTAAATTATCTTAAGGATGTTTCTGTGTTTATTGATAAAAATTGTACTAGTTTAAGTCAAATTGCTGCCCAAAGGGGAATAACCTGGAAGTTTAGTCCCCCAAGTTGCCCCCATTGGGGAGGGATTTTTGAAGCGGCTGTGAAATCCGCAAAGACCCACCTCCGCCGCATTATCGGAGAAACGGCTCTAACTTTTGAAGAGCTGGCCACAGTGTTTTGTAAAGTTGAGGCGGTCCTCAACTCTCGTCCTCTCTGTCCGCTATCTCCAGATCCAAATGACTTGGAAGCTCTCACCCCTGGTCATTTTTTGGTGGGAGGGCCTTTGAATGCCCTGCCCGAATACCCGTGGAAGGACGAACGCGTATATCGGTTGTCGCGTTTTCAAATGTTGCAGCAAATGAGCCAGGACTTTTGGCGTCGCTGGTCGCTTGAATATTTGCATTTGCTGCAGCAAAGAGTGAAGTGGACAGACAGGACTGAGCCTCCCAGGGAGGGTGATTTAGTATTGTTAAAAGAGGCAAATTTGCCCTCATTGCTTTGGCGACGAGCTCGCATATTACGTTTGATTCTTGGCGGAGATGGCACTCCGCGTGTGGCTGAGGTGTTGGTCGACGGTTCGATTTTAAGGAGAGGTGTGACCTCTCTCGCCCGCCTTCCCGTAGAGTAAGCTAGCGGTCTGCTTCTCAGACCGGGACGGGGGGATGTTTGTAATATAATTGCTTGGAACGAAACGCGGGTGTTTCCCATTGATGCCGCTAGGCGCGTCCGGGGTTCTCTGCTGCTCGTGTAAAATGGCGTCGCGGACGGTCGCCTTTTGTCCTGTGCGATTTCGGTTTGTTTAATACGCGAGAGGTCCCGCGTCCCTTTGTCTAAAACCACGTTGATTGTTGGTTAGTTTGAACTATAATTGTGAGTTTCCCTTTTGTTAAATAACTATGGAACGTGTGTGTTTGTGAAACCTTTTACTTGGACTGTTTGTTGTGACCGACGTGACCTGTGGCTGCCTGGAGACGCCGAAACCTGTTGCCGAGTGGAACTGCTAGACGGATCAGGTATTTTTTCTGGGGGTTGAGATCTCATGGGGTAGGTTGGGTGATTTAGGGACCACCACCTTCTCCGAAGACACCCCAACTTGGATCGAAAGAAAAGTCAACTTGGTGAGTTGAAGATTAAATTTATAGTTTTTAGTTTAGTTAATTTATAGGTTAGGTTATTATATAGGGCCCTGTAGCTCCCTTCATAAGCTACGGTGGTAGCAGTCTGCGTATAGCTTAAGTTAGATTCTAGTCGGGCAAACGTGGTGCCGCGTGGAGATTTTTTCCCGGTACTTATTTTTACCGGTGGTTTTTTCCCGGTGAAGTTCCGGTACAGAATTCTTCCCGCCGCTTCGTTTGTCCGGATTCTCTGCGCACATTTTCTGGTAGCAGAGCGTAGTTGTTCTGCACATATAGGTTTCCAATTCTGAGATGAACTGTTCGTCATGTGAGCTGAGTCCGCCGCCTTTGACCAAGACAGCTCAGGTATGTTAAAGTCACCAATACATATGAATTCCTCGTGATGTCCAGAATTTAATATTACTTTGCAAAGGTTGTCATAAAAAGATTGCTGTGCATGGCGGGGTAAGTCAGGTGGCAAATAGCACAAGCATATGTTAATTATTTTATCATCAACATTCTGAGGCAGTATAGACACCCACAAATCTTCAACATTACTATCCCACGAAAACTGCCGTACAACATTAATATTTTTTTTAAATTGCAATAATAATACCACCACCCTCACTTTTATCTGAGGAAGTATTAGAACGATCTCGTCTGTAAACATTATAGCGAGCATCAAACAGCTCTGCATCAAGCACGCTTTTGTTTAAATTAGTTTCTGTGAGACAGATTATATCATAACTACTTGACAAAATATTCAAACAAACATCGTTTAATTTAGAACGAATTCTATTAACATTCTGGTAGAAAACTAACATTATGAAATAAGTAATTTTTTAGATGAAAAGATTAAAATATAAAAGAAGAGAGAGAAAAAAAAAAATATATAAATCAAGATAATCTGTTAAGTGCATCCAAGTTTGGTATGTAAATGCCGCTCGTGTTATCGTTTTTACGTAGGTACACTCGTCCATATTTTGTCCACACGTACTTGTAGTCATTCTCCCTAGCGAACTTCCTCGCAGCTGCATGTAGTTGCTTGCAATCTGGTGATAAATGCTCGACGACATAAATTCTTTGACTCTCACAAGTTATCCCAAGATGTCGAGAACTTAGAGTATCTTTAGGGTTTGCTTTATTGAACCTACGTGCTGTAGACAATATGGAGTCTTTAAGTCTGGGAGATGACAATGTAACCAGAATATTTCTCGGACGCCTGGAGCTTCCATCCATTTTGGCCACTCTCCGGCAAGCCTGAATAAAGTTATCTTCAATTGGAAAGCCGATGACTTCACAAAGTTTCTTAAATAATGAAGTTACATTTTCGTTACGGCTCTCGGGGACTGCTTGTACCTCGATGTTAAAGCTGCGTGCAGTTTTGTCAATAGCAGATAGTCGAGTGGTTAATTGGTTCAAGTCTGCTTGCAAATGTTGACAATTGGTTTCTAGCGTCTTGATGGCGGCGTCTTTTTCGGCCATACGGTTCTTTAGAGTTTCCTGTTCAGAACTGAAGAAGTCAGTGGCATCATTCAAGTCATTCTTTATTTCCTGGACTACCGCACTCATTTCTGTCTTAACCATAGTCTTCACGTCTTCCTTAAGAGCCATTCTGAAGTTACTCATATACGCCGAGAGGGTGGCAATCAATCGAATCGAATCGAATCGAATCTAATTGAATTGAATTGAATTGAATTGAATTGAATTGAATTGAATTGAATTGAATTGAATTGAATTGAATTGAATTGAATTGAATTGAATTGAATTGAATTGAATTGAATTGAATTGAATTGAATTGAATTGAATTGAATTGAATTGAATTGAATTGAATTGAATTGAATTGAATTGAATTGAATTGAATTGAATTGAATTGAATTGAATTGAATTGAATTGAATTGAATTGAATTGAATTGAATTGAATTGAATTGAATTGAATTGAATTGAATTGAATTGAATTGAATTGAATTGAATTGAATTGAATTGAATTGAATTGAATTGAATTGAATTGAATTGAATTGAATTGAATTGAATTGAATTGAATTGAATTGAATTGAATTGAATTGAATTGAATTGAATTGAATTGAATTGAATTGAATTGAATTGAATTGAATTGAATTGAATTGAATTGAATTGAATTGAATTGAATTGAATTGAATTGAATTGAATTGAATTGAATTGAATTGAATTGAATTGAATTGAATTGAATTGAATTGAATTGAATTGAATTGAATTGAATTGAATTGAATTGAATTGAATTGAATTGAATTGAATTGAATTGAATTGAATTGAATTGAATTGAATTGAATTGAATTGAATTGAATTGAATTGAATTGAATTGAATTGAATTGAATTGAATTGAATTGAATTGAATTGAATTGAATTGAATTGAATTGAATTGAATTGAATTGAATTGAATTGAATTGAATTGAATTGAATTGAATTGAATTGAATTGAATTGAATTGAATTGAATTGAATTGAATTGAATTGAATTGAATTAATGAAAATATTGATAGAATTTTTTAAATTATTTAATATTATAAGAATTAAAAATTAAAATCAAATTAAAATTAAATTAATTAATTAATTAGGTAGAATTAAAACTTAAATAAAAAAAATCATTAATTATGGATTATAATAATTTTAACTAAATTTTGTAAAAATGTTTTTTAATTCTTCTACGTCCTTGAACACCTCTTTAATCTTATTTTGAACTCCTGCAAGTTTCCTGAGAGCCAGTGACATGATTTTTTTATTTTCTTTTATTTTTGATATTTTTTTCATTATTAGTTTATTTTCTATCCTTTTGAGTGGTCTTGGAGCTGAAAAAGAAAAAAATGACAATTATGTAACAAGGTAGGTACTACTAGGTTTAATCCACCACCAGCCAGTTAGTAGGCAAAATACTCCTTAGTATCATTATCATACTAATTTATTTTTAAAAGGAAGTGTTTGTAAGTCTCTGAGTTTGCTTGTGACACAAACAATCATTTTCGTTATGTTTCGTACTCCTATTTCTATGATGTTATGATTGATAAATAAGTGCTACATTATCACCCTTCATGAAATGTTAAAATAAACCGATTCTGATGGATACTTTCTTTTAAATTAGGACTTAAACTTTGACTCAGGAACTTTGTTTGGACTAGTTAGGTTAGGTCCCATTTTTTGGTTTTTTGCTTAAATCTCGAAAACGGTGTGTCGTACGAAATTTTGTTGTGCTACATAATGAAAGCTGATAAAATTCTCTACAAGCTTTGACTTTCACACTTTTTATCTATCTCTAATCGTTGCCTAGCTATGAGCTCCGAAAAACGGCCGATTTTCAAAATGTGTTAATTGTTAAATGTAAATATATTTGAAGCGGTGGTGTGGTCAAGTGGTAATGACACCCGCCTAAGGTCGAATAGGACCCGGGTTCAAATCCTACTTGTGTTACATGAGTTTAGTTGAGTAGACCAATCTGGACAGATGAAGACAAGGACCAATCTGGATGACATAAATGACAGTTTATCTTAGAAATAATAATAAATTTTTATAAACGTTTATTTATAGTATTTTATTTTCCACTAAATGTATTAATAAAATTGAAATTTAAATTAAAGGCACATAATATAATTTTACAAAAAAAATATATTTTTCAACACATGACGAATAAGTAATTAGTTTTTCATTTGATTGGTTAATTTGTTGAAGGTAATGAAAAATTTTTATTGTAACAATTTTTTTTCTTTAAACCGTCCAATTGTCAACGAGACCGGAGTGAAGTTGCTAAAGACAGTTTTATAATAAGGAAATGATTGTTTTAGTTCTCATCCTAACTAATATTATAGCTAGTGATGTGCCGCCGAGAAATTCTCGCTTTCCGAAAATTTCTTTCATGGAAAATTTCCGAAACTTTCCGGAAAGTTTCGGAAACGTTTTCGCTCAAATTTTTAAATTATATCCACCTTTACTAAAATATGTTAAACACTTCACATAGCATCGTAGTATAGTCCTTATCGCGAAACAATATACCTGGCAAGCAAAACACACTGATAAGGGATGCGTTAAGAACCACCTGTGGATCATTCAGGTAAGCGGCATTTCTTTGTAATCAGGTAAACAAAAGCCACCATTTGACTCCTGAATACTCCTGATTGACTTTCCTGCTTTGTGACAGATGAGTGGGGTCAGATGTACACTTTTTAAGGACAGCAGGTATTTAGTTTATTTCACACGGTCAGGTGCAAAAGTGTTGTTATAAAAATGAAGCCAAAAAATAGAGTTTTTGAATATTTTGGTCAAAAAAATTATGAAAGTGGTCTTAGATTAGATACTGTTGTTTATTTTGTAAGTGCGAATATATAATAAAAAACGTTACACGATTATGAAATTGTGAAAAATGTCTTGTTGAAGTGAAGACTAGTTTTTAAAAAGATGAATCACAAAAGGATGCTCTCGATGCTCTACCTGCCACTGCCAGCAGTTCTGGGACCACCGAACAGTTGAATGAGATATATTTGATGGGGGTAAGCATATTATATTTTTTTATAGATAAAGACATAGTCCATCTTTTCCAATTATGCGAGGTGTGAAGTAGGGTGACCCGCTCTCTCCCAAACTATTCACCAGCGAGCGCCCTCGAGGAAGTCTTTAAAACGCTAGCTGTCCATTGGAAATCTAGGGGCATTGTCATCGGCGAAAAAAGATTAACTAATCTTCGTTTTACCGATGACATTGATCTTTTTGCATCCTCCGCATCTGAACTCGAGATAATGCTACAAGAACTCAGCACGGCAAGCCTTCAAGTAGGTCTCAAAATGAATCAAACCAAAACTAAGCTCATGACTAAAGGCACGAAATGTATGGGTAGTGATAGATGGGGAAGTAATACAATATGTTGACGAGTACGTATATCTTGGGCAAGTAATATCTTTCATCGACCGGCAAGACAAAGAAATCGATCGCAGGATCGAAAATGCTTGGAAAAGCTTCTGGTTGATGAAAGAACTACTCAAAAGCAATTTTCCAATATGCCTAAAGAAGAAACTCGTTGACGCCCATCCTTACCTACGGTGCCCAAACATGGTCTCTTACCGAAGAGCAACGGTTCAAATTGAATGTTTGTCAGAGAGCCATGGAGCGCAGCATCTTCTTCTTCTCTTCTCTCAGCCGAAAGACGTCCACTGCTGGACAAAGGCCTCCCCCAAGGATTTCATCCATGGAGGGTTTTGCCGTAATCGCCACGCTTGGCAGGCGGGTTGGCGATCGCAGTGTGATGGCATAGTACGCGGAAAGATGCTGCTGCCCATCCTCCGGTGTTTTAAATCCCTTAGTCGCCTCTTACGACCCCCACGGGAAGAGATGGGTTGGTGCTATTCTAGGGCCACACCACAGGCCGGTTGAGCGCAGCATAGTTGGTGTCAAACTTGTCGATCGAGTAAGAAACACTAAACTGCGCTCTATGACGAAAATCGTCGATGTGGCAAAAAAGGCAGCTAGGCTAAAGTGGGACTGGGCGGGTCACGTCTGTCGCATGCACCCGGAGAGATGGACTCAAATTTTAACAAACTGGGTTCCAACTGATGGAAAGAGAAAAAGAGGCAGGCCAAAGAAGAGATGGGCGGACGACCTGAGAGCGTTCGACAAAGAATGGAAAGAGAGGACCAAGAATAGAGATACGTGGAAGGCTTTTGCCCAGCAGTGGGACACAGATAGCTATAAAAAAAAAATACATACACTACAAATGACCTAAGTGGTCATCATACCGGACTGTTACACCAGACGACCCGGGTTTGATCCCCGGTCGAGTCAAATTGGAAATGATCTTTTTCAGATTGACCTGGCTCTTGGCTGTTTATGTAGTCTCCCAACACAAGTCTCGAATTTTCTTATATTTTTTGAATATTTAAAGCATCTTATATTTATTTTAACTTGTGACATAATACAGTTCACAAGGCATATGCAAAAGCGGTTTATGTGACTGGAATGCAGTTGAGTATATTTGAACATCCTCTATCTTTTCACAAAACCCAATTTTGTATTGAACTTAAAAATATATCAATAGTACCAACCATGAGTTCATTTATTTTTAACTCCTCCTTTGTCTATTTCTGAATTTGAAATTTGATATTACTCAGGTATTTAAAAGTTTTGGTCATTTTCATTTTAAAAGTTAAATAAATAAATAAAATTAGCATACAAACATTCATTTAATTCAAAAGAATCGTACATCATAATTGTGTCTACTAGAATCAAAAACCGCAATGTCCATAGTAAATACTCTGGACATTGCGGTTCAAGTAATTATTTGTACAAAAAGTTCAAGTTTGCAAAATACTAACTTTTTGAGAATGATCTATAACATTTTAAAGAAATCTTATAGAAAAATTCTCAGGAATGAAATTTGCAAGAAATTTCTCGAAAATTTCTTGGAAATTTTCCCAGAAATTTCTTGGAAAATTTCTCGGGAATTTGGAAAATATGTATTTCCCGTCATCAGATTTTCGTGAAAATTTCAATGATTATTAATCTTCTTATTATAAAGACGACTGCATAAAGAAAATTCGAATTTTTTATATATTTCAAGTACTTTTCCAACAATTTCCATTCTAGGGAATATTTCCGAGAACGTTTCCTGACCGTTTCCAACAATTCTCGAAAATTTCGGAAACGGCACATCACTAATTATAGCTAGTAGTTGGTAGCTTTGAGACATAATATAATTATAATCGGGCCGAAACCTAAACTCCCGTATGACGTATGTCACTTTGACAATAATAGTGATGTACCTAAACACGAATCGCTGCGATTATTTGATGTTACGTAAAAACAAATCGAAATAAAATAATTATTTTTATTAATCAGAAGTCTGAACCTGAGTCTGAGTCGCTGTCATCGGCAATAACATGCATAATAAATTCATTGTGAATAATATTATCTACTTGATGTCACGATTCGATACGATTGCGTGAATTCTTGTCCATTTTTCTTTCTTTTTTTGTATTACTTTAATGTTAAATATTTTTAATCTTAAAACGCAACAATTTTTATATCCAGCATTTACAAACCTTGTCGATAAATGAAAGATGCATCGCGATTTTTTCATTTTCACTATCGATTTATTGTAGGCGGATGCAATGGAACTCCCTAAACGGGCAAGCTGGAAGTTCAAGTACTACATTTTCGCGCATAGATTTATAATTAAAAAAAATCGGAACTTCATGGGCTTGACCCTGATGACACCTGTCATACGGGGGTTTAGGTTTCGGCCCGATTATACAACCTCTTGCACGTCTGATTCAGGCTCTGAAAATAAGATAAATGCACTCAATATAAGGTTCTATGGCACCATATTCCGATGTATTTAGAACTAGCCTTTATTATAATAATAATAAGGCACAGATCTGATTATAAAGCAAATTTTAGAAAACCGTAGATTGCCTATACCTACATATAGTCCAGTAAAACTATAGGCAATCTACGAATTTCTAAAAATTGCATCTAGCAACATGAGGACTTATTAACCTTAATAAAAAAGGGCGATTCAAAGAAAAAGAATAGCCTCCATTTTGTCCAGAGTTGGAAAGAGTAGAAATGCAAGTTTATATGGAAACTTTATTATTTATGATTTTTTGACATTTTTGTGACTCAGTTGCACGGAGTCTACTAGGAGGATCTCAATTAAATTTGGTACATAAATACAATAAATCTTGAAAAATCACAAAGTAATTTTTATCCTGCAATTCCCAAGGAAGCGAAGCTCCGGGGCGTAGTAAGTTTTTCATACCTGTGAAAAATGCTGTGCCCCGGGCTCTACTTCCGTAGGAATTTCGAGATAAAAAGTACCCTGTATGCTACATCCGCAGTTGTAGCACATAAGGTACTTTAGGGACCAGTGTATCGAATTTTAAGGCTGACACATACCTAACAGCGTCGCAGACGTGCTGCACTGCGTCTTGATTTGTTTTATTTGAATTTGTACGCGTTGGTTCCCACCGACGGTGCGCAGATGCATTGCGTTGCGTCTGCGTGCATCAGTCGGCCGGCAGTCCGCGCGATACAAACCGAAAGCGGTCGCGGCGCGGTCGCGCACAAGCGGAACGGCAACGCCGCATACGCGCTCGGCATGATGAAGTTGTATTTCACAGGATTTCTTAAGTGAATACACACCGCGGTGACGCCCGCAGCTGCATGCAGCTGCGACACCGGCTGCGGCACTTCGGTTGTGAATATTTACAAATTCAAAGTGACTAGTGATCATGGATTTTGAAATACGCGATAAGTTA
Organism: Ephestia elutella; assembly: GCA_018467065.1. Taxonomy (NCBI): domain Eukaryota; kingdom Metazoa; phylum Arthropoda; class Insecta; order Lepidoptera; family Pyralidae; genus Ephestia; species Ephestia elutella. The sequence continues at coordinate 2,001,725 of CM031564.1, forward strand.
ATTGATATAGTACGTAGATACAAATGTTTATATGACCACAAGACAAAAATTATAATAAAACTATGTTGTGGGAGAAAATAGAATCACGGTACGGTATCGCAGACGCACGCAGCGCGCTGCGTATGCGACACCGTGCGTCTTGCGTGCGTCTGCGACGCCGTGGAGCCGGTGTAAATTGTTTTTGCCGCAGCGTGCTGCAAATGAAACGCCCGGTGTCGCAGACGCATCCGGTGTGTGGCAGCCTTTATCAAAATCCGTCCAGGAGATTTTGCGTAGTAACTGGACGTATAGCACTACGGATAACTAGTAACTGCGGATAAAGCATCATACATCCTCGCACCGAGGCTAAAAAATGATAATTAGCTAATTAGGCTATAATGCGAGATGCTTTGCCTCGGTGCGCGAGGCTGACTCTCACTCGGCCGGTTTTTTCTATTTCTGACAAATTTGCGTTTGGCGCTCGAAGTCACAAACTTGGATTATTCATTAGGCCAACATTATAAACAAGTCTGAAAACAAGCTAATTATTAAAAAATAAAAAACACGACTGACAACTTGTGCTTGGCCAAAGGCCGAGCTCCGTCTCGTGAGCAAAGAGAGTGACAAGGCCGAAGGCCTAGCCCTTCGTATACATGAATGATCTCAAACCCCCAATAACCAGCAAAGGGACCGAGGCCGAAGGCCGCGGGGCGAGCTGCGTACATGAAGCCGAGAGGAGAAGCGAGGCTAAAACACCTAGCATGCTGTGCAGGACAATTTTACTTTTACAGTTTCGAGTATGTTGAAGAAAAGTTTTGGAGTAGAAGAGTTATCGGTTTAGAGTAGGTGAAGAGCCGAAAGACTATTTTCGCTTTAGCTCTTTGGTATGAAGTCACAACTTTGCCTTCGGTCTCGCTTGCGCCGGCTGGAGGCGGGCCCCGGCCTTCGGACTCGCTTCGCCTCTCAGCTTCATATACGGAACTCGGTCATCGGCCTCGCGGGTCAAGGCGAATCGGCTTTCGGCCTCAGTATTTCGGCTGGTTACTGAGGCTTTAAGTTGAAATCGGAAGATCGTCCATGTATACGAAGGACTCGGCCTTCGGCCTAGCCTGGACGCAGCTCGGGCTGTGGCCTTGCTTGCGCGGCTGGGGAGGGTCCCCTAGTTTACTGGAGGTTTGAGATGAAATATAAAAGTCATCCATGTATACAAAGGGCTCGGCCTTAGGCCTCGTCCTGCACTTTGTTCACGAGACGGCGCGGCTGGGGGAAGGGAAGCTAAACCTTTAATTTAAACGCAGCTGCAGCAGCACCAGGAAATATACCAAAATGGATCTGGAAGTAGACCTAGAGAGAGTGCCTGCGGAGAGTAGCTATAATATATAAGGGGGGGGGGGGCTCGACCAAATGTCATAGAGACGACGACCACAGCCGGTGGTAGTTTAGACGAAGCTCGGTCTGTGTGTGCCTTGCGGCTTTAGACCTAGGCAGAAAGGGAGTACCGCCTGCGGAAACTATTATAGATAAATGTAACATTTCCGTGTAACATTTAGATTTTAAGTTAACGATCTTCCAATAACCGATAGTAGCGTTGCCGGATACCCAGACTACTATCGTGAAGGTTACCGTGGTACCTACCCCGAGCTGCGTTTAAATCGAGGGCTGCCAGCCACGCAAACGAGGCCGAAGGCCGAGCTCGGGCTTGTGAGCAAAAAGCGGGGCGAGGCCGAAGGCCGGGCCCATTGTGTACATGGACGATCTAACGGTGTTGATATCTGTCTTATACAACTAAAAGTACATACAAACCGCTGCTTAAAAACTGAAGGGACACATCTCAAAATTTGTGATTTTTCAGGAGAGCACTGTAAAAATTTTCATTTCATTTTTTGTTTATTTTTTCGCACTCTTATGTTCAATACTTTTGTATCATACACCGTTTGATGCGTATTTTGATTCCCTATCACCCGTATATTTTAAAATTGTCATATCTATTACCTATACCTTACTAGCAGCACATAAGTCCCTTTAGCATATAAAATATTTCTCAGAAGTAAATTAATATTTTGAATAAAAGGCCACAAGTAGAATAATAAAAATAATTTTTGACTAAAATTAAGCACCACATGCTGGTTGAGTAACTAAATGTTACAATTAAAAAAATGAACATTAAAAAGCCTTTATTTTGCACATTTCCATTTTTATAATCAATAAAAATTTATAACAAAAAAATTGTATTTAGGCACCATACAAAACAAGTAAATAACATTAAAATAATTTAAAATAATCCGTTATGCTTCTTAAACCTCAAAAGGCATACATTCTTTTAAAACAAAACTCTTCCATTACCGAGTGCTGATGAATGACTGACAATGCACAGCCAAAACTTCTGGCATGTAAACCTACATGCCAAATTTCAGCTTCCTTCAGATGGTGTGTGGGAGCACTAAGAGAGAATTTTCCGAAATTCTTACGGAACGGGAAAACGGGACTTAAACAGGCGAAGCCGTGGGCAAAGTTTAGTTATAGGTTGTGAAATATTACCTTATTATTGTTACGGGCTACTGGTCCGTGGATTTGGATAAAAACACCTGATGACACTGATGAGACTTTATTAATCACACCACAAGAGTTTCCTCACGACGATGTCCAAATTGTCCAAACACAATGATCAGAGTCCAGTAATTATCGCCAAGTTGTCACTTAGTACTTCGCACTTGTATCACTTCGATCTTTCTCTTAGTTCGTCTACAGATGAACTGTCCTCGGCGTCGAACAACTACGCTTATATAGGCCAGCCAAATTCCTCGAGCTACATCTCGAATGTTCCCGGCCTAACACGGTCGAACGATCGAGTATATCGCTATCCCGCTCTTACACATGGCTGTCCTTGTCCTTTAGGTTGCAAGCGACTATAAACCTTAACCTTAAGGAACGTAAGGCTTATTATTGCTTGCACCGCCGATCATTTCTAGAACCGAAGAGGGTTCACGAAGCGTAGGTCTAGAATATTCCAGTACTGCGTACATTTCTAGACGGCGCCCGTGTGTTTTCGTAACACTGCCCCCTTCTTAGAGATGCTCGTCCCGAGCATCATCATTACTACCGTGATATTTCGCCAGACGGTCGATGTGGACAATTTTCATTGCTCCTCTCGGCTGTCGTTGGATCCTGTAAGTCACATCATTCAGTCGTGTTATCACTTTGTATGGACCCTCCCATTTAGTCTGTAGCTTCGGTGATTTCCCTTTTCGGCGAGTAGGGTTATGCAGCCATACTAAACTGCCTTCCTCGAAACCATCTGTATTAGTTCTTCTGTCGTATCTGGTTTTCATGTTCTCGCTTGACTGCAATCCATTTTCTCTGACCAAATCATGGATGTTCCGCATCCTCTCCCTTAGATCAGAGACGTAACCTTGCACAGTTTGAGATTCCTCAGGTGGCCCTCCAGTTAGTAAGTCTACTGGCAACCGAAGTTCTCGACCATAATTCAAGTAAGCCGGAGTCGCTTTTGTACTCTCGTGTTCCGCTGTTCTATACGAGAGGAGGAAAAGTGGAATGTACTTGTCCCAGTCTTTCTGGTGATTGTCCACTATTTTTGCCAAATGTCTCTCCAATGTCTGGTTAAATCGTTCCACCATACCGTCAGACTGAGGATGGTACGCAGTCGTTCGTGTTTTGTGCATTCCCAAGAGCTTGCATACCTCTTGAAATACCTGAGATTCAAAGTTCCTTCCTTGATCTGAATGGATTTCCAGAGGCACGCCATAACGACAAATAACTTCTTCAACAATCTTGGTAGCGACGGTTATAGCTTCCTGATTGGGTATGGCGAACACTTCAGGCCATTTGGTAAAATAATCCATGACAACCATGAAGTACTTATTCCCCGACTCAGTCACAGGGAATGGCCCAGCTACATCCACTGCAATGCGTTCCCAAGGCGCACCAACGTTATACAGCCTCAAGTTTCCTCGACTCCGTGTTTGTGGACCTTTTACTGCAGCGCATGTAGTGCATTTACGGCACCAATCCTGCACATCCTCACGACAGTGCAGCCAATAAAACCTCTCTCGTACTTTTGTTAGTGTCCTCTTGATGCCTAGATGACCTCCCGAAACACCGTCGTGTACTATACGGAGAACCTCTGGAACTTTGGATCTTGGAACAACTACTTGTAGGTGGAACTCTCTACCGTTAGTCTTTTCCCATTTCCGGTAAAGTATGCCATTTTGTAGAATAAAGCTGTCCCATTGCGCCCAGTATGCCTTCGTTATAACGCTCGTAGGTGCCACATCGCTCCACGTTGGTTTACCGTCCCCTTGCTTCCTCCACATGATGATATAGCGGAGGTCCTTGTCAGCTTCTTGGGCTTTCCTCATTGCATCATCTTCCCAGGATTCCAAAGGAGTTGCCCGAGTAAGTTTTAGAGTCAGTTCTTTTGACTCTTGTTTGATGCAGTGCTTACAGTCTTCTGGACATGGTCTCCTAGAAAGGGCGTCTGCATTTCCGTGAGCCTTTCCACTACGGTGTTCGGTATGGAAGTCATACTCCTGCAATTGTTCAATCCAACGTGCAACTTGGCCTTCAGGGTTTTTAAACTGTAATAACCATTTTAATGCTGCGTGATCGGTACGCAGTAAGAACTTTCTGCCGATGAGGTATTTGTTGAAATGTTGCAGGGTCTTCACCACAGCCAAGAGTTCTCTCCTCGTAACGCAGTAGTTTCTTTCAGGCCTCGATAACGACTTGCTGAAGTAAGCAATAACGACCTCCCTGTCTCCCTGTTTTTGAGACAGAACTCCGCCGATTGCCGTATTACTTGCATCAGTATCGACGATGAATTGGCCCTCTGGTTGTGGATATCCCAAAATAGGTGTCTCACATAGATGTTCCTTCAACTTTTCGAAGGAATCCTCGCAGGTCTTGTCCCAACAGAATGCTCGTTTATCCTCGGTCAGACGGTGCAAGGGTTTGGCAATCTCCGAAAATCCCTTCACAAACCGCCTGTAATAAGAGCAAAGGCCGAGAAATGCGCGTACCTCTGTTTTGTCTTTAGGAGTGGGCCACTTTTTAACGGCTTCTACCTTCTCTGGATCAGTCTGGATGCCTTCACTGGTAATAACGTGGCCGAGGTAGCTCACTTTGCTCCTAAATAAATGACACTTCTTTGGATTTAATTTCAGCTTGGCTCCGTGTATCTTGGCAAAGACTTGCTCCAGGTTTCTCAAGTGATCCTCAAAATCACGGCCAACGATGATGACGTCATCCAGGTACACCAGGCAGGCTTCTCCAACCAGGCCTGCTAGGACACATTCCATCAGTCGTTCGAAAGTGGCTGGTGCGTTACATAATCCGAAGGGCATGACGTTGAACTGCCATAAACCTTTGCCTGTTGAGAATGCTGTCTTCTCTTTATCCTTCGGGTGAATTTCCACCTGCCAATAACCAGATTTTAAGTCCAAGGTTGAGAACCACTTCATACCACTCAGAGTATCCAATGTGTCATCGATTCGTGGCAACGGATAACTGTCCTTCTTGGTGATGTCATTGAGCCGTCTGTAGTCTACACAGAATCGTGTACTACCATCCTTCTTCTTTACCAGCACAACAGGTGAACACCATGGACTCGAAGATGGTTCAATTATCTTATTTCTTTCCATTTCCTCCAACAGATCTTTGACCTCTTTTTCTTTCGCTATTGGTATTCGCCTTGCTCGTTGTCGGATGGGTCTCTCATTCCCGGTGTCAATTCTGTGTTGTACCAAAGATGTTCTTCCAATGTCTCCTTCTTGGTTGGTGAAGATATTTGAAAAGCGTAGTAGAAACTCCTTTGCTTTAAGGCTCTGGGAGTAAGTCAAGTTGCTTTTGCAATCATCAAGAAGCTGTTTGACCGTAGCATTCTTCTTGTCTTTTATTTCGTCTGAGCTTGGCGTTGAACTGCATCTCTTCATCCAAAGGACTTCTTCACATCTTCCTATGACATCACCTTGGCTTAAGGTAACGTCATGGTCATCCAGATTCACTACTTTGACAACAGCTGTATCGTTTCCCCTAACTAAAGTTCTGGCGGTCATGAGTTTCCGGGTCGTTGTCTTAGAAGGTACTTCTTCAATCAGTACACATCTACTTGACTTGTTCTTTCGGTTAGATGGCAACTTTACCGATACTTGAGCCACCGTGCGTCCAGGTATGACGATGTTTCTTAGGCAGGTAACTTTGTCGTGGACTCCTCCAAGTATGAATATTTCTTCTTCACCGCACTTGAAAATTCCATTGGCAATATCTATTCTGCACTGGTTTTTCTTCATGAAATCCAGTCCCAATATGCAGTCGTCCACTATGTCAGCTACAATGACGTCATGATGGTACGCCGCTTCTCCCATGTACATCGTAACTGACATCTCTCCAAAGACGGGTATTGGCTGGCCGGAGGCGGAAAGAAGCCGGCAAGTGACTTTCCTCTTGTTTTTCATCTCGGACTTCACTATATCTGGTCGAACTATTGTTCTAGAGGCTCCTGTGTCGATCGTTATTTTACAGTCATTACCATTTATTTTACCAGCTATCGCAATGCTTTTTCCATTGCATGCCTGTGAGATAATGGTTGTTGGGGCTTCTTTCGCGCCGCCAGCCAGTACTCGCCCCTTAGTTCTGGCTGTTACTCGTTTCCCTGATTCATAGTCGACGAAGATTCACGATTCTTTGTCAGCTCCTCAACCAGGTCCTCGAGTTTCTTCTTTGTAGCTGCACATGAGTCCTTCTGTGGACAATGGAACTGCATGTGCCCTCGCTCTCCACACTTGTAACACATGACCCCGGAGCCCTTCTTACGTGGAGCCTTTACCTCGTTCACTTCCTCCGTCACTTCTCGCACTTTGTAAACCTGTCGCAAGTCGTGCCTGACAGCTTCGACTTCTAGTGCGTGGGCCAGTGCTTCCTTCAATGAGGCGTGATGGCGAAGCCTTACGGCAGCTCTTACTTCCAGGTCCTTGATGCCGTCAACGAAGGCCTGCACGGTGTTGGTTTCCACCATGTTCACCTCTGCTGATGGGTACGCTTTCCTGACAAGCTTCTCTATCTCTAGAGCCCATTGCTGAAGTCCTTCTCCCGAGCGCTGGACTCTGTCGCGCAGTTGAGCTCTGAAAACATGTTCCAGGTGCCTGTCTCCATATCGGGATTCAAGAGCCTCCAGGAGATCTTTAAATCCAGCGTTCGGGCGTACCTCTAGAACGTCCACCGTTTTCCCTCGAAGAGCACCGGTGAGAGTGGCAAGGCAATCTCCGTCTGTCCACCCGTTTGCAGTAGCAATGGTTTGGAACTGTTGCCGGTACGCAGCCCAGGACGAAGTACCGTCATATGGGGGCAATTTCACATTGGGTCTTCCATATGCAGCGACAGAACCACCTGGTGCGACTGCTACCCCCGTGGTCTCCAGACGAACAACCTTTTTCTCTAACTCTGTAAACCCGGTCTTCATGTTGTCCACGTCATTCCCAAGGCTGGTGACTCTTTTCTCCACTGTATCAACATCTTTGCGAAGTTTTACGACCGCGCCGCTAACATCGCTAATCGCCGACAGGACTTTTTGTTCAAGATCCATTTTTAGTTCTTCCTGCATTCGAGCTTGCGCCTTAACTTGTTGCTCTTGAGCAGTGAATTTACTTTCTAACATCCTCATCAGACCCGTTAAATCAAAGGTGGGCGTGGCCTGCTGAGTGGGCGGGGCCAGGTGGGCGGGGCCAGTGGGCGGAGTCATAGGGGGTGTGGCCTGGTGGGCGTGGCCAGTGGGCGGAGTCATCCTTGAAGTAGGCGGGGCCACAGGGGGCGTGTCCTGGTGGGCGGGGCCAGTGGGCGGAGCCAAAGGGGGCGTGGCTTGGTGGGCGTGGCCAGTGGGCGGAGCCTCCCTCTGAGTGGGCGGGGCCACAGGGGGGGTGGCCTGGTTCGTAGATCCAGTGGGGGAAGCTTCAGCAGCACGCTGCGCCCGTGTCTTGACACCCTCGCTGGTAACGTCGTTGTCCCTCGGAGTCAATGGCATTTTCCAAATTCCGCTTCTGACACCAAATGTTACGGGCTACTGGTCCGTGGATTTGGATAAAAACACCTGATGACACTGATGAGACTTTATTAATCACACCACAAGAGTTTCCTCACGACGATGTCCAAATTGTCCAAACACAATGATCAGAGTCCAGTAATTATCGCCAAGTTGTCACTTAGTACTTCGCACTTGTATCACTTCGATCTTTCTCTTAGTTCGTCTACAGATGAACTGTCCTCGGCGTCGAACAACTACGCTTATATAGGCCAGCCAAATTCCTCGAGCTACATCTCGAATGTTCCCGGCCTAACACGGTCGAACGATCGAGTATATCGCTATCCCGCTCTTACACATGGCTGTCCTTGTCCTTTAGGTTGCAAGCGACTATAAACCTTAACCTTAAGGAACGTAAGGCTTATTATTGCTTGCACCGCCGATCATTTCTAGAACCGAAGAGGGTTCACGAAGCGTAGGTCTAGAATATTCCAGTACTGCGTACATTTCTAGACGGCGCCCGTGTGTTTTCGTAACATTATTATGCAATTGCTTTAGTTCTGTAATTATATACGCTAATATTTATAAATAAAGGCTAGTTTAGCATTGACCCTTGGTTGGCTATCGACTACTGACAGAATAAACTGAATACAGTCGATGCCTGCTGGCTGGCTATGATTGCTTGACCGACTGGGTATTTCCAATACTTAAAAAAACAGAAGAAAATACCTATCCAATTAATATAAAATCCAATTGTGTTTTTGAATCAAACTTTTGAATCTAGTCAAATCAGTGTTTTAAACTGATTTAACTAAAGACACTTGGTAGTCTTTTATACCATCATCTTATTAAAAGTCATATTCTATGCTATCTGACCTTGTAGCAGAATCACAATAGAACTTGCGCTAGAGTCATCATAAAAATTTTAGGTACCTACTACTTTCTTGACAATGGAATGGTAGATAGAGAAAGACAATACCTACACGAATCGAGAAAGGTATTTGCTTTGGGCACGTATTGGAAGGACAAATGAATACCGGGTGGGATAAGTTGATCAAATTGCAGATAAATTAGCAAAAGGTGAAATTTGATAAGACTGAACTTTAATAAAGCGAAATACCCAATACCTATATGGTAGTAGTCAGAACCTTTGTTTATTTAAAAATCAAGTTCATTCATACTGTGTGTTTCTACTTATAGTTTTAATTTATTAGGATTTATTTTTCTTTTTTAGTTAGTTTTAGTTTATTTTTAATTTTTTTACTTTAAATTTTAAAAAGTAAAAGTAATAAATAGAAATTTACCCTTATTAAGAGTAAAAATGTGAAATATGCATAATAAAGCAAAGTAATTATTTACCAATCATAAATCACAAACTGTATCAGAACTTCGCAAGCACATAAATATTTTGAGCAAAACAGTTTCACAAAAGAATTAAAACAATAATAACATATTGAGACTTTTTTTTATACTAAAGGGACACTTCCCAAAACATGGCTCCTTAAATCTTGAAAATATTTTTTTTCTGTAGTTCTTACCTGATATTTTTATGCAAAGTGGACGCATTCCTAAAATGTCCCAAATGTGGCCCTACTGTCCATAAAATTTTCTCGCAACACAGGTAAAGATTTTGCAATACGAGTCGCAACTAAAAAAAATGGCCACTTTGCTCTGAACTTAGTCAACAATGTATGAAATGCCAAAAGGGCGCATGCATTAATCCATGATTAAAGGCCGATTTGGACGGGTGTCTTTGTGTAATATGAAAATAAGGGTTATTTTGGTCTGATTTTTTCAATAAAAGTGATTTTGGAAAATTTTGATTTGTGGCACTTTAGTTTATAAGCAGCGAAACATATCCATACTAATATTATAAATGCGAAAGTTTGGATGTGAGTTTGTGAGTTTGTGAGTTTGTGAATTTGTGAGTTTGTGAGTTTGTGAGGATGTTTGTTACTCAATCACGCAAAATCTACTGGACGGATTTCGATGAAATTTGGTACAGAGGTAGATAATGACCTGGAATAGCACATAGGCTACTTTTTATCCCGGGAAAAAGCACTGTTCCCGTGGGAAATTCACGCGGGCGAAGCCGCGGGCAAAAGCTAGTAAGATATATATTTTTGAAATTGCCTTTCACAGCCCTTCAATTTGATACTACACTCGATAAGATTGATCAAATTTATTTTTCTCGGTCAGCACTTTATCGCGTATATAATCCGCCATTTTGTTTTTATGATGACGTCACATAGCCTATGTCACTTGGACGAATGCAAGGAATCCAACAATACCTCTCACATCAAAATCTGCTAAGCCGTTCCGGACTTATGGTGGAATGAAGAAACTTACAATATACATACATACCTACATACTACATGAACGCTGAAAACATAACACTCCTTTTTTAGTCAGTCGTGTAAAAATCAGAACTACCGGATATGACGCATACTACCCCATACTTTCCACCACCATACTTACCATCAATGACTCGCTTGCTCGTTTGCCGCCTTATGTTATAAATATAAAAAAAACAAATCAAAGATTGCTCACCGCAATTAGACGCTAGCTCCGTCTCAAGTCTATCTAGGGTTTCAACGTCCATTTCTTCAAGTACGGCGTCAAGGCACATAGCTAAACCTGGAAGGTTGTAGTCATCATTAGTGGGCTTATTATACGTTAAATAGTAGTAAACTACGATACATGTATACTGATTTCGGTCTTCTTAACTTTTTTCTTGTCTTTTCTTTTTAAGTGTTTTATACCCCTTTCTCATTTCCACTCATCCCAAAATGATATCTTTTCTCTCTGCATCACCTCTTGGTTGACTGGTAGAATAAGCCTCCGGCTCTAAGTACGCCATTATCATGTTTTTTGTAATAAAAACATACTTTTGCCCGCGGCTTCGCTCGCGTCATTATCTTACGGGAACAGCGCCTTTTTTGGAATGAAAGATAGTTTATGTCCTTCTCAGTACTTCTAACTATGTGTATGCAAAATTTAAGAAAGATTGGTTTAGTAGGTGAAGAGGTATCAAATAAACAAACACACTGACAGATATTATGTAAATTTTATACCTAAGGCCTCAGGGTTCGGGCGCGTTTCAGGCATCGGCAATATCTCGTGTAACCAACGAACTAATATACCATAGAAAAAATAAAACTTTTTTCCAAAAAAAATTAACCGACTTCCATCATAAAACTTAAAAACATGAAATAACAATAAAGAAAAATGTATTAGCATTAGCATGACTGAATGAGGTGAATCGGTGCCAAGTGCAGGACTATGTAATTGTTTAGTTAGGTTGCATTTTGTATATACACATGATTCTAATGTTAATTTAGATTATTTAATATTTAATTTGGCACCGACTTCACCCCATTCAGTAGGTAGCATGCTAATACATTTTTCTTTATTGTTATTTCATGTTTTTAAGTTTTATGATGGAAGTTTTTTTGGAAAAAAGTTTTATTTTGTCATTTTTAGTGCTTCTACACCTATTTTCTTTAATAAAAACTTAAACTTTTCTTCTGGCCGAAAATAAAGAATTAAGAATTCGAAACTTTTTGTCAGTTTGATTTGAAATGTCAGAGCATGTCAAATTGTCTATTATTTTTGGCACATAAATAGACCGTGAGCCCGCGACGACCAAACCTTCCTTATTTTAAAAATGCTGAATGTTCCTCTGCACGGTATATATGGGTAAAAAATATTAGCGACTAGGTATGAAGTTTGGATCTTAATTGCTTATGCAGGTAATATGGATAACAAAGATGATTTTTATAGGTATAAAAAGCACCCTTGTGGCCTTCCAAAGTAATATAAAATTCAGCTTTTATAATAAAACAAATATAACTATAATTTTGTAAAGTTACAATGTCTAGCAGGGGTTTATATCTGCACCAATTGCCTGGCAATGGATGGCGTGATTTCTCATATTATTAGGAATTAAATCTTCAAAAAACTTTACTTTAAGGAAATTGAGTTACCACTTTAAATGTTATTGCTACAAATAATCTGCCATGTAATCATGATCTAACTTTTATAGTCGCTAATCGCTATTTCTATGTTGGGAAGATACACAGAAAATCTTTAGTTGTAATAAAATAAGGAAGGGCATGCTATCGCGGGATTTTGCTCTATAATGCAATGTTGGTATTTTTATATTTTGTTAGGTATCTGCAACGAACTAATATACCATAGAACTCTAACAACGCCAAAAAAATGGTTCCACGCAATAGCAACCTTGGTGGGCGGGGCGTAAAATAGCCACCTCACTTCGCCTCAGTTCGCCATGGCGCAGCGAGTTCAACGGTTGTACTTGTACCTAACGCATAAGTGTCAATTGTACGTATCATCGAGTAATTTCGCAAGTTTAATTAGCAAAAATATGCCATCTAGTGTCGTAAAGTGGTGTAGAAGTCACACAGATATGACGAACAGCGGAATTACCTTTCATAAGTAAGTATATTAATATTTTATTTAAAACATTTTGAATACTAGGGGAAAATTTTATGCAATATGTATCCAAGATATAAACAGTAAAGCGTAACTTTACATAGTGTACTAGAAAAAATAATTGTTTTTTTTTTACTTTGATTATTGATATTATGCATTAAATAGATCATTATATTATATAATAACTGTATTTAAAAACTCATACAAAATTATCACTTAATTATTCACGATTGCTTATGCGTATTTTTTTAAACCGACGTCAGTCGAGATAACGAAAACTAACTAATCATACTAATATACTATAGGATGGTTTACTATACGATATAGGATTGTTTCTGGTCTACTCTTTGGGTTGCGGGGGTCAGACGACAGTCGCTCTGTGTAAAAACCAGTAACATTGTCAAACCGCCAAATAGATGCTGGCGGGAAAAATTCCGAATCATTCCCGTCGAATATTTCGGAAGTTTTCCGAAATATTCCGAAACTTTGGGAATATTTCAACTGGCAAAAATAACGAGGAAAATCTTTCTCACTACCTATTAGGGCTTAAAGTCGTGAATTTTATTTATCTTATACCTTTAAAAAAGCTAATCTTGTATATTTATTTGTCATCATCATCATCTTCAGCCCATTTATGTCCCCACTGCTGGGGCACGGGCCTCCCTTAATAACAATATTTATTTGTATATAAATTTATTTCTATGATCTCAGAAACGGCTCTAAAGATTTCACAGAACTAATATACCATAGAACTCTAACAACGCCAAAAAAATGGTTCTACGCAATAGCAACCTTGGTGGGCGGGGCGTAAAATAGCCACCTCACTTCGCCTCAGTTCGCCATGGCGCAGCGAGTTCAACGGTTGTACTTGTACCTAACGCATAAGTGTCAATTGTACGTATCATCGAGTAATTTCGCAAGTTTAATTAGCAAAAATATGCCATCTTGTGTCGTAAAGTGGTGTAGAAGTCACACAGATATGACGAACAGCGGAATTACCTTTCATAAGTAAGTACCGTAAACTGCTGCAACTTATCCAACTATACACAAATTTGCCTATTTCATTTGAATTACGATATATCGCATTCGCTTGCTTTATTCTCGTTTTCTACCATTCTGTAGTAACTATCAGTGGCGTAGGGTGAATAAAAATAAAGGTAAAGCCGGGACATATCTTAACTTGTAAAAAAAAACATGCAATAAATTACATACCAAAATTGTGTATACCTACCTAGGTAGACAACCAAAGATTTAAATCGTAATCTTTGTAAACAACCTATTTGTACTAATTAGCCGCCATTTCTCACCTAGCCTACGTGACGACAAGAAACAAATAAACCTTTACTATGAAACACTAAACAATATAATATACCACAATCAAGCTAATCACTTTATCATCACAATTATAAATAAGCTAGCCATCGTTTCGCGCGCTTTCATACGAAAGCGCGCGAAACGATGGCTAGCTGGGGTGACTGACCATGACAGAGGCAATCGGGAACGCGAATAAATTGCTCTGATTGGACGAAAACTTTCGGGAGGCGATCTGAGATCGGCTTATAATCGCTGTTATATCGACGAGTGGTTTATGTAGTAGTAATGTGTATGTGTGCGTGAATTGCATACATTTGAATTATTCGAAATCCCAATATTATGAGCGGGTTCCCCAGCCGCGGTACCGCGGGCGGAATGCGTCCTACGATAGTAAAATCTTGTATGCGTTTGCACGATTTCAAATACATTGCGTATTTTGTGTCCAGCATATTGAAGAATATATTTTCAAAGCGCGCAATGTCATTATGTGCGTTTAATTAATCACGCGCTCATATAAAATTACATTAATGGGTAATGCCGCCGATCCTCGGCTTATAGTAAGAAGTGTCATATAGGTAGGTATATGGGTATAGATGTATATATATTTGAATCTGCTAAGGGAAGCCGGTAGGAATCGTGTTCTAAGGAGGCTTCGCCACTGGTAACTATTCATTATTTGGGCAACATATTTTTCATTTTTTTATAATTGTAACTCCATTAATACTCTGTCAGTCGTACGACAAAGATCGGTGGGTGAGGCAGCATTTTTTTTGCGCTCCAAAACTTTTGAATTTTAACTATTAAAAAGCTGTGTTTTCGCACAGGATTAACTGCGTAAAGTAGGATAATATTGTCTTCTTCTAGTATTACTTGTTTTTTTACGCAAAAGAATGTTTTTTATCAAAAAAATCTTAGAAGGCAATCATGTGTAGTGTTTTGAAAACTTGAGTGACATAACTATGCCTGGGTCTAAGGGTTGTCAAATTTTGTTAACTAGCTTTTACTCGCAGCTTCACTCGCGTTAATCTCGCTTACATTGTGCTTACAAATTTATTTTAGAATTTGTTTCCTCTAGTTATATTAGAAGTGCTCGTTGTAAATTTGTAAAACAATAATCAATTTTTTTTTGTAGAAATAATTGTTAAAGAAATTCAACATTTTGTATACTTTTCTTTTATACTACAATCAAAAATTAAGATTATTAATAATTGTTGATTAAAATGATGAGACATTATTACCAAGAAGCATTAAAATTGTGATTTTTTAATGAAAGTAGCCATCTGGTTTTTTTCTTTTATAAAAAAGTATTAATAATAATCTGTATTCTTTTGGACAACCCTATTGTCAACGACATTTTTGTATGAAAAGTCTGTAGAACCTGCTACAACTTGGCCTAGTAGCTGTAATAAAAAAATGATACAGTATATTGCACTGATTAAATTGGAAGGGATAAATAGGTTGTCTCATGCACATGAAAAAAAAATAACGGAAACGATAAGTACAATAAGTATCGAATTATCCTTCTAGGCAAACTTGTGTCTTTTTACATACAACTTTGCCTACGACTTTGAGCCCTTGTAATTCAGAAAATTGGTGGCAATTAATAAGATTTGGGGTCTCAATAGCAAGCCATTATGCCTGTCCTCCATTTAAAAACAATTGAGAGTCAAAATTATGAATAAGTTCCGAGAAAATCGTAAAAAACGTCAAATTCCGTGCAAAGTTGCAGCAGTTTACGGTATATTAATATTTTATTTAAAACATTTTGAATACTAGGGGAAAATGTTATGCAATATGTATCCAAGATATAAACAGTAAAGCGTAACTTTACATAGTGTACTAGAAAAAATAATTGTTTTTTTTTTACTTTGATTATTGATATTATGCATTAAATAGATCATTATATTATATAATAACTGTATTTAAAAACTCATACAAAATTATCACTTAATTATTCACGATTGCTTATGCGTATTTTTTTAAACCGACGTCAGTCGAGATAACGAAAACTAACTAATCATACTAATATACTATAGGATGGTTTACTATACGATATAGGATTGTTTCTGGTCTACTCTTTGGGTTGCGGGGGTCAGACGACAGTCGCTCTGTGTAAAAACCAGTAACATTGTCAAACCGCCAAATAGATGCTGGCGGGAAAAATTCCGAATCATTCCCGTCGAATATTTCGGAAGTTTTCCGAAATATTCCGAAACTTTGGGAATATTTCAACTGGCAAAAATAACGAGGAAAATCTTTCTCACTACCTATTAGGGCTTAAAGTCGTGAATTTTATTTATCTTATACCTTTAAAAAAGCTAATCTTGTATATTTATTTGTCATCATCATCATCTTCAGCCCATTTATGTCCCCACTGCTGGGGCACGGGCCTCCCTTAATAACAATATTTATTTGTATATAAATTTATTTCTATGATCTCGGAAACGGCTCTAAAGATTTCACAGAATGTTGTTATATATGCATAGATTTATAGCTCGTGCTATTCGTTACAAAGAAATAGCGTGCTATTTTTTCAGTTATACTACGTAAGTAAGTACTATTATTTAATAAATAATATTCTATGGTTATACGTTATATTGACCACCCGTAGTAGTATTGGCAGCGCGAGCGCGAGTGATTGCGGGGTGCGGGGGTCGGGCGCCGTGCTGTTGGCGCACAAATATGACAGGCCTTTTTTAATACACCTGATATTTATTAAAATAACATTCGATTTCTCTATAAGTAGGTACTTCATATCTACATAAAACAAAAGAATAAATATCCTGTTAATCTTCATCTTCATCGACCATACTTCAACGCTGTTGGTCGTCTCTGTCGGCCGATTTGACGAATCAGGTGATTAGCTCGCACGCGCTGCGGTGATAATGGCGGCGATGTTAGAGGAATGGATGGTTTTATGCAACATTAGTCTAAAATTAGTAAACATGTATTTGATAACGTATTTATTTATATTATTCTGTAAAATATTTGTATTTGTAATACTTATTTTGAAGACCTTAGCAAACTTGTAAAGTGCATGTTAGTAATACAAATCAGTACAGTATCAGTATTAGTATACAAGGTGTAACGGAATACCTATATCCATATCGATTGTGCTAACTGTGATAATGGTTTTAAACTAGTTCCAGACATTTTTAGTCTTGTATGTTTATGTTTTAATTTTTAATTTTAAGAAAACCATACAGGCACACATTTTACCAATTTGAATTGGTACAACACTATTTACCATTATGACAGTAAACAGCTGTTGGATTCAAGGTAAATCATCTACAACTATCAAAATTAAATCACACCTCCTTGACTCGGCGCCTGGTATTGCAATAAATTAGAATTTGCGAAAGAGGTTCCGCACTCTGTTTTTTTGCAAATGTCTGTATGTAGTATGTCTGAAGATTTGATATTCTGACAAGATAAAAAAAGGTTTTGACAAAATTTTCAAATGAACTCTGAAAATGGCGTCACTTCTAACTTGTTAGGCTGATATATGTGATCCTGGTATTGTCAAAAATTTAATTTAAAAAATATTCCGCGTGTTTATTCATCTTCATGGAAAATGAAGGAATTGTTTTCTGTTTTGTGAGAATGGTGAATGTGAGTCGGCTTGCATGTGATAAAAATGCAAATGTTTTTTTTTATATCTGTTTTTCTTTTTTTTTTAAGTTCAATGTATATCTTCTCTTACTTAAATACTGTAATTGGCTACGAAATATGTACCGTTGTATTTAAATAAACAAATAAATAAATAAATGTCAATAATTAAAGGTAAATATTGGTTTAATATAAGGGATCCATGGAACAATGGGAGGTTCATTCGAAAAAAATATCCTATTTATCAGCAACACGAACTTTGTGGAGGTCCGTGTTGCTCGATGTAGGATATTTATTTATTTTGTACTAGGACGGCAGAATCAAAAAGGTAGTGTGAGTTTGGCTAATAAAATAAGGGACTGGACTTTTTCCGAAAATGTACCTGGCAGCATAGCACCAATATTATAAAGTAACTGTCACTATTAACCTGAGTTGTTTACTTGTCAAAGTGAAAAATATTTAAGCGAGTCATTTGATTTCTAATTAAAAACATGATGAAAACACTGAAAAGCGACTTGCCAATGGTTCTTTTTACAATGATTAATCAATTTAGAGTAAGGTAATTAATTGAAAAATTCCCGCCGCTGTGCTGCGGCGCTCTGCACATGTAGGCGGTTTCTTTGTGAAAACATTGGTAAAAAACTGTCAAAAGGTGACGAAAGAGGATCTGTGAAGTGCGTGTGCGTGTGAGGAGAAGTGCTCAAAGTACCAGGTTTTCATAGTAACCGAGAAGGTGAGTGCAAAGGCAACCTTGACATTGAAATACACTGAATAGTGATGTGCAGTGTTTGTTTACATGGCAAAGATTTAGTTTTATAATTTATTTTTTTAACACTCCTTTTTAAAAGTGCTGAGAATAATCTGAAACTTCACATAAAGGATCTACCCACGGTAACGAATCTTTCCACTTTGTATAGTAACACCCTTTCCGTTACACCTTGTATAGTATATTAGTATGATTAGTTAGTTTTCGTTATCTCGACTGACGTCGGTTTTAAAAAATACGCATAAGCAATCGTGAATAATTAAGTGATAATTTTGTATGAGTTTTTAAATAAAAGTTATCTATACATATAATAAAACAGTAAAAATATTTTGTCTGTACATTTAGTATTTTTGACTAAAATGGATAGGGGGACACTTAAAAAGAGCAATAGAAAGCAAAAAAATTTTTTTGGAATTTCTTGTCTGTCTGACTGTCTGACTGTCTGTCTGACTGTCTGTCTGTCTGTATGTATGTACGCGTTTCACGCAAAAACTACTGGACGGATTTGAATGAAACATTTTTGTTGTATAGCTATTAAGCCTGGGCAACATATAGGCTATAATTGATTTTGAAAACTGGAACACCTGATGAAGAACCATAACAGAACAGCTAAACTATAAGAAATATGGATATGGTGCCTTATAAAAGTCGTTCAACCTGATGAGCATTTTCTGCTGACGTATAAAAATTGAAGACTTGGAACTTCTGATGAAGAACTGCAAGAGACCAGCTACACTATAACATATATGGAAATGGCGCCTTAGCAAAAATCGTTTAACCTGATGAGCATTTTCTGCTGACGTATAAAAATTGAAGATCAGGAACATCTTATGAATAACTCCAAGAGACCAGCTACACTATAACATATATAGAAATGGCGCCTTAGCAAAACTTGATTAATCTGATGAGCATTTTCTGTAGACGTATAAAAATCGAAGATCTGAAACATCTGAAACGGTTTGGAACACAAAAAGACTTTTCGTCTAAGCGAAACTCACGCGGGCGAAGCCGCGGGCGACAGCTAGTTATATAATATAATGATCTATTTAATGCATAATATCAATAATCAAAGTAAAAAAAAACAATTATTTTTTTAGAGTACACTATGTAAAGTTACGCTTTACTGTTTAATTAAATTTTGGATACATATTGCATAACATTTTCCCCTAGTATTCAAAATGTTTTAAATAAAATATTAATATACTTACTTCTGAAAGGTAATTCCGCTGTTCTTCATATCTGTGTGACTTCTACACCACTTTACGACACACGATGGCATATTTTTGCTAATTAAACTTGCGAAATTACTCGATGATACGTACAATTGACACTTATGCGTTAGGTACAAGTACAACCGTTGAACTCGCAACGCTACGGCGAACTGAGGCGAAGTGAGGTATCCAGTCTCGGTCACAACCGCCGGTCGGACGCACGTCTCCGCTATCTCGCTTGTTTCCAGTGCTTATCAACGCAAGGGCCGCACGATGTTTTCCTGTGCACGGTGCAATAATAGTGTCTCGGATGGTGTAACCTGCAGTAGCTGCAAGCGTCAGTATGACTTTTCATGCTCAGGGATATCGGAAGTTAATTTCCGTAGACTCGGAGAACGCAGAACTACTTGGCGCTGTTCGGAATGCAAAGGTGCTTCCCCAGGAGTACGTGAAACTAATGTGACTTTGCAATCACAAATGGAAGAGATGAAATCCTCGCTGGCATCCATTACTCGCCAGCTGGCACCACTGGCAACGTTAGTGGAAGATGTTAAAATTATCAAGGCCGACTTGGCACACCTCAAAGACTCGACAGAGATGGCACATGAGTCAGTAAGAAAATTGTCGGAATCAGTTAAATCTCTAGATGAAAGAGTTTCTTGCTTAGAGGAGAGTCAAAATAGTGTTTCCAAAATGAGAGACACCCTTACTATGATTCAAGATGACTTACACATCAAGGAGCAGTTGGCACGGTCCAATAATGTGGAAATAAAAGGGATTCCGTTTAAGAAATCAGAAAATCTTTTCAACATTGTTTATAAAATAGCGGAAATAGTTGAAACCCCAATCCGCAAGGAGGACATTAATTACGTTGCACGCGTACCCAACCCTCAAGGAGACTCCCAAAAAAATATTATTGTGGCACTTCACAATAGATACACAAAAGAGGAATTTGTTGCAGCTGCAAGAAAGCAAGGGGGACTCCTACTAAAAGATTTGGGTTTCTCAAGTGACCTCAAATATTTTGTCAACGACCATTTGACCCTACACAACAAGGGGTTACTAAAACAAGCAAAAAGTTTGGCATCTCAAAACAATTTTCGCTATGTATGGGTCAAACACTGCCAGATCTTAGTAAGGAAATCCGATACATCGCCAATAATTCGAATAAAAAACGAAAAGGACCTCCAAAAGATCGCAAAGGGAAAAGACTGATTACCACAGACTGCCTATTTACAAAACCATTTATTAATACTTCATTATATATTATTTTTTTCGTTTCAATATTTCACTTTTATATTTACTTAAAAAGCGATCGTGGGTTGGGAAGCCCTGCCTTATGCTTAAACCGTTTTTATGCATCGTCATTGCCACACAATGCATTGCTTATCTCTGCGCTATTCATGCGTTCTCGACCCGAACGAGCTAATGATTTATATTTAATTATCAGCTTTATTTCTCATAGCATAGGGTTTTTAACTATTAGTTACACACCTGTTTCTCAGATACGAATATTTTTTGTACTTTTTACTTGCCTAACACAATTGCTATTCTATGTCAACACTAGTTTAATATATAAAATTATAGATTCTGATGTTTTAGTTCAGTACGAGAGATTATATTTGCCTAGTTATGAGTTTTTTACTGCATTCTTGTTCTTAGTATATACCATGCGGCGGTATTTACTTATATTGACTTTTTATAATATTAACTTGATCTATTTTTGTATTGTTTTAATTCACAGTTGTGTCTAATTTAAATATCTATTATCAAAACGCACGTGGGCTGCGAACAAAGACTAGTACTTTCAAACGAAATGTGGCCCTTCATTCTTATGATGTCATTTCTATTACAGAGACGTGGTTATTAGATGGCATAGGAGACAGTGAACTTTTTGACGATAGGTACCTAGTATGGCGTAGGGATAGAAATTACGATTACACCGGCCAACGTTATGGCGGCGGAGTTCTCATGGCGGTTAGGAGGGATCTTGTGGTCACGGGCACACCAGACTTACATTCCGAAGCAGAGGACTTATGGATAAAGTTAACTATCAGCTCGGGTATTAATCATCAAACTATTCGTTTATGTACACTTTATTTATGTAGTGATAAATGTGGTCAGTCTTTTAATACACAGCTAGAAAATTTCACTAATAACTTAAGTGAAATTATCATATCATATCCTAATGATACATATGTTTTGTTAGGGGATTTTAATTTACCGAAAATTGCGTGGTGTTTACAACCAGATGGTACGCTGGAAGGTCAGGGCATTAGTGGAAATTCTCAGTCCAGTCTTTTTGACGTGTTAGCTCAAGGCAATCTACAACAATATAATTTTGCAATAAATTCCAGTGACCGAATTTTAGATTTAGTATTGTCAACCGATACACTAACTGTAACGCCATGTCCTGACCCTCTTGTCCCGGAGGACGAACATCACAGAGCGATCTCAATAGATCTACCTATGTCCAGCCTCGACCAATTAGAAAATAATAAAAGATTGGTTTATAACTACTCTAAGGGTAAATATAATGAGATTCTTACAGAGCTACATACTATAGAATGGCAAGAACTCCTCCAGCGGGGAACTTTAGAGGAAGCTGTCTCTCTTTTTTACTCCAAACTTTACGATCTTAGAGATAAATTTATACCTAGTAAAACTAGTAGTGGTAGTAGAAGATATCCCTTATGGTATAACTCTGCTCTAAAAAAGATTTTAAAAGAAAAACATAAATTTTTCAAAAAATACAAAAAGTATGGTAACTATGAGGATCGTAATACTTTTGAATTGCTTAGAATGAGGGCTAAAACTGTAGAAGAAGAATGTTATAAAACTTATATAAAAGAAGTGGAGAATGCAGTAGTTAATAATCCAAAAAGATTCTGGTCCTATTCTAAAACCTTAAAAAAAGGATATCAGACTTTACCCGCAGTCATGCGCTTAGATGATGTTTCAGCCAATTCGGGTGAGTCTGCAAGTAATTTATTTTCCTCATATTTTAAATCCAACTTTCAATCTAGTGATAATGTTAGTAGTACTTCATCTGAAACTATCAATCAAAGTATAGGATTTGATAATAATAATTTAAATAACGTGGAATTGGATAAGGAAAAGTTAAAGAAAATTCTTCAGACTTTGGATATAAATAAGGGTGCTGGCCCAGACAACATACCTCCCATTTTTATAGTTAAATGTGCCGAAGGTTTAGTTCTGCCTCTGATTTTATTATTCCGTCGATCGCTTGACGAGGGAATTGTACCGAATTTATGGAAATCGGCATTTATAACGCCGGTTCATAAGGGTGGGGATCGTTCTAATGTTAGGAATTATAGACCAATTTCTAAATTGTGTATTTTCGCAAAAGTTTTAGAAAAAATAATTTATGAACAAATGTTTGCATTAATGAAATCTACCTTCATACCAGAACAGCATGGATTTTTAAAAAACAGATCTACAAATTCTAACCTTTTATTATTTCATGATTATCTAACATCGGAAATGGAGTCGGGTGGACAGGTAGATACAGTTTATACAGATTTTAGCAAAGCATTTGACAGGATATCTCATTCATTACTATTACACAAATTACATCTAGCCGGTATACATGGCAGTCTATACAGATGGTTCAGTTCCTACGTTAAAAATAGATCCCAGGCTGTAGCTATTAATGGATTCGTTTCTCCGTGGGTTACGATTCCTTCTGGGGTGCCGCAGGGTTCACTGCTCGGCCCATTATTGTTCCTTGTATTTATCAATGATATTAAGCTTAGTATAAAACATTCCAGGATCCTTCTGTATGCTGACGATGCTAAAATTTATAAATCTATTAATAGTTATCAAGATTCTATATTATTACAAGAAGATTTAGATAGGCTTGAGAAGTATTGTGCAGATAACAAATTAAACTTAAATGTCTCTAAATGTTTTGTTGTGTCCTTCACCCGTAAGCCTGAACCATTGTCATTTTCTTACACAATAAATGCACAGCTTCTCAAAAAAGTAAATACTACTAGGGATCTTGGGTTATATCAGGATTCTAAGTTGTTATATGATAATCACGTCGATCATATTGTCAAAAAAGCCTCAAAATCTTTAGGATTCATAATGAGATCCACAGCCAATTTCAATTCAATTAAAGCTACTAAAGTGCTTTATTGCTCCTACGTGCGTAGCATCCTTGAATATACTTCCGTCGTGTGGAATCCTTGCTATGATATCTATATCTCTCGTATTGAATCCATTCAGAGACGTTTCCTAAAATATCTACAATATAAATGTAAAAGCAATGATGATACTTATGAAGACAGGTGTAAAAGATATCATTTCCTACCATTGCAAGTTAGAAGAAACATTAGCGACTTAAGTTATTTCGTTAAAATTCTAGTGGGTGCAATAGATAGTCCTGAACTTTTAGAAAAAATTAACATAAAAATTCCAAATTTTTCACGTAGAAGAAATAAACTTTTCATATTACCTCCTGCTAGTACAAAGTACCGTAAAAATTCATTTTTCTTCAGGGTCCCGAACTTATGTAATAATTTTTGCGCTCAAAATAACAGCGTGGATATATTCAATGCAAAACCTAAACAAATCAGACGAATAATTGAGCAAGAATTTTTCTCTTCCCAACCCATCCATCCGTAATTGTCGCTACTTGTAACTGTGTTATAATATGGTTTATAGCACCTAATGTTTCTTTCTTTTTTTTTTTAAAACTTTCTTGAGTTATTGTTTTTCTGTCTTTGAGTTTGAGTTTGAGTATGGTTGTAATTTCATTTTTCTTTTTTCTATAAGTGGAAACTTGTTAATAGTTATATAGATTTTTTAAGTTTTTACTTAGTTAGTTATGATAAACTGTTAGTTTCCCAAATAAAATAAAATAAAATAAAAATAAAATCTATTTTACGCCCCGCCCACCTAGGTTCATATTTCGTGGAACCATTTTTTTGGCGTTGTTAGAGTTCTATGGTATATTAGTTCGTTGCGTGTAACCCTATAAACAGAATAAAAATGTCTGGCCTGTGGTGTGGCCCTAGAATAGCACCAACCCATCTCTTCCCGTGGGTGTCGTAAGAGGCGACTAAGGGATTTAAAACACCGGAGGATGGGCAGCAGCATCTTTCCGCGTACTATGCCATCACACTGCGATCGCCAACCCGCCTGCCAAGCGTGGCGATTACGGCAAAACCCTCCATGGATGAAATCCTTGGGGGAGGCCTTTGTCCAACAGTGGACGTCTTTCGGCTGAGAGAAGAAGAAGAACCCTATAAACAGAAATTTATTTACACAATACTGAAGCGACCACGCCCCTTGTATACACTTATTTGATGATAAATTAATTTTAATGAAAAAATCACAGCAATACCACAGAATTAATATAAGTACTACGTAGCAATACTGTACTTCCTGAGTATTATATACACAGTATAATACCCAGGTAGATATCATGTAGAATATACCGATATTTGAGCCGCCCTGCGCCTCGCGAGCCTCGGAGTTCGCCAAAGTTGGCGCTTGCTGCGACCCTATGCATAGAAATTTACTATTACACATTGTAAACTCTTTTAAGAAGTGAATTTTGCTAACCTATATAGGGTGATTTGTAAAACACCAGGAGCCCTATTTTTGAAAGTGTGACATACCGCCGAAAACGAATAGACTATTATGTCGCACTCGTCCTATTATGTCACTAATAACATAAAAGCCGTATTTTTGAAATCACTCGTCTAGCAATGTTGCCAGTGATATGAAAATAATGCAAGAAACAATTTCTGCTCCATTCTACGCTGCGAAAACCGAATCGGTAACGAATCGTTAAAAAAATGTTCGTAAATTTTCAATCAAAGAGAACGTAAGCGGTAAACGGAATGCAAAAATGAAAATTCTAATAGGCTCCATCTATATCCGTATCCGGTTGTCTATGTCATTCAACATTTTGACGTAAATATCGACTACCAAATCATACGAAAACGAGCGGTCTAGAGCACTCGTTGCGAATTATTCGAGAGTCCCGGCGACTCGGCCCGACACTCACTCGACCCGCGGGCCGAGTCGTCGGATTTTTGATTTTTTTTCTTTCGGCGACTGGGACTACTCACAAATTTAAAAAAAAATTCTATTGATCGAACCAAAAAGAGTACATCATCATCATCATCATCAACAGCCTTCCGTGACCCACTGCTGGGTATAGGCCTCCTTCTGTCTACGCCAACCTTCTCGGTCCTGGGCCATCCTACTCCAGTTGTTGCCAGCAATATTCTTAACATCGTCGACCCATCTAGCTGCCGGATGTCCTACACTCCGTTTTCCATTTCGGGGGTACCACTCGGTACAATAAGAGAAAAAGTAAAAGAGTACAATCAGGTGAAAAAATGTTTAAGGGAATAATTATAAAACGGAACTTGATTCAATAATATAATTTATTTAGGTATGATGTAGGTATAAAAAGATATAATGTTTCCCTTTGATTATTATTGTTCATGTTGTTTGAAATAAAACGTAAAAATCTTACTACAACAATTAAGTACCTAATTAAGTATCTCAAAATCAGTCTTAACAATATTAAAATAAAAGTATCGTCATAAACATAATCTCATAATTAACTCTTGAAACATTATTCCAAAAATTCTGAAAAACAAATGAAAAAATAAAATAATAAAATGAGCTTTAAACACTATAAAAAAAAAATCTAACTTCTGTACTTTATCAAGCTAAAATATTGTCTATTTAAAATTGTTGTTTTTTCTTCATTGCTATAATATTTTTTTTCGCCTTACTGTACTTATTGGCATGAACAATAGAACTTTTTTAAAATTTGTGAGTGGTCCCAGTCGCCGGAACAAAAAAAAATAAAATCAAAAAATCCAACGTTTCGGCCCGCGGGTCGAGTGAGCATCGGGCCGAGTCGCCGAGACCCTCATTATTCGACATAGACAATTCAAAAATACGGAATAATTGATATCGAATGAAAAATCATTCGGCTCACGCTTTTTTGGTGAGTTACACTTTCAAAAATAGGGCCCCAGCAACCTTAATATAGATGGAAGTACTCGTGAATATGAGCAACAATTGCTATGGGAAAGAGTCTGATATCTCAAAAAAAATCTGCCGTTCTATACATTTTGAGCGAGAAGGTACTGTAAAATAGTATGAAATTGACGATTTTTTTGAGATACCACAGTCGATCGCATACAAAAAGTTGCACATATTCATGAGTTTCTATACTTTCACTAATAGTAATCAGAACACTTTGTGTTTAATTTTTCGACAGTCCGTACGGTCGAAAAAGAATTTCCAGTAAACAAAATTTTGAAAAGCAAATTTATTTCTAAAATAGCGTCTGATAACGAATTTATATACATATTTTTGATGATAAAGTAATTTTTATGACAAACTCACAGTAACCCCGCGCAAGCCCACCCATCCTACCTAACAAGTAGATATTATGTAGACTATACCGATACCTGATCTGCCCTGTTCCTCGTGAGCCTCGGGGTTCGCCAAAATTGACGCTTGCTGCGACCCTATAAATAGAAATTTATTATTACACATTGAAGCTCATTTAAGAAGTGAATTTTGCTAACCTATACAGGGTAATTTCTAAAACACCAGCAACCTTCCTCGAGGTGGAGGTACTTGTGAATATGAGCAACAATTTCTATGGGACCGAGTCTGATAACTCAAAAAAATCAGCCGTTCTTTACATTTTGAGCGAGTAGATTTTGGAAAATAATTTGTTTGTTTGTAATAACTTTCTCTCTCTCTCTCTCAGCCGAAAGACGTCCACTGCTGGACAAAGGCCTCCCCCAAGGATTTCCATAACGACCGGTCCTGCGCTGCCCGCATCCATGCGCATCCCGCGACCTTCACCAGGTCGTCGGTCCACCGAGTGGGAGGCCTGCCAACACTACGTTTTCCGGTTCGTGGTCGCCACTCGAGAACTTTTCTGCCCCAACGGCTATCTGTTCTACGAGCTATGTGCCCCGCCCACTGCCACTTAAGTTTCGCGATTCTGCGGGCTATGTCGGTTACTTTAGTTCTCCTACGGATCTCCTCATTTCTGATTCGATCACGCAGAGAAACTCCGAGCATAGCGCGCTCCATCGCCCTTTGGGTGACCTTGAGCCTTCTTATGAGGCCCATAGTAAGCGACCACGTCTCTGTTCCGTATGTCATTACTGGCAACACACACTGGTCAAAGACCTTAGTCTTGAGACACTGCGGTATTTTGGACGAGAAGATATCGCGAAGCTTCCCGAACGCTGCCCAGCCGAGTTGGATTCGACGGTTGACCTCTTTCTCAAAGTTGGACTGACCTAACTGAACTGTTTGTCCCAGGTATACATAATTGTCAACAACTTCGAGTGTAGAGTCTCCAACCTTCAGAGGAGTGGGTGCGACACGGATATTAAACATAATTTTCGTCTTGTCCATGTTCATTTTTAGACCCACTTGTTGAGAGGCTCTACAGAGGCCATCGAGCATTGTGCCTAGGTCTTCCAAGGTCTCAGCCATGACTATGATATCGTCAGCGAATCGAAGGTGAGTGAGGTACTCGCCGTTGATATTGATGCCGAGTCCGCTCCAGTCCAGAAGCTTGAAAACATCTTCCAGGGCGGCGGTGAACAGTTTCGGAGATATCACGTCTCCCTGTCTCACCCCTCGCTGCAACTGGATAGGTTTGGAGCCTTGATCCTGGAGACGGACCGACATGGTGGCGTTTTCGTACAAACACTTCAGCGCTTCGATATATCGATAGTCAATTTGGCACCGTTGGAGAGACTGTAGCACAGCCCAGGTCTCGATCGAATCGAAGGCTTTCTCGTAGTCCACAAACGCCAAGCATAATGGCTGGTTATACTCCTCAGTCTTCTGTATAATGTGCCGCAGCGTATGTATGTGGTCTACGGTACTAAAGCCTTTTCGGAAACCGGCTTGTTCGGGAGGCTGGAAGTCGTCAAACCTGCGAGCGAGACGATTCGTAATGACTCTCGAAAACAGTTTGTAGACATGGCTCAGAAGTGAGAGTGACTTCCAACGGCCCCGGCGGGCCTGCCCCGGTGACGGGGCCGTTGGAAAAAAAATTTCCAACGGGCCCGGCGGGCTCGGATTTTGCGTTGACGGGGCCGTTGAAAAAAAAATTACCAACGGCCCCGGCGTGTTTTTTAAATGGAACGGATAGCATAAAAAATTAAAGCATTCGCTCCGGTAGAGTTTAAAGGGGGGGATATTGTGTATTATTTTGTAGACCTTAAATATAAAATGAAATTAAAAAAAGAGTTTGTATGTAACAATCAGTTTTTATTGTTGATAAAAAATAAATATCAACTAGGTATTAACAATCATATATATAAGAAAATAAAATACATGCTGTTTGTTTTCTATCATGACACAGATACATAATAGTACAAGTATTAAGATAACAATAATATTTATTTATTTCTTTAACCTTTATTGTACAAACACAATGTATGGCACAATAGGTGGACTTAATGCAGAAGCATTATCTAACAGTCGACCTTAATAATACATACAAACTGTTTTTTTAAATTTCATTTCATATTTAAAGTCTACAAAATAATACACAATTTCCCCCCTTTAAACACTACCGGAGCGTATGCTATAATTTTTTTATGCTATCGGTCCCATTTAAAAAACACACCGGGGCCGTTGGTAATTTTTTTTTCCAACAGCCCCGTCAACGCAAAATCCGGGCCCGCCGGGGCCGTTGGAAATTTTTTTTCCAACGGCCCCGTCACCGGGGCAGGTCCGCCGGGGCCGTTGGAAGTCACTCAGAAGTGAGATAGGCCTATAATTCTTCAATAGGGTTTTGTCACCTTTTTTGAAGAAAAGTACCACCACACTTCTGTGCCATGCCGTAGGCGTTTGTCCCTCGAGTATGACGGAATCAAATAGCTTCTGAAGAGCTTTTAATACCGGCGTTCCACCTGCTTTCAGAAGCTCAGCCGTGATTCCATCATCACCCGGTGCCTTATTGTTTTTTAGCTGTTTGAGAGCCATTCTAATCTCATATAGGCTGACGTCCGGGATATCTTCGGTGTAGTGTCGGGTCAATCTGGCTCTTGGATCTTTGCCCAGATTACTGACAGGTGTGCGTACGCTGGTATATAATTGTCCGTAGAACTTCTCAACCTCTTCCAACAGCTCTGGCTTCGACGAAATGATTCTGCCATCCTCAGTCTTCAGCTTGGTCAGTTGACTTTGACCAACAGACAGATCCCTTGCAAACACTTTTGAGCCCTTATTTCGCTTAATCGCCTCTTCAATACGGTCAGTGTTGAATTGGCGTAAATCGCGAGTTAGGGACTTGGAGATCTGTCTGTTTAGACGTCGATACTGAGCAGCATCGTCAGAGGACTGCAGAACCAAGTTTCGTCTTTCTTCCATGAGTTTGTTGGTGAGGTCCGAGATCTTTTTGGTTCCTTTTGAACGGCGGGTTTTGAAAGCCTTAGACCCAGCTGTTTGGACAATTTGCACAAACCTGTCATTATAATCGTCCAGATTTTCGCAGTCTCCCAGGCATTCGAAGCGATTCTGCAATTCGAGCTGAAAGCTCTCGGGGTTTTGGAGCTGGATAGGCGCTGGTCGGAGCGTAGACTTCTCAGTCGACACCTTTCGAGTTTTATTCTAAGATTCAATGTGCCTCTTACCAATCGGTGATCGCTTCCTGTTTTTACGGCATTGATCACAGAGACATCATTGAATATGTGCCTCTTCGTCGACAAGATGAAGTCAATCTCATTTTTTGTAACGCCATTAGGATGCAACCATGTCCACTTTCGCTGTTTTGGCTTTTTGAAGAAAGAGTTCATCATAAAGAGGCCCTCCTTCTCCATAAAGCCGGCCAGCAGATGACCACGTGCATTCCTCCTTCCATATCCAAAATTCCCCACCCTCAGCTCATCATCGCTTCGTTTGCCCAGTTTCGCGTTAAAGTCCCCCATCACAACGGTATAGTGGGCCTCGGAGCTATGTATGGCTCTAGAAATATCCTCATACATAGTCTCTACCTCGTCGTCGGAGCGATATGAGGGCGGTGCGTATACTTGTATTACCTTCAACGAATACCGTTTGGTAATTCTGAGTACAAGGTACGCTACCCTCGCCGAAACACTCTCGACCTGGACCACGTTGTTGACGAGGGACCTGTGGACGATAAACCCGACACCACCCTGGGACAGTTGGTCGCCCTCCCGGAAATAGAGCAGGTTTCCGGACTTGAGGATCATGGTGTCCTCCCCCTCTCTTCGGACTTCACATAATCCTACAATATCCCATCGTAACCTGCTCAATTCTTCCTCCAGTTCAGCGAGCTTCTCGTCGGTCCGCAGTGTGCACGTGTTATAAGTTGCCAGGGCCAAAGGTCGTCGGGGTTGGTAGCCTGGCATCTACCGGGGATTCTTAGCACCCCCTGCCCCGCCGTTACCGTGACCGCTACCAGAGTCCGGGATAGCGGGGCCGCCGGGGACTAGGGGCCGTGTTATGGGTGTATCAACCATAGGGGGGTTTTGCCGTAATCGCCACGCTTGGCAGGCGGGTTGGCGATCGCAGTGTGATGTCATAGTACGCGGAAAGATGCTGCTGCCCATCCTCCGGTGTTTTAGATCCCTTAGTCGCCTCTTACGACACCCACGGGAAGAGATGGGTCGGTGCTATTCTAGGACCACACCACAGGCGTAATAACTTTACTGCACAATAACATAAAAAATCACAAATTACATAACTCCAGAAAATCCATACTAATCCATACTAATATTATAAATGCGAAAGTTTGGATGTGAGTTTGTGAATTTGTGAGTTTGTAAGGATGTTTGTTACTCAATCACGCAAAATCTACTGGACGGATTTCGATGAAATTTGGTACAGAGGTAGATAATGACCTGGAATAGCACATAGGCTACTTTTTATCCCGGAAAAAATGGTTCCCGTGGGCATGGGATACCAATTATAGTAACGCCATCTATTATTTGACAAAATAGACGTCATGTCAAAATGACGTTACGTCAAAGTGACGTTACGACAGCCTCCCCACTACTTCCATATAAAATGGGCCGTTGCACCGGGCGGCCGGCAGTATGCCCGGATACGTCGAGATGTGCGGACCGCTGCTGAGTGCACGGACTAATGGCACTCTGCTCATTATTATGTGTGTGAAGGAACATCAGTGAGTTTGTTGTGATGTACATTGCATGCGGAGGCGGGGCGCGCAACATAGCCGTATGAGGTACACTACATTTTTTCCATTACATCTAATTTGTCATTAGGTGGCTCTTTAATTAAATACTTGCTTTTAGTTCTCACGGCCTGCCATGAGATGGCACTTTACCGCGGACAAGTTCTTTTAATATTTTTTCGCAAAGAAAGTTCTTTCGAGTAATCTATACATATAATAAAACAGTAAAAATATTTTGTCTGTACATTTAGTATTTTTGACTGAAATGTATAGAGGGACACTTAAAAAGAATAATAGAAAGCAAAAAATTATTTTTGGAATTTCTTGTCTGTCTGTCTGTCTGTCTGTCTGTCTGTCTGTCTGTCTGTCTGTCTGTCTGTCTGTCTGTCTGTCTGTCTGTCTGTCTGTCTGTCTGTCTGTCTGTCTGTCTGTCTGTCTGTCTGTCTGTCTGTCTGTCTGTCTGTCTGTCTGTCTGTCTGTCTGTCTGTCTGTCTGTCTGTCTGTCTGTCTGTCTGTCTGTCTGTCTGTCTGTCTGTCTGTCTGTCTGTCTGTCTGTCTGTCTGTCTGTCTGTCTGTCTGTCTGTCTGTCTGTCTGTCTGTCTGTCTGTCTGTCTGTCTGTCTGTCTGTCTGTCTGTCTGTCTGTCTGTCTGTCTGTCTGTCTGTCTGTCTGTCTGTCTGTCTGTCTGTCTGTCTGTCTGTCTGTCTGTCTGTCTGTCTGTCTGTCTGTCTGTCTGTCTGTCTGTCTGTCTGTCTGTCTGTCTGTCTGTCTGTCTGTCTGTCTGTCTGTCTGTCTGTCTGTCTGTCTGTCTGTCTGTCTGTCTGTCTGTCTGTCTGTCTGTCTGTCTGTCTGTCTGTCTGTCTGTCTGTCTGTCTGTCTGTCTGTCTGTCTGTCTGTCTGTCTGTCTGTCTGTCTGTCTGTCTGTCTGTCTGTCTGTCTGTCTGTCTGTCTGTCTGTCTGTCTGTCTGTCTGTCTGTCTGTCTGTCTGTCTGTCTGTCTGTCTGTCTGTCTGTCTGTCTGTCTGTCTGTCTGTCTGTCTGTCTGTCTGTCTGTCTGTCTGTCTGTCTGTCTGTCTGTCTGTCTGTCTGTCTGTCTGTCTGTCTGTCTGTCTGTCTGTCTGTCTGTCTGTCTGTCTGTCTGTCTGTCTGTCTGTCTGTCTGTCTGTCTGTCTGTCTGTCTGTCTGTCTGTCTGTCTGTCTGTCTGTCTGTCTGTCTGTCTGTCTGTCTGTCTGTCTGTCTGTCTGTCTGTCTGTCTGTCTGTCTGTCTGTCTGTCTGTCTGTCTGTCTGTCTGTCTGTCTGTCTGTCTGTCTGTCTGTCTGTCTGTCTGTCTGTCTGTCTGTCTGTCTGTCTGTCTGTCTGTCTGTCTGTCTGTCTGTCTGTCTGTCTGTCTGTCTGTCTGTCTGTCTGTCTGTCTGTCTGTCTGTCTGTCTGTCTGTCTGTCTGTCTGTCTGTCTGTCTGTCTGTCTGTCTGTCTGTCTGTCTGTCTGTCTGTCTGTCTGTCTGTCTGTCTGTCTGTCTGTCTGTCTGTCTGTCTGTCTGTCTGTCTGTCTGTCTGTCTGTCTGTCTGTCTGTCTGTCTGTCTGTCTGTCTGTCTGACTGTCTGTCTGTCTGTATGTATGTATGTACGCGTTTCACGCAAAAACTACTGGACGGATTTGAATGAAACTTTTTTTGTTGTATAGATATTAAGCCTGGGCAACATATAGGCTATAATTTATTTTGAAAACTGGAACACCTGATGAAGAACCTTAACAGAACAGCTAAACTATAAGAAATATGGAAATAATGCCTTAATAAAAGTTGTTCAGCCTGATGAGCATTTTCTGATAACGTATAAAAATTGAAGATCTGGAACATCTGATAAAGAACTGCAAGAGACCAGCTTCACTATAACATATATGGAAATGGCGCCTTATTAAAAATCGTTCAACCTGATGAGCATTTTCTGCTGACGTATAAAAATTTAAGATCTGGAACAACTGATGAAAAGCTCCAAGAGAGATTTTTCATCTAAGCGAAACTCACGCGGGCGAAGCCGCGAGCGACAGCTAGTATTTTTATAAATGTTTATGTATACCATATAGTGTAGCGAAAACAGACGCGCCACAGAATAGTAAGTAGAACTAACGTACATATCGGTCACTCGCCGCCCCGCACTCATTTTAAATACCGCACCCCACCCCGCCCAGCACTTCGCTGTAGACATCACTGACACGGTTTAGGCGCGATTAATCCCAAGTTCCAAAAAATGTCCAATTCGCGGTTGGTCCAATTCACGGTTGGTTCAATTCGCAGTTAGTCCAATTCGCGGTTGGTCTAAAAATAAACAATGTTTTCGAAATTTTTTGAGTGTTAAACTTTGTATATTAAGAAAGAAGCTAAGATCATTGACCGAGCGAGCGAAGCGAGCGAGGGCTATAATTCAAGTTGGAGCGAAAAACACATTGTTTGTATGTATGTATGTATGTATGTATGTATGTATGTATGTTTGTTCCGCGATAACTCTCGAACCGTTGTTCCGATTTTGATGAAAGTTGGAATATATGTAGGGATGGTTAATAGAATTTTCAAGTTCGTTGGGCATCAAAATCGGTCCAGCCGTTTTTGAGATATTTAATTTTTTGCGAAAATAAACATTATATTTTAATAGTCGCGAGGTCTACGTTCGCAGCGAACGACTAGTATAATTGACCGAGCGAGCGAAGCGAGCGAGGGATATAATTCAAGTTGGGGCGAAAACACATTGTTTGTATGTATGTATGTATGTTTGTTCCGCGATAACTCTCGAACCGTTGAATTAATTTCGATGATATTAAGAATACGTGTAGCAACTATCCATAGAATTTTTAAGTTCGTTGCACAACAAAATCGGTTCAGCCGTTTTAGAGAAATACGCATTTTTATGAAAACTAGTTGTTCGCCGCGAACTTAGACCTCGCGATTATTATTTTAAAATTTAAAATATCTCATAAACGGCTGGACCGATTTTGTTGCGCAACGAACTTAAAAATTCTATGGATAGTTGCTACACGTATTCTTAATATCATCGAAATTAATTCAACGGTTCGAGAGTTATCGCGGAACAAACATACATACATACATACATACTTACATACATACATACATACAAACAATGTTGTTTTCGCCCCAACTTGAATTATAGCCCTCGCTCGCTTCGCTCGCTCGGTCAACTAGTCGTTCGCTGCGAACGTAGACCTCGCGACTATTAAAATATAATATTTATTTTCGCAAAAAATTAAATATCTCAAAAACGGCTGGACCGATTTTGATGCCCAACGAACTTGAAAATTCTATTAACCATCCCTACATATATTCCAACTTTCATCAAAATCGGAACAACGGTTCGAGAGTTATCGCGGAACAAACATACATACATACATACATACAAACAATGTGTTTTTCGCTCCAACTTGAATTATAGCCCTCGCTCGCTTCGCTCGCTCGGTCAATAAATATTGCTCTATAACTTTTGAACCGTTATTCAGATTGGGATGAAACTTCACAAATCACGAGATATTATCACTATTTTTTTCATGTATATTGTATATCAAAATTGTTTCACCAGTTTTAGAGATATTGAGTTAAAACCTGAATCGTTCATTTTCGTATCAGCGACATCTACTTAGTGACATTTTTGTACATGTATTTATGTTCCGTGATAATTATCAAAACGTTGAATTAATTTCGTTGATATTAGGAATGCGTGTAGAAAGTATTCCTAGAATTTTTAAGTTCTTTGCGCATCTTTTATTACAGATATATTATATTGAGTTAAAAGATGAATCGTTCATTTTCGTATCAGCGACATCTAGTGACATTTTTGTACATGTATTTATTTTCCACGATAACTTATCAAAACGTTAAATTAATTTCGTGGAATGCGTGTAGCAAGTATTTTGCCCGCGACTTCGTCCGCGTGAATTTTCCACGGGAACAGTGCTTTTTTCCCGGGATGAAAGGTACGGTGGGCCACATAGAAAATCTGAGATCGCTGCACCTGAAATACGATCCACTATAGAAGATTGGTTCAGTAGATAAAGCGTGAAGAGGTAACAAACAAACAAACTCACTTTCGCATTTATAATATTCGTTAGTATTGGATTAGGATACAGTATCACGACATTTTCCCTTACGGGGTAGATTCATCTAGCCGTTATACGTAGGTATTTTAGTAAAAATAAATATTTCTCTATAATTTTGTAACCGGTAAAGAGATTTGGATGAAACTTAACATTTTTTGAGATGAGTATTGCTATATTTCTCATTTATATTGAACTAGCTTTCGCCCGCGGCTTTGCCCGCGTAAATTTTCCACTGGAACCATGCCTTTTCCCGGGATGAAAGGTACGCTATGTCCTTCTCCGTACTTCTAACTATGTGTATGCGAAATTTCAGGAAGATTGGTTTAGTAGATAAAGCGTGAAGAGGTAACAAACAAACAAATAAACGAACAAACAAACTCACTTTCCCGTTTATAATATTAGTTAGTTAGTAGTTATTAGTAGACTAGCTGTTACCCGCGGCTACGCCTGCGTGAGTTTAGCTTAGATAAAAAAAAAATGTGTTCCAAACTGTAGTTCAGCAGAAAATGCTCATCATGTTGAACGATTTTCACTAAGGCGCCATTTCCATATATCTTATAATATAGCTGAACTCTAGGAGTTCTTCATCAGATATTCCAGATCTTCAATTTTTATACGTCAGCAGAAAATGCTCATCAGGTTGAACGACTTTTGCTAAGGACCCATTTCCATGCATATTATAGTGTAGATGGTCTCTTGGAGTTCTTCAACAGATGTTCCTGATCTTCGATTTTTATCGTCAACAGAAAATGCTCGTCAGATTGATTAACTTTTGCTCAGGTACCATTTCCATATTTCTTATAGTTCAGCTGTTCTGTTATGGTTCTTCATCAGGTGTTCCAGTTTTCAAAATCAATTATAGCCTTTATGTTTCCGAGGCTTAATAACTTTACAACAAAAAAAGTTTCATTCAAATCTGTCCAGTAGTTTTTGCGTGAAACGCGTACATACATACAGACTGATAGACAGACAAACAGACAAGAAATTCCAAAAATATATTTTTGCTTTCTATTATTCTTTTTAAGTGTCCCTCTGTCCATTTCAGTCAAAAATACTAAATGTACAGACAAAATACTTTTACTGTTTTATTATATGTATAGATTAGGATATCAAAATTTTTGAAACAGTTTCCGTGATATTCAGCTGAAACCTGAAACGTGACGAAAAATTACTGTAATGATTTCAAAAACAGTTATATTCTCCTTATATGAAGCTCGGGGATGTATCTTCTTCTTCTTCGAGATCTAAACGGTTTACAGATATTATATTTGATCCAGGTTTTGATTATATCCGCTTGGAAAAAATTAAAAAAATGAAGTTGTTGCAGCTCAGAATAGATGAAGAAAAAAGGTTGGAAAATCTGTTCTCCTCAACCGCGCAATAACTGAATAAGTAATGCGTTGCGCCTTACATTTTTGTTTTAACAGAATCCCGTATTTTACTGAAAATTCTAATTGGTTCAGTAAATTTACGTTCTCATATTTTTAATAAATAACAACCGCGAGGTCTACGTTCGCGGCGAACCACTAGTAGTAGTTAGGTTTAGGTTTTTTTTTTAGACCGCCCGGAAAGACTAAGAGGGCGGAAACAAAGTTAGGTTCAGGTTATTTTTTTTTATTACTGCCCGGAAAGACTTGAATGCAGAAAATAAGTTAGGTTCAGGTTACTCTTTATGACCACCCGAAAAGACTTTGAGGGCGGAAAAGAAGTTAGGTTCAGGTTATTTTTTTTTATTACCGCCCGGAAAGACTTGAGAGAGACCTAGAGACCTAGAGAGAGTGCCTGCGGAGAGTAGCTATAATATATAG
The DNA here is from genome assembly GCA_018467065.1 of Ephestia elutella. NCBI lineage: Eukaryota > Metazoa > Arthropoda > Insecta > Lepidoptera > Pyralidae > Ephestia > Ephestia elutella. The sequence goes on from CM031564.1 coordinate 2,039,198, forward strand.
GGGGGGGAGGGGCTCGACCGAATGTCATAGAGACGACGACCACAGCCGGTGGTAGTTTAGACGAAGCTCGGTCTGTGTGTGCCTTGCGGCTTTAGACCTAGGCAGAAAGGGAGTACCGCCTGCGGAAACTATTATAGATAATGTAACATTTCCGTGTAACATTTAGATTAAGTCAGTGACCGTGGTACCCCGAGCTGCGTTTAAATCGAGGGCTGCCAGCCACGCAAACGAGGCCGACGGCCGTGCTCGGGCTTGTGAGCAAAGAGCGGGGCGAGGCCGAAGGACGGGCCCATTGTGTACATGGACGATCTAACGGCGTTGATCTTACTATCTGTCTTATACAACTAAAAGTACATACAAACCGCTGCTTAAAAACTGAAGGGACACATCTCAAAATTTGTGATTTTTCAGGAGAGCACTTTAAAAATTTTCATTTCATTTTTTGTTTATTTTTTCGCACTCTTATGTTCAATACTTTTGTATCATACACCGTTTGATGCGTATTTTGATTCCCTATCACCCGTATATTTTAAAATTGTCATATCTATTACCTATACCTTACTAGCAGCACATAAGTCCCTTTAGCATATAAAATATTTCTCAGAAGTAAATTAATATTTTGAATAAAAGGCCACAAGTAGAATAATAAAAATATTTTTTGACTAAAATTAAGCACCACATGCTGGTTGAGTAACTAAATGTTACAATTAAAAAATGAACATTAAAAAGCCTTTATTTTGCACATTTCCATTTTTATAATCAATAAAAATTTATAACAAAAAAATTGTATTTAGGCACCATACAAAACAAGTAAATAACATTAAAATAATTTAAAATAATCCGTTATGCTTCTTAAACCTCAAAAGGCATACATTCTTTTAAAACAAAACTCTTCCATTACCGAGTGCTGATGAATGACTGACAATGCACAGCCAAAACTTCTGGCATGTAAACCTTCACCAAAAAATTTTCTCGCAACACAGGTAAAGATTTTGCAATACGAGTCGCAACTAAAAAAATGGCCACTTTGCTCTGAACTTAGTCAACAATGTATGAAAATGCCAAAAGGGCGCATGCATTAATCCATGATTAAAGGCCGATTTAGACGGGTGTCTTTGTGTAATATGAAAATAAGGGTTATTTTGGTCTGATTTTTTCCATAAAAGTGATTTTGGAAAATTTTGATTTGTGGCACTTTAGTTTATAAGCAGCGAAACATATAAGATATATATTTTTGAAATTGCCTTTCACAGCCCTTCAATTTGATACTACACTTGATAAGATTGATCAAATTTATTTTTCTCGGTCAGCACTTTATCGCGTATATAATCCGCCATTTTGTTTTTATGATGACGTCACATAGCCTATTGCACACTCGGACGAATGCAAGGAATCCAACAATACCTCTCACATCAAAATCTGTTAAGCCGTTCCGGACTGAAGAAACTTACATATATACATACATACTTACATACTACATGAACGCTGAAAACATAACACTCCTTTTTTAGTCAGTCGTGTAAAAATCAGAACTACCGGATATGACGCATACTACCCCATACTTTCCACCACCATACTTACCATCAATGACTCGCTTGCTCGTTTGCCGCCCTTTGTTTTTTTTATATTTATAACATGTACTGATTTCGGTCTTCTTAAGTTTTTCTTGTCTTTTCTTTTTAAGTGTACCAGTACCCCTTTCTCATTTCCACTCATCCCAAAATGATATCTTTTCTCTCTGCATCACCTCTTGGTTGACTGGTAGAATTAGCCTCTGGCTTTAAGTACGCCATTAACATGTTTTTTGCAATAAAAACATACTTTTGCCCGCGGCTTCGCTCGCGTTGTTATCTTACGGGAACAGTGCCTTTTTGGGATGAAAGATACCCTATGTCCTTCTCAGTACTTCTTACTATGTGTATGCGAAACAGAAAGATTGGTTTATTAGGTGAAGAGGTAACAAATAAACAAACACACAGGCAGATATTATGTAAATTTTATACCTAAGTCTGAGCCGCGGGAGTTCGGGCGCGTTTCAGGCATCTCGTTGAACCCTATGAACAGAAATTTATTTACACAATATTTAGTACGGGCAATTTGGGTCAAACCTCAAAATATATAACATAGTTTTGATTTTTGGTACAAGTGTTCATTAGTGTCCTAGAAGCATCAGATTAAAAAAATGATGACGTCATTACTTCCCACCTAAGGGGGGATTTAAAGGAACTGCCATTCAAAATGTTTGTTTTCTTTCACCTACCGTACCCGTGTACCAATTTTTAATACGGTAAATCGATTTGCTGTTATTTTTTACGTAGCTGACACACTACAGAGGTTAAAGGGTAACATTTGATGCCAGACGTCGTGAGCTATATTCAGGAACTAACCCAAGTAACATTTTAGGTTTTAGAAAGATTTTAAAAAGGTTCTAGAACCTTTGTATGGAAATCTACTCATAAGTCTTAATAGACTCAATAACATTATGTTAACCTTATATTAACCTCCTGTGTGCAAAAAGGGCCCACGTTTTAGAACCTTTTCGAGAGCTACAGCAAAACCTATAGTTCTTATCAGAATACCTTAATTTAACGTTAATATAACCTTGTATAGACAGCTTTAAAAGTTATAAATTAATCTTGGATGTAACCTATGACAACTTAAAACCTTTTTGATGGACTTAAATAAATGCCTTTTCAAGAATCCCGGGTTTTAAAATGTTTCTGTTTAAGATATTTTTACACAAAACACCAATCGTGGCTTTAAATACTTTATTTATAAATGGCGACTTCCTAGCTGTCATGTAACAAGTTTTAAAATGGCGAGTGATGTATTCATAACGAAATAATTTGGAGCTTGTTGAAGTCAGGCAATATTATAAAAATACTGCGACTAGCACTTTATTGTGAAATGTTAGGATAATTGGCTGGTTATACGAGACGGGCCTTTCGAAAGTTAAAAATTTTGAAGATATTTTAATGCAATATAAGTATAAAATGAAGTGGTTGGTGGCAAATCGCATTGGAAATAAAACTTCTATTCAAAGAAAAAGCATTATATATTAAATCGTACAGCATACGTTTCTTAATATTGCCTTTTGGATAAAATATTGCTATTTGCTTAAATTTTTTTAATTATTTCAGTGAAAAAATATGGCTGTCATTAACAAATTACTAGAGAGCATTTTAATTAACCTTTTTTAGGATTGTAACAACTACAAGCTTTTAATGTTTGCCGAATTAGGAGCTAAGGGTTATATAGCAGAGCTAGTTAAAACGACTAAGCTATTTTCGCAGCTCTAAGGTTATCGCCAGGAGTAGTTCAAAACTTACGAGTCGCGAAAACAACCGCTGAGCACATTTAGTTGCTTTTAAGATTTGGTTGTAGAAGCCGAATGTGCCGGTTCATCTTGCAATAGCGTTGCCGGCCTATCGATAGTTTGACTATCGATTGTTTGTTTGTTGAAATATAAGTGTCATTAGTATCGATAGTATTAATACTATCGATAGTATTTATTAGAATACATCAATAGTATCGAAAAGCAATAAACGATAGTTTGGGTTATCATCAATAGTATTGCAAACTATTGGATATCGATAATATCGATGTTATCGATACTATAAATGTTATCGATACTATCGATGTTATAGATACTATCGATAGGCCTACCGATAGTGTGACTATTTTTCAAGGTCACAATACTATTGACAATACTATCGATAGTAAACACTATTGCTGCAACACTATCTTGCAATCGATGCTGTTGCTTTGAAGTCGGGGAGACAACTGATACTTTTTGAGGATTCCTTTAAAGCTTTAGAATATTCTTGAAGGACTTTAATTATGCCTTCAGCTCATAAACAATATCTTATTGGTTTGGATTTTTACCAAGCAGTCAAAATTAGTTTGCCTGGACAACTAAATACAGCCTAAAGGTTTATAGTACGTTTTAGAAATTACTTAAAGGCGAGTTCAACATTCCATAACTTTATAGTTATATCAAACCTAAAATTTAAACCTTTAGATCACAATTAGGCATAGTGCTAGCTTTTTCAAAACCTAATCAGGAGTCTACGACAACTATGAGATCCTAAGTCTTAATGCTCTTGAAACACGAGTCAAAATTACTTTAATGTAAACTCTTGTCCGCGGCTTGAAGGTTGTTGTAATAAACAATTAGTTTTAAGACTTTTTAATCATTCTCAAATACTTTTTAGTACCAGATAGCATAACAATAACCTTCTAACGACCATTTTCGAACCTAAAGGCATTTTTTACAACCTAGACCCGAATCAAATGTTACTTGGGAAGGTACGTACAATAATAATATGGGTCTTGTATTATAGAAAAAATTTATTAACATTAATTCTCCTTTATTCCACTTTATCATAACTTCAGTGGTTTTTGTATAAATTCAGTATATATACCAAGATTTTGCAAAAAAATTTTTTTCCCGCAGGATATATAGACATAAATCCAAAACTATCAGTCCTATCGGAATGAACCAAAAACCATTTCATAGATAATTTAATGATGTTCGTTTTTGTCATTGACAGTTTTTTCCTATCTCTGATAGTTTTTTTAGAAAATAAAGAAAAACGATGGTCAGGGACACATTGAGGGGCGGAGGGGGGGGGCAATCGGTACCCTAGGGCCGGGGACTTTTGATGAGATGCTTCTAGGACTCTAATCAACACTTGTGCCAAAAATCATCCATTTCAGTCAAAAATACTTATATGTACAGACAAAATATTTTTACTGTTTTATTATATGTATAGACATCGATAAAATATTAACAAGTACTTGTTAATATTTTATCGATGGTATAGATTTGGTTTGTTTTAAATAGGTTTAACGCTAGTCCTAATCATTCATGATAACTTTTACTATGGGCATGGGGTCAAATAAATCTATTCTAGTAAAAAAATCTAATTGTATAATACAAAAATCCATATTTTTTCAAAACTTTGTTACCCTATATATTTTTTTTTCCCAGGGTAGATTTGTTTGACCCCATAGTAAAAATTGTTATGAATGATTAGGCCTAGCGTCTGGCATTGGTTTCAATTATGCACAACAAGTTTAATTTTTTGGGCCAGCAGTCAAAGGAAGAGTGATATCCTAATCCTAACTAATATAATCAATCATCATGCGAAAGTGAGTTTGTTTGTTTGTTTTTTACTTCTCCTTGCTTTATCTTCTGAACCAATCTACCTGAAATTCCGCATACACATAGTTAGAAGTACTGAGAAGGACATAGGGTACCTTTCATTCCGGGAAAAAGCACTGTTCCTGTGGGAAATTAAACGGGCAAATCCGCGGGCAAAAGCTAGTCTCACATAGAACAGCCGTTCTATACATTTTGAGCAAGTAGGTATTGTAAAATAGTATGAAAAAGATGATTTTACTATCGCGCTATGAGCATTTCCCTCGCGCTGATTTTAAAATTCGCGGTATTTCGTCAAAATTGTGCAAACGCTCCTCGTTTTCGCTATAGCTGAGTTTTGTTAGTCCCCCGACTCCCGACCCCCTCGTAATAGTTACACCCGCACAGTGCGTCCCAGTTCATCGAGGGAGGGGGTTTGTACGGCCGGGTCGCGGAACGCGGCATTTTGCTCATCGCGCGATTATCGACGTAAGTACGTACGTATTTATTTACTAATTTTTTACTTGAATGTTGTAAATTAAATAATATAATAGTTTTTTGTTATTATTTTGTTAAATAATCGTCAGTAATTATTGTGGTTAGCAGTTTATTTATAAAATTGAACATTTTTACAACCAACAACAAATTATTTCGTGGCTGGAGGAAGACTATTATTTTTAGATACTAAAATTAGACCTAAACCTAGCAGTATGTTATGTTTCATAAAAATAAGGTTTGGGTGTCTTATGTACCAAACAAGAAAAAACTAAAAATGTCCAGATGATAAGTACATCACATAATCACAATATACAGAGATAAAGCAGTAGAGCAACTGAGTCGTGTCCTTGAAGTTTATACCTACGGCTAGGCGGAGCGCTAGGGTTGGCGCTTACAAAACGTAGTAACTTAGTATTGATGGAAATAAAAATATAATATAAACTAATCTAATTATTTACCTATTCATTATTATCATTTTCAAATATTTCTTATTTGAAAATGATCTTTTTCAGATTGGCCTGGGTCTTGGATGTTTATCTATATATGTATTTGTCATAAAATATAGTATCGTTGAGTTAGTATCCCATAACACAAGTCTCGAACTTACTTTGGGGCTAACTCAATCTGTGTGATTTGTCCGTATATATATATTTATTATTTATTTATTTATTTATTGATGTGTTCCCTATTGAATGCTGACTGGAGTGGTTGATGTACCTACCTAAGTACTCTATATATAGATATTTTTTTACAATTGCCGTTTGATAGAACCTGCCTTTATATAAGTTACATGTGGTAGGTACCTACTTATTTTATGTATGGCAAACAGCACATCCCACTAAACACTTGCAGTTCCATAACAACGCTTATGCCCCTGACATAAGGAAGGCGGTAAAAAGTCCAAACTGTATAGTGTTTTCCATTTTATATGCTTATTAGGCAAACTACTCATAAAAAAAGTAACAAACTGCTAAAAAGTGATTGTGGTATTATTTTACCTTTCAGCATCAGCAGGAAATTTAAAAAGTGACATAGTTGGTGTAATAACAGTTGAATTAAGGCATCCGTAAACACAGCAATATATGCGTGATCGTGACGCGTCTATTATAATAATTAACTGTAAGTAATCTATACTAATATTATAAATGCGAAAGTTTGGATGTGAGTTTGTGAATTTGTGAGTTTGTGAGGATGTTTGTTACTCAATCACGCAAAATCTACTGGACGGATTTCGATGAAATTTGGTACAGAGGTAGATAATGACCTGGAATAGCACATAGGCTACTTTTTATCCCGGGAAAAAGCACTGTTCCCGTGGGAAATTCACGCGGGCGAAGCCGCGGGAAAAAGCTAGTATGTAATAATACAGAGCGCTATGAATGAAACTAGGTACACAACGAGCAGACACAGCGCGAGAGGCGTCTCGATCAGACTGAGCGGCGCACATCGTGTCGTGACGCTCCTGCGTCTTATGTACCGATGACCACTTAGCGGCCGTGTAAACGCGCTTGTCTGTGTGCGTGCATCAAATCGGGCCATTTGTATGGAGTTGCTCTACTGCTTTATTTGTCTATTGTGACATAATGATGACCGAATTGATCCAGATAGCGGAGATCGCTAAAGGAGGGGTGGATGTGGTTGCCAGGCTAAATGAAGAGTAGTCCGTAGTCTGAGTATTTTGCAGATGGCATCGGAGGTTATTTTTTTGTTTATTGAATATAGCTAGCCAAATTATATATAAGCAAAATACAAATATTTTGATCACCGGAGACAAGATCTAAAAAAGCTAGCTCTTGAGCTAACTCAACCCCAAATACAGCGGAGATTCACCATGCAGAACCTGTCACATCCTTTTCAGCAAATTATAAACTGATTTACAAACTAACCTGGGGTTTCAGGGTTACAGAAATGTGAATATTCTATATGATTTATTATAATATGGTCATTAAAATACTACATAACTTATGTCCTATATACAAATATAGTCATATTTACAAAACGTGAGCGAAATACTCTATGCGCGAGTGTTCGAGAAACTTTAAAGGGCGCGTGTTCTCCCGGGTTAAGATACCAAAGTCAGTTCCATACAAAGAAAAAATTGCTCATATGATAAATTAATTTTGATGACAAACTCGCAGTAACCCCGCGCAAACCCTTCCTACCTTACAGGTAGATATTATGTAGACTAAACCGATACCTACCTGGGCAGCCCTGCGCCTCGTGAGCCTCGGGGTTCGCCAGGGAGGAGCGTATTGGCGCTGGCTGTGACCCTATACATAGAAATTTATTATTACAAATTGAACTCTTTTAAGAAGTGAATTTTGCTAACCTAAACAGGGTAATTTCTAAAACACCAGCAACCTTCCTAGAGGTGGAAGTACTCGTTAATATGAGCAACAATTTCTATGGGAACGAGTCTGATATCTCAAAAAATCTGCCGTTCTATACATTTTAAGCGAGAAGGTATTGTAAAATAGTATGAAAATGACGATTTATTTGAGATACCAAAGTCGGTCGCATACAAAAAGTTGCACATATTCATGAGTATCTACTTTCACTATTAGTAAATCAAAACACTTTGTGTTTAATTTTTCTACAGTCCGTACCGACAAAAATGAATATTCAGTAAACAAAATTTTTGATGGCAAATTTATTTTTAAAATAGCGTCTGATGACGAAATTATATACACTTTTTTGATGATAAATTAATTTTGACAACAAACTCACTGTAACATAACAGGTAGATATTATGTTGGTAGACTATACCGATACCTGAGCTGCCCTGCGCCTCTTGAGCCTCGGGGTTCGCCAATATTGGCGCTGCTGGCTGCGACCCTATACATAGAAATTTATTATTACACATCTCAGCTCTTTTAAGAAGTGAATTTTGCTAACCTATACATACTGGGTAATTTCTAAAACATAGCTAAAAAGCTAGCTAGCGTCCAGCAGATTATTGTCCAGCAGTTATATGTTGTCCAGGCTTAATAGCTATACAACAAAAAAAGTTTCATTCAAATCTGTCCAGTAGTTTTTGCGTGAAACGTGTACATACATACAGACTTACAGACAGACAGACAGACAGACAAGAAATTCCAAAAAATTTTTTTTGCTTTCTATTGTTCTTTTTAAGTGTCCCTCTATCCATTTTAGTCAAAAATACTAAATGTACAGACAAAATATTTTTACTGTTTTATTATATGTATAGATAACCTTAGATCGAGAATTTTGGAAGAAGAAGGGAGAGAGGCCTTTGCCTAGTACTGGGATTAAATAATAATAACTTTATAATATTTATACTACGAGTATAATCCAACAACAGTTCATGATTTTGAAATCCCGGTATCTATTAAAACTATTATTGATACACGACTGACCAAAAAAGGTGTGTTATGTTTTCAGGCGGTTTAAGGTGTAACGGAATACCTATATCCATATCTATTGAGCCTATTGTGACCATGGTTTCAAACTAGTTCCAGATGTTTTTAGTCTTGTATGTTTCTGTTTTAATTTTTAATTTAAAAAAAACAATACATATACACAATATTTCAATTTGAATTGGCACAACACTATTCACCACTATGACAGTAAACAGCTGTTGGATTCAAGGTCAATCATCTACCACTATCAAAATTAAATCACATCTCCTTGATTCTGCGCCTGGTATTGTCATAAATTAGAATTTGTGAAATAGGTTCCGCACTCTTTTTTTGCAAATTATAACACTTTCTGTACGTCTGAAGAATAGACATTCTGACAAGATAAAAAAAGGTTTATAATTTCTTTAAAATGAACTCTGAAAAAAGGGTCACTTGCACCTTGTTAGGCTAATATGTGATCCTGGTATGGCCAAAAATTAAATTAAAAAAAAATATTTTATCTTCATGGTACATGACAGAAATTAAAGGTAAATAGTGATTTTATACGAGGGATCCATGAAATAATGGGAGGTTCATTCGGAAAAATATCATATTTATCAGCAACACGGACTTCGTGGAGGTCCGTGTTGCTCTATGTAGGATATTTATTTATTTTGTACTAGGATGGCAGAATCGAAAAGGTGGTGTGTGTTTGGCTAGAAAAAAGATGAGACCTAGCCTCATTCTGAAAATGTTACTGGCACACAGCACTAATATTACGTAACCATGGAAAAATAAATACGTAACTGTCACTATTACCTTGAGTTGTTTATGTGTCAAAGTGAAAAATATTTATGCGAGTTATGTGATTTCTAATTAAAAACATGACGAAAACACTGAAAAGCGACTTGCAAATGGTTCTTTTTACAATGATCAATCAATTTAAAGTAAAGTAATTAATTAAAAGTTCCCGCCGACACGTGTAAAGTGACGGCGAGTGGTTTCATTGTGAAATCTTTGCTGAAAAACCAAAGGTGAAAAAAAAAACGTCAAAAGGTGACGAAAGCGGATAGTGCTCAAAGTACCAGGTTTTCATAGTAACCGAGAAGGTGGAATAATTTGTGTGTGAGCAGTGCAAAGGCAACCTTGACATTGAAATACCCTAAATAGTGATGTGCAGTGTTTGTTTACATGGCATAGATTTCGTTTTACAATTTATTTTTTTAACATTCCTTTTTAAAAGTGCTGCAAATAATCTGAAACTTCACATAAAGGATCTACCCATGGTAATGAATCTTTCCACTTTGTATAGTAATACCCTTTCCGTTATGTATGTAAGTTATTAGTTATTCCACCATAAGTCCTGAACGGCTTCACAGATTTAGATGTGAAAGGTATTTTTAGATTCCTTGCATTCCTCCGGCTGTGTGAGTTGTCAGTCGTGTTTTTATTTTTTTTAATAATTAGCTTGTTTATTTTAAAGGTGGTATTATCCACGCTATATAACGTACTACCTTTAGGTAGGTAAATATGCACCGGAATATCCAATCTCTAGTCATAATACTCGTAATTAAAGTCCAAGAACCACATATTTGAAAGTCTCTAATAGGTGACCGGACAATATATGAGAATTGTTAAAAATATGTAATTTTATAGGAGAATACATAGAATTAAACACATTTTGCGACTTTTCAGCACGAGTTTATTCTCCAGAGCTAATTTATTCGAGTTCAAACTTTTAGGGAAAGTCCATTTTCTGCGCGTGACGTCATATGAATGTACGTTTAGTCAGGGGCGCTTTGGTATATATCGTCCAAACATCGCTTAAAAATGTGAATTGTTTTTTGCTATATCTTGGGAAATACTTTGGTTATGTGTTAATGTGATTACTTTACGGATGCTTCTATTCTCTCTCTCTCTCTCTCTCAGCCGAAAGACGTCCACTGCTGGACAAAGGATGCTTCTATTAATGTGAGATATTTCAAAGAAGCACCAAAAAATATAGTCCCCTATTCGTCTCGGGCCATTTGCCTCAAAATTGATAAATAGATAAAAATATACACGGACAAATCACACAGATTGAGTTAGCCCAAAAGTAAGTTCAAAAAACAAAACATTTCACTACAGAAAACTTACCTTCTTTATGCGTCTCCATAAGTCTCCATGTGGAGTTCCGCAAACGTTTTTTTTCCCTTTTTCTTAAGTTGTAAAAGGACTGAAATAAAAACAAAAACAGTATGTACTCTATTGTAGATGAAATTCAGTGCTACTATTTATTTTATGTGGTGCGGTGGTGGCCGAGTGGTAGGGCGCCCGCCTGTGGATGCAAAATCCCAGGTTCAAATCCTGCCCGAGCTACATGAGTTTGTATACCAATCTGACTCATGTTAGTTTTCATCGACCACCACTTGCTTCCGGTGAAGGAAAACATCGTGAGGAAACCTGCACTCTGGTTGATGATTATCAGCTAGTGTGTGAAATGGAGAAGGCAATGGCAAACCACTCCATTAAAATTGCCAAGAGAGTCATTGTGTGTGTGTTTCATTCCATATAAAGACCACGACCCTCAGTCATGAGGAAATACGACTAAAGAGATTTATTTTATATATTGTAAGAATGCATTAATTTATTTAATAGCTGTTGCCCGCAGCTTCGCCCGCGGTAACTCAGGTTCTAAGCGGCGTATCAAGATGAAACCTACGCCAGATTTAAGTTAGACCTTCTATAATACAACAGTGAAAACCGCATCAAATTTGGTCCAGTAGTTTTAGCGGGATGCGCGTACAAACATACAGACAGAAAGACAGAAAAAAATCTACAAAAAATGGTTTTAGCTTCTATTAGCCCTCAGTTTTTTTTCTTAACAATCTTCAATGTACAGACACAGACCAGTTTTATTATATGTATTGACTAGCTGTTGCCCGCGCCCCGCCCGCGTGAGTTTCACTTACATGAAAATCTTTTTGTGTTTCAGATGTTTCGGATCTTCGATTTTTATACGTCTACAGAAAATGCTCATCAGATTAATCAAGTGTTGCTAAGGCGTCACTTCCATATATGTCTCTTGGAGTTATTCATTAAAAGTTCCAGATCTTCAATTTTTATATGTCAGCAGAAAATGCTCATCAGTTTGAACGACTTTTGTTAAGGCACCATTTTCATATTTCTTATAGTTTAATTGTTCTGTTTTGGTTCTTCATCAAGTGTTCCCGTTTTCAAAATAAATTATAGCCTAAATGTTGCATTGGCTTAATAGCTATACAACAAAAAAAGTTTCATTTAAATCGATTCAGTACTTTCGGAGATTAGCGTGATCATACATACAGACAGACAGACAAAAAAATTCAAAAAATTTTTTTTTGCTTTCTATTTTTCTTTTTAAGTGTCTCTCTATCCATTTCAGTCAAAAATACTAGATGTACAGACAAAATATTTTTACTCTCTTATTATATGTATAGATTAATGCAAACACAACAAATACATAGAGGGGAAACATAAAATATAGAAAAATTAAATACAATGGTACTATTTTACTTATTTGTATAGAAGTCATTATAGGTGGTACTATTTTATATCATTTATGCATGGAAGTAATAAGTACTTGTTATACAAAGTACTTATTACTTCCATGCATTTATGCAGTCAGATAAAACTGACCGAAGCCTATATCAGAGGGATCAGGTTTACCCATAGACATAGAAAAAAAAATCATTCTTTAATAGACTGATAAGCTTGGTTGTCAAATGAAGCCGAAAAACGTTTTCCCATGGAAGTAGTAAGTAGGTACTTATTACTTCCATGCGTTTTCCAAATTTAATGACAGTGTATGAAAGTAATGTGACCTTACAACTAAGCATCGACATTTTGTATCGATACTACATAAATAAAAACCTAGTAGTGCCAATAGTACCTTTGTTGCCAAATTTCACAATTTTAGGTCAATGGGAAGTATAGACCCCATAGGTTTTGATTCCTGTCTGAAAAACAAATTATGTGAAAAATCGCAACATTTACGGTAATATCTCCTAATCACGTTGACGTATAATTTTGATTATTTTTCTACACAATGAGGTTTGTAATAAAAATAAAGATTGGATTTAATCAAAATTAAATATTTATTTTTATATCTATATGTACGTACATATGGTCTATACATATAAAAAAAACTGTAACCAGTCTGTGACTATTCATGAGAGATATGGAAAAAAAATAGAAAACCATTCCTTTTTTTCCAATCGTCTTGATAATATTTAATACTCGTATTAACAATAATAATTAAAGGGCGGACGAAGTCGTGGGCACACTAATAAGTCATGTCAGTCATCAGTAATGGTAATTGCATAATATAGTCTCAACGGACTGCTCTTTTAAAATTGCAATGTTTTCGGAGAGCAAAAGTCAAAATCAAAGTCATCCAAGAGAAGCCAAACAGTCGAAATAAAAGTCATCCAAGACAAGCCAAATGAAGCGCAAGAGCACTATCTGCCTTTTCTCGAAGCGCTTCGTAATTTTTTTGAACCCTCAAAATCAAAATCAAAATACTTTATTGTCAAACATAGGTAAAGAGGTCTTACATCTATGTATTGTATCACTATGTCTGGCCCTTAAAAGGACTTACAATAATTAAATTTCATTATATTAATAATTTAAAATTTCAATCAAGAATAATGCATAATATGATTCATTAAATGACTATTATTATGAAATATTAATTAATAATAAATATGTCAAATTAGATTAAGAGTCAAAATTAGAAATATTATATATTGTCATTTAAAAAATCATTTATTGAGTAATAACATTTATCTAGTAAGAATAATTTTAATGCTTTCTTGAATTTCAAAAAGGTCAGGGAGGCAATTCTGGGGTCTACGATATAATATCAATTTCGACATTTATCGAAAAAACATGGCGGATATCGATAAATATCGAAATTGCGTATTCTCGTGATTTCAAATGTGACATTTATCCAGCGTCAGTCCTCGATACGCATCGAGTGGTCGAGCGTGGTCGAAAACCATATCGTGTGTGATATTTGTTGCTTCAAAGCTATTGAATAACATACTATTCGTACTTTACAAGACGCTTTGTATTTTTCTTCAGCTATGGTTTAGTAAAATATGAATGCTGACGATTTTGTATTCAATTTTATTGGAAATCGTTGTTTATTTACATAAAATTATTTTATTGAAGCCTAATATAGAGGTTTGGATAGATACATACTTTGCTTTTTTCTGCCTCGAGTACCATACCTTATTTGTTTCTCGATTCAATTTCGTAAAGAAACAATATCATACATAAGAATATAATTGATACTCCGATAACAAATATCACATAACCTCACACACACACACAATAAACAAACAATGACAAGTATCCTCGCGTTCCGTTCTCTCCATCAACTGTAAAATATTTCATTTTCTTTGCATTTTATAAATTTGCATTGGAGCTTATTAAGTTACATAAAATAAAGTATTATAACTATTTTTACATAAATTCACTATTAAAACATAGGTTTTATTAGTGATTAAACGAACTTACCTAAGTGAAGTTCTATCATAATTATGCGAAGTATTTCGTCCGAAAAGATTAGCATTATGGTTAGTATGATATACACATGTAGTAACACATATCCTGCCGCCACAGCCTTGAATATTTGAGATTGACAAATAAAAAATGTAAAACAAAATGTGGGTAGGACACGCCGGTTACTCGGCTGTCCACCTGCCATCTTTTCCTCATTTAGTTCGGAGAAGTAGGATGGATGTTTCACGGTTCTTAGGGGTTACCACGGGAAGGGAGGGTTGCTAATCTTTTCGGACGAAATACTTCGCATAATTATGATAGAACTTCACTTAGGTAAGTTCGTTTAATCACTAATTATGCTCGTATTTCGTCCTCGAGATTAGCATTATGGTTAGTATGATATACACATGTAGATGTTGAGAGAAGAATCGTGAACATCCGTATATCAATATATGAAGTGTGCAAGGGACAATGATATATGAAAATAATTAAATATGCAGTAGAACAAAAAACAAATTTTTATTTTGTTTAACAAGGAAGGTCGTTTACTAGTACAACAATTAAGGTATAATTAATCAATATGTAATTTAATGACAGTAAGGTACCTACTTACGTCTATACTAATTCTAATCAAGAATTTCTTATTATACTCTTAGCAAATAGGTCAGTATCTATATTATTAGTAATAAACCTATTATAGAATTTTATAAATGTGTTGGAAGTTCCGCTCCAACCTGCGGTCTTTCGAATTAAGTCCAAACTTACGCCTAATTTTAAGGCTTTCGATGTAGCAGCATGTCTGGTGCTATGCGCACTGAATAATGATACATCGATGCCACTACATTTAAGGGTATCTTTAATCCATCTGCCTAACGTTTGAGATGTAACAGACTTGTGAGGTCTTTTTAAACTTATGAACAGGTTACTGTGATCACTCCGTAGATCTTTCGTTACTTTTAAATAAGAACAAAGTGTATTAGCGGGACAAATTTCCTTTCTCTCTAAAAAGTAAGGCAAAACCAAGATTGGTTGTAGGGCACCCGGACGCGAGGTTTTTATTAAATCTGGTATTTTAATCAAAACTTCGGTGTTGCGGATATCAATATTGCTTATAAGGATCTTCGATAAGGTCTGTGTTCTATGAGCCGTTATTAAAGCAAGAATGGTAATTAACTTTTTTGATATTTGCTCTAATGGTAAATTATCATTCGGAAACCAAGTCGCTAAGAAATCTAAAACCTGCGAAGTGTTCCAGGTAAGATTGTATTTGGGTTGTGGAGGACGCAACCTAAATATCCCTTTGAAAAAACGACTGATTCTGTCGTCCTGGCTGATGTTTTCTCCAAAAATTAACGTTAACGCAGACCTACAACTATTAAGTGTGCTATATTGTGCACCTTGATCAAATAAATCAGTAAGAAATTTTAGAATATTTAAGATGTCACTATTATAAATGTTTATATTATTTTTTAAACAATATAGATACCATTTCTTAATATAAGTATTATATTGTTTAATTGAATTTTGCGACAGTGAGGCTATCATAATCTTGATTGTAGCTTCTGGAATATGTCTTCTCACAAGTGCCGCCCGGATAATAGCCCTGCAACCAGGGTAATCTGGTGATGCATGTTGCGAGGGCTGGAATGAGACAAAATTAAATTATCACTAGATTTAAATATAATTGGCTCAGATTGAAGAAGACTTCTAAAGACTGGGTACCACGGTTGTGTGGGCCAATAAGGAACAATCAGGATTCCTTCAGCCTTGTCACAAATTATCTTACGCAAAGTTTTAAGAATTATTGCAAAAGGAGGAAATCCATAGAAAAAAATATTGGACCAAGTTATTGTAAATGCATTTATGTGTGTTGCGTCTGGATCTCGATGCCAAGAGATATATTTTTTGCATTTTGCATTAATTCTACTCGCAAATATATCGATGTCTGGGGTTCCCCAACGATCAACTATTTCAAGAAAGGCCCAATCTGCTAGTTCCCATTCTATATCAGGATGCGTACGTCTGGATTCCATATCCGCAATATCGTTATCAGCCGAATTAATATAAGATGCAAATACATGTATTTTTCGCAATTCACACCATTGCCATAATTCTTTTGCGACCTGAGTAAGGTGAGGGAATTGAACTCCACCCATTCGGTTGCTATACGAAATAGCGGTTGTATTATCCACTCTTAAAAGAATTTGAACATCGTAACAATCCTTTGCAAATGTCTTGAGACCAATAAATGCAGCTAAAATTTCTAGATAATTTATATGTTTTCCTTGTTCATCTGAACTCCAAGGACCGCTAGCGGTATCGTTATTACAAGCGGCGCCCCACCCTGTAGTTGAGGCATCCGTGAAAATTTCGAATTCAAAACAATCGTCTTTGATTTTACAACTTGGGTCTTTAATCGCTTTAAGCCACCAAGTAAAATCCTGGTTTAATGATTTTGGCAAAGTCATGTACCTATCATAATCTCCGTGAGGATGTAAATTTAAAAACTTACATCGCTCAAACTCCTTGGTATAAAGCCAGCTATATTCGATTGCAGGGCAGACGGATACAAGTAAACCCACTAGGCTAGCAAAATCTCTTATTTTACAGCGAGTTAATTTATTAAATCTTTTGAGTTCTTTTTAATTCGCTCAATTTTATCTAAAGGTAAACTTAATTCAAAATTTCTTGAATCGATTGTAAATCCCAGAAATTTACTTGAAGTGCTAGGTTCAAGAATACTTTTTTCTTTATTTACAATAAAGCCTAGTGATGATAAAAGTTTTATAGTTTTAGAAACATTTTCGACACATGAATTATATGAACGTGCAATTAAAAGCAAATCGTCTAAATAAATGGTTGAAATGTACCCACATTGTCTAAGGAGTTTGACAATGGGTTTCATAATTTTTGTAAAAACTAATGGTGCGGTATTAAGGCCAAATGGTAAAACGTTAAACTCGTATAATTGATTATTCAATGAGAAACGTAAGTATTTCCTGGAAATAGGATGGATTTTAATAAAAAAATAGGCATCTTTTATATCAACGGTGCTCATAAAACAATCTTTTGAAATAAGTTTTAGAGCAGTACGTAAATCTTCTAGTTTGAAGTGAGAAGTAGTTACGAATTTATTCAGCTCCTTAAGATTTAATATAAATCTCTTTTTACCGTTTGGTTTTGATATGAGAAATACTTTCGAAATAAATTGACCTTCACAAGGTTCACATGCGGATATTGCACCTATGGATAACAGGTTATGAATAGCCTCTGAAAAATATTTTTGTTCAGCGCTAGAAGGCAAAGTTGTTCGACAGTGAGACATAGCCTGCACCGGTACTTGCGCAAAAGGTAATTCATAGCCTTTTATCCAAGAAAGAACAGTCGGGTCATTTGTTAAAAGTGACCATTGATAATAAAAATCGGAAAGTCTGCCAGCATATTTTACCATGCTTAACGACGGCTGTGCCTCGACGCTCCCTGCGATGTCCTCGACGAGCTGCCGCGCTGCTGCCTCGTCCGACGGTCCGACGACGACGTGGTCTCCTGGTTCCTCTGCGGTGTCGACGGCGCCGTCCCCCGACGATTCGAGGGAGCTTTCCAGTTTTTTGAACCAGTGTTAGCCGCCTTTTTTACTGGTTGCTTTACAGGAGCTGGTTTTAACTCAGCGCTAGATTTATTTATAGCCTTAGCAGCCTTCAAGGTTTCCGTTAAGTCACTTCCGAATAAAAACTTATCTATTTTTGTACTTTCTATCTGTTCTTTCATATCCTTTCTTAGTGTACTTAATATGAAGTTCTTTCTGGTAACTGAATCATTATGTTGACAATCGCACATCAACCGACCAACATCCATGAGGGTCTTAAGCATGTCTGGGTCATTATCCTTCTTATTAATCAACTGTGTGATTACTTGGCCTAGTCCAGAAATAGCACTCGCTAATTGTTTTTGTTTATACTCCATTGCCTTTATTCTCTTTGAAACCGGTAAAGATATCGCACCCTTGATTTCGGGATTAATAGCTGGTGCATCAATAAGGGTGCAATTGCTTGGGATGGGATATTTTTCTAAGAATTCTTTTCGGGTTTCTTTTGATAACCCTTGGGTTGCGATGTGCTCGAACCGAACGGCAAGATCTTTTTGAATATTTTTCCCGTATGTATTAACAGCCGTAGGATCGTCTCCGAGTATTTATAAAATAGAGCTATCCAGCTCTATAAGGTTTTCGTCCAATACTTCTGTATCGGCTATAGGGATAGGCATGGAGGTAGATGGCAATAACTCGGATTCAGCGACAACATTTCCCGTATTCAAATTGTGCATGTCAACGGCCACTTGAACAGTTCCGGTATTGTCACCGCCTGTAAATGTGAAAATATTTTTATAAATATCACATTTACAAAAAAAATCGGATCAATACCCATTTAGATGGGTAGATCTCTCTTAAATTGTTAAGTGCAATTACTATTTTATAGGTAGGTATAACTCTAAGATATTGTTATACCGCAAACCCAGCAACGCACATTTCATACAAAATGGGGAGCATTACTTTAGACCGGGTAGGTATAACTCTGATATATTGTTATACCGCAAACCCTGTAACGCATAGCTTTCAACAGCGAAAAAAATCACTGTAAACGTGTAGGTATAACTCTTTGGTTTGATATACCGCAAACACTAGGTAAAAGCTATTTTTGTGCACTGGCGTACAAAAATAAAATATATATATATATAACGTACCTTCTAGGTTTTCCGGTGACTGCATGCGGCTCCGATCAGGTGATCCGGTTGATCCCGGTGAGGACGAGCGCGAGCGGGAGTACGATGACGACGACGATGAACTTTGAATTACCCGACGTCGTTTGCGATCGTTAACTTTTTTCTCTAAATATTTCACTTTTTTAATTAATTTATTTAAACAACTAATATCAGTATTACCACGTTTACGTGACGACATATTTTAAATTTATGAAATAGAGAACACGACCGACTGTGGCAAAGCACTAAATGTGAATGAGGAAAAGATGGCAGGTGGACAGCCGAGTAACCGGCGTGTCCTACCCACATTTTGTTTTACATTTTTTATTTGTCAATCTCAAATATTCAAGGCTGTGGCGGCAGGATATGTGTTACTACATGTGTATATCATACTAACCATAATGCTAATCTCGAGGACGAAATACGAGCATAATATAAAATATTTAATGAAACAAGTAAAACATAAATTTCTCGATTGTAGTTAAGTATAATCGAGAAAATGGAACGTGTTTTCAATTAGAGAAGCCCTAGTTTTCGATATAATATCGAGTTTTATGTCGAATAGGTTCGAGAATACCATTTTGGAGGTTTTTGTGATAATTTTGTTCGATAAAAGAAGTTTGATATATTATCAAATTCGATAAAATATCGCAAACGCGAGAATTGGCCTCCAGGACTTTAAAACTATCTGGCAATCCATACTAATATTATAAATGCGAAAGTTTGGATGTGAGTTTGTGAGTTTGTGAGGATGTTTGTTACTCAATCACGCAAAATCTACTGGACGGATTTCGATGAAATTTGGTACAGAGGTAGATAATGACCTGGAATAGCACATAGGCTACTTTTTATCCCGGGAAAAAGCACTGTTCCCGTGGGAAATTCACGCGGGCGAAGCCGCGGGCAAAAGCTAGTAGGCTATAATTGATTCTGAAAACTGGAACACCTGATGAAGGACCATAGCAGAACAGCTAAACTATAAGAAATATGGATATGGTCCCTTAACAAAAGTCGTTCAACCTGATGAGCATTTTCTGCAGACGTATAAAAATTGAAGATCTGGAACATCTGATGAAGAACTGCAAGAGACCAACTACACTATAACATATATGGAAAATGGCGCCTTAGTAAAAGTCGTTCAACCTGATGAGCATTTTCTGCTCACGTATAAAAATTGAAGATCTCGAACATCTGATGAAAAGCTCCAAGAGAGATTTTTCATCTAAGCGAAACTCACGCGGGCGAAGCCGCGGGCGACAGCTAGTTTATTATATATAACTGCACCCCAATTCTGCTATTTTATTTTAGGCCGAAACGGATCTGAAACGCATTGGAAACAACTTTTGGTATTCTACTAACAATTTGTCAAAACGAAGCCGTAACGCATTGGTTACGCAGCCGAAACTGTTTAGTTGTCGTATTCTGGTAAAGGACACGTAACGTTTCGTTACCGGATCAGCTATTATTTCGTATTCTGATAAGTTTTTGACAGTTGGTACGGCCGAAACGCTACGGTTCTGCGTTGGTTGAATTGTTAAAATATGCGGTTTTGCATCGGCAGCAAATTAGTAGCTTTTGGCCTTTTGCTTGCAAATTTTGTGAAAATTTGGTTTTACAACTGTTAACATTTCAGTTTCTTTTATAACCTAGCAGTCTATTTGTACTCTTGCAGAAATAATAAGCTCATATTTAGCTTGGGATATGATGTTGAGAGCGTAGCTTCAGGACATTGCCCGAACTAGAAAACTGCCGAATAGAAGTTATCCTTCTGCTACCGTTACCTTGTGCGGAAGAGTTTTGTGACATTTTTATCTACGATAGAAAATTTATATTAAGATGAATAAAAGAAAATATTACGAGATAAAATTCAAAGTTGATAAATTTTAATGTACGTATAAGTACTATGTAGGTGGTGGCGGCCTATAGCCCAAACCTCTTCGAATGAACATAGATTAGCAGTAGGACATCATACATCGTATTTATGTTGTGTTTGGTTGTGTTGAAACTAACAATAATTTATAATAATAAAACATAAAACTTACTCTGTGAAAACTTTAACTTGGCGCTTCGTCGCGAAATCAAAACAAAACAAACCTGTCTTGTCAATGTCAAATCGAACTAAGCGTACACTTTTTTGACACTGAGCAAAGATACTCATGTCATACAGCCAAAAATCTTGGAATCTTGCCTTACAAAAGCAGCAATGTACGCGCAACTAAAATTTTTTTGAGTTGCAACACCATAAGCCCTCCATAACCGGCTCTCTAACCAACCGCTTGTGTTTCGTTTGGGTTTCAACTGCCAACGTAAAGTTACTGGAATACCGTTTGCTTTTACATACGCAACTGTAACGAAGGCGAACCGCAGCCGATCCGTTTCGGTTAATAAATAGCAGAATTGAGGTGCTGGGGCCATACCAAATACACTTTTCCTTAACAACGCAGTTTTATGGCCACCAACCACTAACTTATGTTCATATTGTGGTCTTACTCTCTTTTTAATGTCCTTTATTTTTTCAAATAGATTTGGATTTAATTTAACAAATATACATATTTCGAAAATATAAATACAGGGTAATGTCAACAATTTTAGTGATTTAAAATAAGGCAAGCAGCTATCTTGAGTTTTTAAAGCGCACATTGATCTCAAACATCTTTTTTGAGCTTTAAAGATCTTTTCTTTATCCCTTGAGTTACCCCAAAAAATTACTCCGTAACGCAATGTCGGCGTAACCAGACCGTGGTATTCTACCAATGACACTTCTAACTTAACTTTTTTGGATAATTGAAAAAGTGCATATGCAGATTTATTCATTTTTTTACAAATAGTGTCAGTGTGACTAGTGTGACCCTCATAACTAGGGTTTGGAATAAACCAGATAAACAAAATTTTTAAGCATATAATTGTTTAACTATAATTGTTATTAATCACCCCCACCCTTTAAATTAGGGCATGAAAGTTAGTTACAAACTTAGTTGGTATAGCAGATTTTCGTATCTTGCCACCAGCAATGTAAAAGTCGTTGTCGAAGTATCGACTATATATACAAGATCCTTCACTCTGAAATCTCAAAAAACAAATCAGCTGTTCCATACATTTTGAGCGAGTAGGTATTGCAAAATGTATGGAACAGCTGATGTTTTTTTTGGGAGATTTCAGAGCCGGTCCCATACAAAAAGATGTTTATATTTATGAGTACTTTACCCCTAGGACGTTTATTACAAATAACCCTGTATATTGAACCGAAAATGGTGTTTTGAATTTTTATCGATAATTATACCTCCGGTACTGGTCCCTAGCAATTGCCTCGAAAAATGCCAATATTTCGATACTCAATATTTTCTTAAATAGTTTTTTTTAATATGCGATGATACATATAGTCCGGTCAATAAAGTAGTTGTAGAATGCGTGAGCGGGAACCTAAGCGATAAACGGTGCATTGTAGCAAAAAATGTTCTAAGATGAAATGAAAGCTTATAAAATTTTCTATAACTTTGATCCTATACAGTTTTTACATATTCTCATCCGTTTTCGAACTACACGCATTTGAAAAAGTGAAAATAGAAAAAAGCTTTATTTTTAAATATTCCTTTCTAATTATGTTTGAATAGTAGCTTTACCGCTTCTATGCTTCGTTTTGTGAGTGAGAGAGCCGGAGGCCCATCCCCTCATCCCCCCACCCATCCCCTTATCACACCCCTTAAGCCGGCAACCCGCCAGTAGCACCCCTGGTGTTGCAGACGTCCATAGGCTACTGTAACCGCTTTCCATCGAAGTGGGCCGTATACTTGTTTGCCTCCTTAGTAGTGTTGCCCAAATTCAGTCTTGGTCTTGCAGTCTTGGTCTTGTTCTTGCGTTTTTGCAAGACCAAGACCAAGAACAAGACCGCGTATTTTTAGCAAGACCAAGACCAAGACTGACCGTGCAAGACTTGAGCTAGAACAAGACATAGCCTGCAAGACTCTTGCGTCTTGCAGCTAGGACTTAGCGCTATTTCACTGAGTAGTTAGGTGTAACAGTTCGGTGTATAGGTAGGTACGCTTAGGAATTCTATGAGACGCAAAAAACTGTATCAAAGAATATGAAAAACTGGACCTATGCGCATTACGACTAATACCATAAACATAGCGAATAAAAAAATATCTATTAAAATCAAACTGAGTGCATGCATAGTTATGTTTTAACCATCGGCACTTTGATAATGCGGCATCAAAGGTTTTGTACTTACTTCTCAAAGAAATTTGCCGCTTTTCGGAAGTACATGGTTATGATACACGCGCCGGCGGCTTCTTTTGAAATCTAAAACAATCGTTGCCGCCACGCCGAAATCATAACATTTGACACTATTTGATTGCCGCCATAGGGCGTAGGTATACTCATGCAAAATAATTTCGAATTTTAAGAGTACCTACAGGTGTTCCAAAGAATAAATAAGTTTCAGATTGCTTAGAATGAAAATGAATACATTATACTGATCACGCAAGTAGTATTATGATTAGGATAAAATGGTAAGGATAGGTAGTAGATGTCATATTAATTCATTCTAGTAAGTATATATTATAATATTGATTACTTATATGGTTTTAAACTAATTACTTAGGTACTATTATTGTACATTTAGTCATTATATTTCTTAAGTTTTTACAGGAAAAAATAGCAAAAAAGTGTTCAAGTATCACCCGTTTAATAAATATTGAAGCCACTTTTAATATACTTGAAACGTGTAAAAAATTCTACAAAACTAATAAAATAATATAAAAAGCGTAGGTACTTACCTACTAATAAAATAAAAAGCCTGCGATAAGAGTTTTGTATTACTTACCAGCCCGAATATCTCTGAGAGAGATGATGAGAGTAAGTATTTACTAGCTGTGCCCGCGACTTCGTCCACGAGGAATAGTAACTTTGGAGGTATAGTGACGTTCAGGACTTATTTATTTATTTTAAAACTTCTGTCATCAAACATACAAACGAACTCTTCAGCTTTATAATATTAGTATAGATGTACGCCAAAACATTCACTTATATGTAAAGAATAGTGATTGGCACTAATTCTTTACATATATTTTATTCACGCGTCGCGTCTGTACAAGTAGGTAATATTTAGTGTGTGTTTGTACACCGCACGCGGCATTGTTTGATTTGCGGCGGCATCCTTTTCATAGAGCCGGCACGTGGCGAGGCGGCGCGGTAGAAAACAAGGAAACGTACTATAAATAAAGGAATTATTTTAATTCCAGTCATTTCCAATTGAGCTGTGCTTCGAGTCTAACTTAATAATTGTTTTTACTAATTCTCGTTGTTTTCTAAAAACGTATCACGTGTACAATTTAATATGAGTGAGAGTGACGAAGATTCAAATTATTCTAGTCCGAGTAACGAGAGTTTGAGTCACAGATCTAAAAGACCCAAAAGCAAATTTGAGGAGTTTTTCGAAATAATTCATGCATCCCAAACTGCCTTCTGTAAATTGTGCCAACATAAAAAGATTGAAATAAAAATGAAAAACAGAAACACTTCAGGCTTAAGGAAACATCTAATATCTTTCCACAAAAAAGAATCAGAAATATTTCTTCCTGTTAAACCAAAATTAAGTGGAGATATCACAAGCTTTTTAGTAACCGCTGGAAGAAGTGGACAGGTAAGAATATTTTTTTAACAGTTAAAAGAATTTTAACTCCGCGTAGCTATTCATGCGATACTTTCAAAAACGCCATTAACTTACGTAAGTATTTTTGAGTTATTGGTGTTTTCATCTAGGGGTGCGACATATTAAGTATGTAATTATCGTCTTAAATATTTTTTATAAACACCCATATTTTCATTTAATCGGCCAGTAACAACTAAGTACTTTATTTTGGTAAATTACAGTACAGTGCAACCTTAATATAACAAATATCAATTTAACGATTTTCTCGATTTAACAACAACAAACCTCCTCCTCTTATACGCTCAAATCTAGTATGTTTTAAATAATAACACAAGATTTATTGTTTTGTTTCAGTCGGAAAACAGCAGTGACAACATCACGACAGCTACAGTTGATTGGGTGGTGAAAAAATATCTTCCCTTCTCATTTTTCGATGACGAAGCTACACAAGTATATTTTCGACGTATTTGCCCTAATATGGTGTTTCCTAAAAGGTCTACACTTAGAAGGAAAGTCAAAGAGCGATTTGAAGAGCTCCAATTGAATCTCAAGGAACGACTTCAACAATTATCATCTAAAATGTCTTTTACCATTGATGGGTGGACGTCAATTGCTGGTAGGAGTTACTACGGGGTTACTATTCATTATATAGACAACGAATGGAAGTATCAATCTGTAGTTCTTGATTTTATACCATCACGCGGTCGACATACTGGGGAAGATATTGCAACGATTTTCCATGAATGTTTATTGGAATATGGCATAATTGATAAAATACAAGGTATCACGGTCGACAACGCAACTGCAAATACCAAATTTATGTATGAACTGGGCAAACAGCTGCCGCCACACTTTGATTCAGACAATCAACATTTCCGGTGCTTTGCTCACATTTTAAACCTTGGTGTACAAGATTTATTAAAGACCTTAGCATTACACTGTGAGTCTGACACTAACGCGCAAGATCAGCAGTACGAAGACTATGCAGACGAAACTGAGGAAGAGGAAGATGAAGAATCTGCACCAAATATTGCTGACTCGCGTACATCTGTAACAAAGTTACGCAGTATTTCCAGTAAAATAAAAAAGAAGTGAGATAGTGAAGAAGAAGTTTCAGTCTGCTTGTGAAGCAGCTGGCGTGCCATCAAATCTAAATGCCATTCTTGACTGTCCAACGAGATGGAATTCCACACATGATATGATTGGATTTGGTTTAAAAGTGAGAGCGGGCATTGACATATTGTGCAGTTCTGTCACCGAATTAAATGATTTTCAAATCACAGCTAATGAATGGCAGGTACTCGAAAAATTACATAAATTTCTAATAAACTTTAAACTTTTAAGTACAAAACTTGGTGGAGACAAATATGTTACATTACCGCTAGTCATTGTATCATTCAATCTCTTGCTAGATAAAATTGAATCCATGGTAAAACAGTTAGATGAGAAACCTAATCGATCTGAAGTGGATGAAAGGCTCATTCTAGCTTTCCAAGCAGCTCGAGACAAAATGCTTAAACATTACAAGAAGAGCAACTGGATTTATTGTACTTCTTTAATTTTAGACCCAAGGCATAAGGCTCAGACTTTTGACCTGACAATGTGGGGGAAGCAACTTAAAACAGAAAGTCTGCGCAAGTTCAATGAACTTTATGAAGAATATAAAAGTCTACACTCACTGAACAAATCTCTGGAATTACCAGAAAAAGAAAATAAAGTATGTGATGAAGATGAAGACGTAATAGACTTTGATAAACTCTATGAATGTCCCTCGACGTCATCTGGATCTTGTCTTCAAGGCTTAGTGATAGACGAGTTGGAGGAGTACCTGAGAAAACCAAGAACTGCCAGCTCGGAAGACATTTTAGATTGGTGGAGGACGCATGAGACAGAGTATCCGATTTTATCGAAAATGGCCCGTGATTTTCTCTCAATACCTGCAACTTCAGTACCTGCTGAGAGGTTATTTTTTAAAGCATCATTAGTAATTAGAAAACATAGAAATAGGTTAAGTGATGAGTCAGCCAGATGGTTACTTTGTATTAATTCTTGGTCAATAAAATTGATATAAAGTATCATAACCTAATGATAAAGCTGTTGATTTGTGTTTTATTTTATTTTTTATTCAAATAAATGATAAATCGTAAAACTCTTTTATTAAATTTCTTATAAGTTGAGGGTTCAATCTCTTTCTAGACAGATAAGTATTGTTCTTTAAAATACAGTCAAGTTATTGTAATTAATTTGTTTTTTTTACATGTTTTAGCAAATGTAAGCTTATAAATCATAAATGTTTATTAAGAAACAGTTACTTCCATGGAAAACGACATATAGGTCAGTTGATTTTTCGAATTTCTTATCAAATCTTCAGTTATTTATTAATCTGCTTGATCTTTACTATGGCTATGTTAATTCAAGCTCACAATGTTCCAATTCTAATACGTTTTTCTAAGATTTAAAGTAAACTTTAATAAATAGTAATAGACTAATAGGTAATTGCAAGACTTGCAAGACTCTTGCTGCAAGACCAAGACCAAGACCAAGACTGGGAGCGCAAGACCAAGACCAAGACCAAGACCAGGTGTACTGGCGCAAGACCAAGACCAAGACTGGCTAAGTCTCGTCTTGTTCTTGCATGTGGGCAACACTACTCCTTAGTTGTATGTAAAAAAAAATTTTTTACACGACTGACCAAAAAAGGATTGTTCTGTTTTCAGGGTTCTTATTATATGTAAGTATGTATGTAAGTTTCTAAGTTTCTTTATTCCACCATAAGTCCTGAACGGCTTAACAGATTTTGATGTGAGAGGTATTGTTAGATTCCTTGCATTCTTCCAAGTGAATGGCTATGTAAGTTGTCAGTCGTGATTTTTTTAAATAATTAGCTTGTTATCCTCTTAGGTCGTAAGGGTCCTGGCAACTGTTCGTTTTCTGTATCTTCTTCCTCGCCTTACTGGAGACAAAGTTTTAGTTTTGTGCAATTCTTCAATTTCCTAAAAAAATTGTAATGAATCTTTTAATTCTAGACTAATGTTACAAAATAGCCGAGGCTGAAGATAAGCGGAGCACTTAGCTGTCGGACCAGTATTTGTAAAAACTGCATAGAATCAAAGTTATAGAAAATTTTATAAGCTTTCATTTCATCTTAGAACATTTTTTGCTACAACGCAACGTTTTTGGGATATTGGCGAAAAACCTAAAATTAAGACCTTTGTCATCCCCCCCCCCCCTCCCTCCGGCTCCCCTCCAAAACTCCAGGACTTTTAGTATTTTTTCTCCCTAAGCATCCTGATTAAGTTTCTGCAGAAATCGCTTAGGTTCCCGCTCACGCACTTTATACCCTCTTTTGAGTCATTTATTGACCGAACTAATATTCTTACAAGAAAACAATACAATACACGAAAAATACATCATTGAGACGAACATATCGATGTATATCAACAGAACAAGCCCACTGAAATTCAACTATTGTAAACAACATTTACCTGTAAAAAGAGTATTGATTGGCATTTCTATTAGAAGATGAATCACAATTTAGAACACAAAACGACACGATTTTGACTCGATGAAACTTTAAAAAGCTTATCTATAATAATAAGGGAATATATTAACTTATAAGGTTTGTTTACAATACAATATCAGTTCCAAATTAAGTTGCGATTGTCAAAGTTTACTGAAAATTGGATTCATAGAAGATATTACCTGTCCTTCACCAACATAGGTAAAAACCATATCTGTCATCCCGCTTCCTCAGCTGTCAGTGCCTCTAAATAAAATATTTTTTTTTTGCTAGCTCTATGGGTTTACCTGCCCCCAGTGTAATGAAATGAATATTGTTTTATTTAAATAGTCTTAAAAATAACACATTGAATCATATACTAAATTAGTTGATGTCAGAAAATTACTTAAGAATAAGGTTACCCTTCAATTGGAGGGCGGCGCAAAGAACTATCAACTATCTATGTGGACAAATATATACATTGAATGTACTTAAACTCCATTTATTCTTACCAGTCCTATCATGTAAACAATCTTACCATGTCTTTTTATGATTTTACAACAATATAAATTAAAATAGACTTTTTATGAAATTACTTTCGTGGTTAATAAATGTTTTACTTTATAATGTTTAGGTTTGAACTAATATTTGATTTATTTTCAACAAAATTCAAAGAAAAAGTACTGTGAAGATTGTTTACATGATAGGACTGGTAAGAATAAATGGATTTTACTGGTACTTACTTGTCGCCATTGCCGCCACTCCTTGTGTGCTCCGTGCAAATTATTCAATTGGTCAGATAATACCTGCCATTGTTGACTTGAAGGATTATAACTGAGGTGTTGTTGCAATAATTGTTTTTGTTCTTTTGACATAGTCATCGACATTATGTGATCTAAAAAATATTGATTATCAGATGACACTCAACTAGGATCCCGGCGACTCGGACCGATTCTCACACGAACCGCGGCTGAGTCGCCGGATTTTTGATTTTTTTTTCTTCCGGCGACTGGGACGGGACTACTTACAAATTTAAAAAAAAATATTGTTAACTTCAATCAAAAATTATTAAATCGCGGGTCAAATGAGTCGCCTGGATCCTCCTAACACACTCAGAAACTACAACAACGGTTAAAAAATGGACCTACCTACCTAAATGTAATTTTAGGATACCCTCATATGTCAGTGTGGTTATATGATACATAAGGTATTTGACAGTATATAAATTTAGTTGCCTCATATCTAAGTTAGTTCAGCACTAACGTAAGGAACATTGAAGTTTTAAAGCCAATTCTTCTTAGTGATTTCTATGAATGTGGACGGTTTAGGCTTTTCGCTTTTAAGTCCGCTGATAAAAAACCGGTCAAGTGCGAGTCAAGCTCGCGCACCGAGGGTTCCGTACACAAAAAGCATCTCAAATTTTAGCTCAAACTAAAAGACCAACTAGTTTCAAAAACAAACTTAACTTTGCAGTTCGATCCCTAGGATTCATACTGTATCGAGCGCAAAAATAAGTTTGTAACACTTTTTAGACTTCCAACCACATATTCACAACTTTCAGATTTATTCCTGTATAAATACTGTTAGACCTTGCTTTTTGCCAAAGTTCATAATTTTAGGTCAACGGGAAGTACCCCATGTTGCCTGAAATCGCAAAATATGCGGAAATTCGCAACATTTATGGTAATATCTCTTGATCGCGTTGGCGTATAATTTTTATTGCGATTTCAGACAGCAAAGCGAAATATGCAAATATTCGCAACATTTACGGGAATATCTCCTGATCGGGTTGACGTAAAATTTTGATTATTTTTTGGCTGAAAGAGACCGTGGATTCGAGTAATCGATATTAATTTCAAATTGATACCTATAAGCGTTCCTGAGACAAAAAAAAAGTTTGACAGACAGGCAGACAACAAAATGATCTTATAAGGGTTCCGTTTTTGCCTTTTGAAGTATGGAACCCTAAAAATTAGGCGATTCGCACCAAGTCCCGTTAGCGTTATGCCCCTTTGCTATTAGAGTAACTTTTCATTTGGTCTTTTATTACTTTTGTGTTTTTTGACTATGAATCCTTCAAAACTAGGTATGTAACCATCATATATCTTATTTGCAAGTTATGTAAATAAGTACCTATATGGAATTATCTTACGCTATACAATATCGAATGCATTCGAGCCAGTTGCTCCTTGGCCGCCGTCGCGGTAACCCAGCATTAGCTTATAAGTAAATCATATGTAACTCGGCAACTCGTTTTTAACCCCCGTAATTGAAGTAAAGTAGGTACTATAATATATAAGTTATGTGACTTTGTAACTCTTTGTGAAAGAATAAACATTGGTGATTGTGTTCGGAGGTGAGAACTTTCCAATTGTTATCTTAAAATTGTTGGAATACCCCACACACACATCTCTCTCTGCAGTGATATCCCTACACAGGATTTGTTTTGGCAGGGAAGCGGATCAATCAATTTATTTACTTGTAAAACATGCGTAGGTAATATACATTAGTTGTTATCACCATTTTTGTCATTACATAAAAACTGTAATTGGTCTGTGTATGTCTGTACATATAGAAGATTTTTAAGAGGATAAACTATGAGGAGTCTTCATCTAATAGAAGCTAAAACAAGTTTTTGGAAAATTTTTGTCTGTCTGTCTTTCTGTCTGTATGTTTGCATCACGCAAAAACTACTGGACCAAATTTGATGCCGTTGTCACTGTTGTATTATAGAAGGTCTAACTTAAAATCTGGCGTAATTACCAGATAAAATCAAATTTCTTGATATTGTGACATTTAAAAATGAACTTAAATCTCTTTTGACAGAAAAATGCTATTATAATATTATATTATATCATACAATAGAAAGCTACATTATACCTGAGTGATATAGGCTTCTATTTATCTATGTACCTCCGGAGTGAAGCCAGGGCGAGGCGCTAGTATTCTTAATTTTTGAAAATATTTCCTTACATTATAAGTAGTTATTTATGATAAGCGCTTACGTTTTAGATACAGCTTTTTATTTTCTAGCTTTTGACGTTTCCTACTGCTGGGCAAAAGTCTCCCATTTCTCCTTCCACAAGGTTTATAAATGAATAGAAATTGTTAAATAAATAAATTTATATATTTTTTTTTATTAGGTACAATTTATGCATCCTAAAAACCACGTAGGTTTGTCTGGATTACATAATATATACTTAATCTATAGCCTGACCAGGAATATAAAAACCCTCGCCATGTTGCGGAAAAGTAATAGAATAGAACTAATTTCTTATACTGGCACCTAATTTAAAAACCATCTGTCATTTCTCCTGTCAAAGTTTGACTTTCAATCAAGGGCGGATCCAGTCGGTATATTTTTCTGGGAAGGGCACTGTTTTCAATTCTCGAGAATATTTTCGAGAAATTTTTAAGAAAGTTTCCGCTTGTTCTTTGAAAATTTCGAGAACGTCACATCAGTAATGGTAAAATAGGTGGCGGATATTTTTTTGGAAATAATTGTAAGAAACTATTACTACTATATCCTGTTATTTTATCAACTCGAATCTTAATTATGAGATATGTTATGGAAGCTGCCTCCACAGTTTGTACACAAAATAGCAGTCGGGGGTGGGGGGGGCACATGCCCCCGTGCTACCACCCTTTAAATCCGCTACTGCTTTCAATAATGTTGCAATATAAAACGCATAAGTGCTGGCTCTAATTCAGGGTTTTTATATTCCTGGTCAGGATTTATGTTCGATTTATATTATGATAGTACTTATCTAACTATGTGTTTATATCTAAAGTTAGTCGTATAAAATAAACGGACCATAACGGAATATTTACAGACCAATTACACAGATTAAGTTCGCCCCAAAGTAAGTTCGAGACTTGTGTTATGAGATACCTACTAACTCAGCGATACTATATTTTATAGCAAATGCATAATATATATAGATAAACATCCAAGACCGACGGGATGGTACCCGGTGTGACAGTACGGCGTGATGATCGTTGGGCCACGGATGTCGTCAAAATAATTGTGGAAGTTTATATTATAAATAGAATTTAACTGTTTAACGCTTGTTGAAAAAGTTGTCGATTGTTTCAGCACACCACTGCGTCCGTGCGCCGCATCTCAGTGCAGATCCACAACAACCGCACTCTTGCGCAGGTCATGTCGGTGCTCGTGGTTGGAGCCCTCATTCTTCAAATACAAGTCGTCATGGTAAGCTGGCAGCTTTAATCCTCACTAATAATTGTGGTTAAAGATATTTTTTTCTCAAAGAAATTTGACATTTCAGTTATAGAGAAACTTGAAAGCTAAATGTCATACATTTGTATTACAATGTGTGAGGTTAGTGTATGTAAGCATTAATTCAAAGCAAAGTTATATAAAATCTATGTGGGTAGTCGTTGCCAATCTTTCATCATTATGTTTTCATGGGGCCAATAGAAGCCAAACCCATTATTTGTAGAATTTTTCCTTTGGCTCCCGTGGTCCACCTCGTAATCCACCCAGGTGAACCACTTGTCTATCGTGTATCGTGTTTGTATGCGCATCACGCCAGAAGTACTAGACCAAATTTGTTGCGGTTTTCACTGTTGTATTATAGAAAGTCTAACTTAAAATCTAGCGTAAGTTTCATCTTGATACGCCGCTTAGAACCTGAGATATGCGCGGACGAAGTCGCGGGCACAGCCTTGTTGTCAATAATATTATGTTGTGTACACAATATTATTGACAACTGACTGTAGCCTGTGGCTGCGACTTCGTATGCGCGTAATTTTCTATTGTTTATACACTATTATACTATTGACACATTAAGATGAAACCTACGCCTTTTAAGGTTAGATCTTCAACAATACAAAAGTTAAAACCGCATCAAATTCGGTCCAGAAGTTTTTGCGGGATGCGCGTACAAACAGACAGAAACACGAAAAACCGACAAAAAATCTAAAAAAAATAATTTCCTCTCATATTTTTCAACCGACTTCCCAAAAAAGGAGGAGGTTATATGTTTCGATGTATGTATGTTTTATTTTTATTATTCTTAAATATCTCTTATGTACATACATAACCCAGTTACAGTTTTATTATATGTATTGATAAAAGCACTTTCATACCTAACCTACTGCATCTGAGGTGCACAAAAATCGAAAAAAGTGTGAATAGATTCTTTTAAAAATGTTTTTGCAGATTCATGCGATGTATTTTGAGGACCGGCCAAAGAAGCAGTTTGATGAGGGCATCACCTGCCTGTACGATCTGAATGAGGTAGGTGAATTTATACGACGAACCTGAAAACTATTACCACTACTAGTACTAACTGCATCTTGGGTGCTTTTAAATCCAAAAAAGAGCTTGAAAAAGTTAATCAATCATAGTAAATTTAATTGTTTATTTATTAAACCTTCATTGTACAAAGTGCAGAAGTAAAAGCACAATAGGAGGGCTTAGTGCTAAGGCATTATCTTACCATTGTTGTTATTATTATTCCAGCATTACCTCCTGCTGACTCTGCTCGCGATGTTCCTGTGCGCGGTCCATCAGATTCTGATCACGATGGTCAAGACCATGCTGCTGATGATCACTGCGGCCATGTACGTGGGGATTACCACCCAGGAGCATGTGTACTATTTGGAATTCTTCAAGAACTTCCAGTATGTATAACGTGTACTTTTTACACGACTGACAATAAAAGTGTTAAGTTAAAACTTTTCGGGGTTCATGTATGTCATGTTCAAAAAACAAGAATGAATGAATGAATCGTTTATTTGTAAAACATAGGTAGTAACAAGTCTACGTCTTCCTGAAAGGCCGGCAACACTTTTGCGATACCTCTGGTATTGCATTTGTCCATAGGCAACGGTGATCGCTTACCATCAGCTGACCCGCTTGCTCGTTTGCCAAAAACCTCTACTCCTATACTCACTTAGTGAGATATATTACTCGCCATATCAAGTACCAGTCGTCTACCAAATTGCAGACACCACTGTGGCCTGGATTGGAACCAGCAGTTGACAAACATCGTGATCGCGCTTGCGGCCACCGTCGCGCTGATCCTCCACTCGCAGCAAACGGAGAGCACGTACCGCCTCGATTTCATCTGGAAGCTCCAAGCCAACAGTCAGTTGTTCAACTTTTTTCACCTTATGCTTAGAATAGAACAAGGATCATAAAGCCTCTAATAATCCTGATGCATAAAACAAAATACGCGAAACAGCAATGCATTGTTGTTTGTTTTATGCGTCGAAAGCTCGAAAGGTTCCCATGTAAAGGGTGTTCTAGCGAAATGCCAGTAAGACTGAGCTTTTTCCCGAGCCTAACACATTTGACAGGACACCCAACCGTCAAGTCTGACATCTTCGACTAGAATGATTGTGAACATGTTCTTTAGTCCGAAATTCATGATGTAACAAGTAAATGCGCCTATCAACGATGCAGATAGCGGCCCCAACACATACAGTTAACATTTCAGCTGTTGTCATGGTGACTTGTTAATATCAAAATACTCACTCATGTTCACTTCTTATATGCTGAAGGAGTGGAAACTTGTTGTATCCGTAGGCTAAGGCTTTGGGTCGTCGAACCATCGAAGTAACTAAGTACTTCTTTTGCAAGTGCTGTCTACAGTTATGTTCCCTATTGTTATATCATGACTGATCCCCTGCTTTCAGACGAGAAAGAGGAGATGGAACACCTCGAGGCATACAACCGCAAACTGCTCGCCAACATCCTCCCGGAGCATGTCGCGCAGCACTTCCTATGCAGCGACAAGAATATTGACGTGAGTATTTATAGAGTGAATTTCCCTCGGGCACAATGCTTTTTCCCCTTGTGAAATCCTAAGTCCTTCTCAGTACTTCTAACTTTGTGTATGCAAAATTTCAGGAATATTGGTTTAGTTGATAAAGTGTGTAGCGGTAACAAACAAAGAAACTCACTTTCGCATTTATAATTATAGTTAGGATTTATTCAGGGTTGCTAACGTGCGCTTAACACCCCTACCTGGCGTCACAGGCCGTCTATAGGTTGCGGTAACCACTTTTCGTCTAGTTGGCCATATGCCTGTTTGCCTACTTAGTAGTATATGAAAAAATACTGCATTCCATGTTTTTCCTCTCGAACATGTAACATAATCGTGAATCACGAAAATGTATTTCGATCCCAGTAAGTTTAATAAGACCTCTTTCGCTACGCTCGCTCGTTTAATTATAGCTCCCTTTCTCTTCGTTCGCTTGGTCAATGATGACAAATGTATCTTAAAGATGATTGAATTATGAACTAAATTTAACTGTACTGTAGGAGCTATACCACGAGCAATGCGAGTCAGTGTGCGTCATGTTCGCATCCATCCCCAACTTCTCCGAGTTCTACGTGGAGCTGGAGGGCAACAACGAGGGCGTGGAATGTCTCCGACTCCTCAACGAGATCATCGCCGACTTCGACGAAATTTTAGCCGAAGACCAATTCAAGTACATCGAGAAGATCAAGAGTACTGGCGCGACGTATATGGCAGCTTCAGGTAAGTTCAAATTTACTGTAGGAGATAAGCAACTGGTCGTCTTATAAGGTTTTTAAACAATGGTACGTGCCCACATATCAAAAATGAGAACCACATCAAACGAGGTTAAGTTTCATTCAACGCCCACAAAAAAAAATAACGGCACGCCTAATGAAGTTTTAACTTCAAAAATATTTTGTGGCTGCATCGATATAATTTACATGATATGCAATTTTACATCGTAGGTCTGACTGCCGCGACCCGTGACCTCCGCGGCTACCGCCACGTTACGGCCATGGCGGACTATGCACTGCGCCTGCGCGAACAGCTGCAGTATGTCAACGAGCACTCCTTTAACAGCTTCCGCATCCGCATTGGTAAGCAACTACTTGGTTTCACCGGACCAGAATAATAATATATCATGGCCTTCCACGATATTACAGCCTTTGTCAAAAATTCCCTTCTTCTTCTTTTACCGGCCTTCTTCCCATTTTATTTGGGGATGTTTTTCCTTTTCTCCAGAACTGGCGATTCTTGGTCGTCTTGGGTCGTTATGTCTCCTATCTACGGCTTTTGTAATTGCTTCTTATAATTATTCTGGTCCGGATCACTTTTATAAATTTTATGAATCTGGATATGCAACGCGATTACTAGCAAATGCGAATGTTATTGAATATAATAAAATGTGTGTAATTAGTGATTATATTACAATTATTTTAAATAAAATATATGTGCTATTAAAGAGTCCTTGGCATTTAGATATTCTTAAATTAAATTTAATTATATCAATTTAATTTAAATATTTTTGACATTTTCACTAAATTTATATTTTGTTTTATATGGATGTCTTGTCAATGACTCTATATTGGCGGAAGCAATGATGTTAAGAGACTAGTGAAAATGAGTTAGGCATGAGAATACTATTTCACCAGGAATCAACATCGGACCAGTAGTAGCGGGTGTGATCGGAGCTCGCAAGCCACAGTACGACATCTGGGGCAATGCCGTCAACGTCGCCTCGCGCATGGATTCCACGGGCCTTCTAGACCATATCCAGGTATAAAAAGAATAAACTATTCCCATATTTGCTCAA
Source organism: Ephestia elutella (assembly GCA_018467065.1). Taxonomy (NCBI): domain Eukaryota; kingdom Metazoa; phylum Arthropoda; class Insecta; order Lepidoptera; family Pyralidae; genus Ephestia; species Ephestia elutella. Next base: position 2,076,217 of record CM031564.1, read on the forward strand.
GTAATCATTGTAATCCTTTGTTCTAAACAAAAATTAATACTTGAACTGAATTTAGTTCTATATTTTTTGTGATAATTTTAATAATAATTCATATATAAATTTTACAGAATTATTTTATTATAAACTCTTGAGATGTTTTGCTTGTGAAGATTTGATCGAGTAACTTTTGGGTGTTTTCGTGTCCAAATCTATGACCAGAAATACAAATAACTTGTTAAATATGAATAATAACCAGAAGAATAAATTACGACCCGTTTTTAATTTATATTTCTGGTCAAATTTTAAAATGCGTTATTTTAAAATGATATGTGTAATCTTCTCGTATTTTATTGACCAAATCGAATTTATTACATTTTGCTGTGCGATTGTGGTACCACAATAAAATAGGGGTTGTTTTTAATATGATTTTGCAATTGCGAAAGTGGAAACGCTTGTCTCGTGTTACCTTAACAATTTGTACAGGTGACGCAAGAGGTATATGACATTCTATCAACTCGTGGTTACAAACTTCGTTGCCGTGGAACCGTCGATGTCAAGGGAAAGGGCAATATGGTCACCTTCTTCCTGGACGGCATCGGGGAGACGACTGAGACTGGTGTGAGGGACATTTACAACGTTAGTATTCTTACTCAATAATGAATAGGTATTAATACGAAAAAGCTGATTGACTAAATTGTGTTTATTAAAACGCGCTAATCTCCAAATCAGGTTCGAAAAATAATTTTTATGCATGATAACTACGATCATGAGAAATAATAATATAGGCATTCCGAAATTTCTACGGAAGCGAAACTGCGGGGCACGACCAGGACTGGAACCTAAAAATCCTAAAAAATATGGTTCCATATAATTGGAAATGCCACCCCTATGCTTATGACTTTTAAAAGCATGCCAGCTACATTGATCTGTTGTAAATAATCAATACATTTCGGACTCGTCGGGCCTTCAAGTGAAACCTACACTTTTTAAAATGTACTTATGCACGACTGTATGTATGTTAAAGAATCCCACCCCATCAACATCGTCTGGCGGCGACATGGGCGGCGGCAATGACCAAAACGGCCGAGATCATCGCCCGCTGGAGACCCTGTCGGAGAGCTGCACGGATGAGGATGCTGGACCCTCTCCCCGTGCCTCCATTCCAACAGGTAATGGAATTGACGTAGAAGCTGATTCAGATGACCATGGCAGATGACCTTCATGGCCTTCGATTAGGCAATATTACGCATACCTCGACGCACATGGCGACAACAGCACAATCGGTAAACAAACCACCTCTCGCTATGACACATAAATCAATGCTTTTTGTTGAATTATAATCAAAGGTTTTATTATTATTGTAATAACAAATTAGTTAATATATTTGTATTTGTCATGTTTTCAAATACTCTACTGATGCTGCCTAGTGGTGTGATAACAAACATCGCAGCCATATTCTGTATCCGGAAATAGAAATAGATTTCCAAATGTTAAATTTCCAGAAACCCAGAACGGATCAATGAGCCCTCATGTCTCAAACGGAATGAGTTCGTCCCACGAGAGCGTGGCGAGTGCAGTGCGGGCGCGCGTGCGCCGCAAGCTGGAGCGGCCCCACTCGTTCGCTGACGCCACTGACGTGCCGCTCCCCGCCGTGCTGTCCATGCTGCATGCCCGGGCCAACTCCATCGACCTAGCCAAGGAAGTAAGCATCATTTCAATTAACAACGCACGGAGAATCCAAGACGCACGAGTTAGCGTCAAGCCGCTCCCCACTCACCGCGCTTGCCCCTCAACGCTGCGCTGATATCGACGATACAAGAGACCATTCTCAACGTTTTTCATATAATTATATGTATCCGATAACGCTGAGCGCTCGTCACGTCACGCCTGGCGTCGTTATCACCGTAGCATAACCAGGCAGGTATTTCGTGCTTAAAAGGAGAATCCTACCATGAATGTTGTAACAAAACAATGTATACAAGAAAACTAGAATTTAGATAAAACAGTAGAAGAATATCAAGATTTTTTTGCGTACCTCTCGTGCCTATCCCCTGAATCCCCTCTTTAGGCGTAGGAGGTCGTGGCCAATATGTCCTCAGCTATGAAGAATACAACTATAGTGAGATTGTTCTACAGGATGGCCAGCGCCGCAGTGTGGCCGAGTCCCGCAGCAGCGGAGAGATAGAAGCTTTGCTGGAGTATGGAGCGCCGCGGCGAGCTGCTAGCTTGGCGGACTTCCTCTTCCGGCGTAAGCACGACAAGTACAAGATGGCTGTCAACGTCATTGAAAATCCAATGCACTCTATGTCCGACCCGTCGCCCGGCGGCGATGGCCCCATTGTCTAAATTGTTTCCAATACAGACAACATTAACCTGATTGACATTATTCATATCAGCCTCTTTCTATAGCATTGTCAACTCTTTGCAATACTCTAGAAAGTGGCTCCACTCGGATTGACCCCAAATCGAAGACTGAACATATAAAATACAATGAAATTTACAACGGAACGTGTCGACACGCTTCGAAAATTGGATACGCTTACGAATTTATTGATATTATGTATAGGTTAGCGAATGACTTTAAAAGTAGTATGTCGCCTCGCTATTGAACACAGTTCGAATGTTAACCATGTAAATATATATAATTATGTATATAATAATAGTATTGTACTTAATATTCGTATTATATATTCCATTTAATTACTATAAGTTGATTTTCCTTGTGTTTATTAGCATTATTTTGCAAATATCTTATTAGTATCAAAATAGTTTACTTGTTTCCTGCAATCTTGTTGCTGATTTAATTATTATGTATTTAGATTTCTACAAACCACCATCTCAGAGTCTCAGTTCAGCAATCAGTTTTAACCAAATCATATTTATCTTAACCAGTTGTACAAAATAAATGTTAAATATAACCTAAAACAAAAAAAAAACACAAAAAAATAGTAATCGATGTCGCCTAACATTGTTTGTTAAATACTTACCTACATAGATGTTAGTGTCAGCGAAAGTGTTTGAATTAATGTAAATAGTACAATAACATAACCAAAAGAAAGCCTGCTTGGCACCAAGTACAAGTTGTTACCAGAGATTATTATCAAACGAGTGTTGCATTGAGTCTCGAGTTTGTTTGAAGCGGCAATGTCGGGAAAGATTTAAAGTTTATTAGTTTCATTAAAACTAATTTTGTTTATAGGTTTGATTTGAATCTTACGTAGGTATATTTTCTTATAGTAATCCGCACAACTCATTCGCATTTAATAATTTTCATTCCAAATTGACTTAATGTTGGATTACTTTTGTAATCGATTTTTAGAACCCTTTTTGAGTACCTACGGGAAAAAATAGGTTTTTCGAAAACAAACCTACATTTTGTGTCAAATGTATATTGTTTAATAAATGTAAATGTTAGATATAGTGTCAACAGACATTTCACGCCTGATTGTAACGCTCAACTTTGTAATTTTGTATCAAGTATCAAGAAGCAGTGTCGTGCTTATTAAGAACATTGAGCAGAACTTATTAAATTCAATCTTACATCGGTTTACGAAACTTGGAACCTTACTTTGAAGTTATAGAAGTCAATTAAGATTGGGTTCCGTCGAAATCAGCCTTTTATCGGAAATCACAGGGCATCACTAGTAGAGAGCCTGTTAATTATTACGATCTAGGTATTTTAGCTCCGAGATCTATCATTTATTTTGAGCTAAAGTTTTTTATCATTATTTTGCATTGGAGAGTAAAATTTAGAAAGAGAAATACCTAATCAATTACTACTTTTTTTATCTGCTAATTAATTTGCGTAGCTCAGTGAGTCGATAAAACAGTACGCGTCAGTTATTTGAATAAAACGGAACGAAGGTAGGGTTGCCATGTCGCCAAACCTAATAGCCGGACAGACCAGCCAGTTAGGCCGGACATATGGGTAGAAAGGCCGAACACCCTACATTATTGAGGATTTTGTCTCAGCATATAAAATCAAGGTTTTTTGGTAATACCTACAGAACGCAGGGGGGCGGGCGACGGGCGGCACTTCGGCCTGCGTGAGCGACGACAGTCGACTCTCGTCACCTGCGCTCGGCCACGCTCGGCGCTCACTCGTTTGTGAAATGTAAAAAGCCTATCAAAAGCCGGACAGGCCGGACACCGTTTATTTTGGCCGGAGACGCAATCAAAAAGCCTACCTATGTCCGGCTTTATCCGGACGCCTGGCAACCCTAAACGCGGGTGGTTGCGTCGGGAATTGTAATAACAAGGGAATAGTAGTACCCAAAGTATATAGTACTCTACGAGGTAGTACCGGTGAGGCGCGCGCGTAGTGCTGGGGTTGTGTACTCTGTCCTAAATGGCTACGCCGTTAGCTTGATGATTTAGATTAGATCGGTCGTGAAATGATAATCACATTACATTGCCATCATAAAATGTAACACTGATCAGGTTAGTCAGCGTAAACACGATGGGAGATCAGAAGAAGAGAGGTTGTCGATCACCGCAAGGCGCGGGGAGGGGCGCCTTGCTGTAACCGTGAGTTTATAGGGAATTTCCCTTGCTTTCACGGTTATATGGACCAAATGCTACACAGGTGCATTTGAGAGTAAGTGTTTGAACCGTTGGGTATTGAGCTGTTACCTGTGCACGCCAATCTAGAAATACCCTCATCCTGACAGTTAAAATGATTAAGAGTTATATCCCGTTAGTAAATTGTCTTCCCAGATGCAATGGCCTATGCGAACCTTCTCGGTCATCCCCTTCTGATTTTAAGTCGGCTTCCCCGACATAAGTATATTCAAAGTAAAATGTTTAAATACTTCTACTAGTGCTGCCCCTAGCAGATTTCGATTGGAAGCTTTCAAGGAAATGGCTAATTTGAAAAGCAAAATAAGGACCTCGTCGCAATCTGACGTGTTGATCATACATTCTAACCTCACGACTCTGTTGTTACTTGGTACAGGATATATATCGAGAATTTTGTGAATTTGATTGCATTTCGTAATTTTAAATTGTTATAACTCTATAGATATTATGTAAATATATAATTAGGATACCTAGTTTATATAATGTACCTAACTGTGGCGTGGGCTGCCAACGAATTTCATTTTAGTGTTGGGGTGAAGAATTTCTAATCAGTGGGATATCATCGCTTGTTGTAAAAATTTCAACTTAAGTTAATTTTTCAGGTAGGACCTGTCTGCCTGTTGGGTTTGATATGTACGTCAGACAGACCCTGTACTGCCTGTTGGGTTTGATATGTACGTTAGGCATGCAGGCCCTGAAATGCCTGTTGGGTTTCATATGTACGTCAGGTAGGACCTGTACTGCCTGTTGGGTTTGATATGTACGTCAGGCAGGCCCTGGAATGCCTGTTGAGTTTGATATGTACATCAGGTAGGACCTGTACTGCCTGTTGGGATTGATATGTACGTCAAGCAGGCCCTGTACTGCCTGTTGGGTTTGATGTGTACGTCAGATAGGACTGTTCTGCCTGTTGTTTCTGAAAGGTACGTCAGGCAGGACTTGTATGTACTGCCTGTTGGGATGGATATTTACGTCAGGTAGGACCTGTATGCATGTTGTGTTTGACACCTACTCTTAATTTCATGATAACATTATCTTTTTATCAATTTACAATTTTTTTATCATCTTCATAAGTGTAGCAACATGTTGGGACCACCAATCGTTAAGGCTCGCCTATCGTCACAGTAATTTTAGTCAAATTACCAACATTTTGTATACGATAAGTCGGCACTAAGCCCGGATAGCTATAAGTACGCGGATTTTATTAAATAATTGCCACGCGGTCTCACCCTTCTGTATATAGTCTCTATACATAAAATTACTATATAAAATTAGGTATAATTATATGTAAAAAAAACCTGAGCTTGCTAATCGATCTTCAAAAGGTTGAATAAATTTATTTACAGCTAATTATTTCTTGAAAAACTTTGGGCCCAACTGCTACATAGACTAAAGAATGCTAAGCACTTTATTTTTGTAGCATGATTGATTGCAGTTATTGTATATAGTACAAATTCCACCCTTTCAACACTATTTCTAAGCAAAAACGTTCCGATTAGATATGCTCTTCTGGATTATGCACTTTAAGTGACAAATACCTATATGTTTTAAAATATTCTATTGATTATTATTATCAAATTATATATTAAATTTTATCACCTACACTAAATGTCTAGTTATACTTTTGTACATAGGTTAATGTTACATATTAATACTTATAACCGTTTAAGTCTGGATGCGATTATCCCAATGTTAAATCTTTCGGTTTTACTGGGCAAAACTGAGTATTTTTCGACGTTCTATACAGTCAATAGAAAAGTAAGATAGTTTAAGGTCACTTCGTTATTAGCGCCGTATTAAATGAAATTGTTTCGTAAAAACACAATCGAACAAAAATCTCTACCAAAAAGATGCAAATGCTAAATAACAACTTTTACCAAATAATTTTATCCAAACATTACTTTACGTCTAAGTTAGTTATTTCTATTTTTACTGTTATATTATCAAATGTGTAAAATAATTATATTGCGTAACTACATATGCCTATATAGACCTAAAATTTGTGGGAGGGAATTTTTAGGAAACGCCGCAGAATTATATTCAAATCTATACATATAATAAAACTAACTGGTCTGCACATAGGTGATATTTAAGAAAAAAATGTATCAGGATCTTAATGGCCAATAAAATTTATTAGCAATCCATAATACCAACAATTGTTGACACCACAGAAATCGTTCTTTTTTTTAATTTCAGAATCCTGTGGTTGACACAGATCTCAATTTGCAGACAGTTTTCTGAACCATTATTTCACGTCAATGGGTCATTTAGAGCCGCCGTTTATAAAACTCAAATTTATTTTCGTATATTTATTTTTGACGACAAATGATAAGACTAGATCACGCCATGAGTTTTTTAATGTATCATTTTGAATTGTCTGCAGGAATGCTTGAGCCACGCGACGATAGGCACATGGGGAGGCAGTGTCTCGAATCTCATAATGGCACAAAAGTCTATAATAATTTAATTTTTTTTCACCAACAGCTCAGCACCAGCTGGAGTAAGATTCAAACAGCTGTCAGATAGAACGACACTGTCATTTAAATTTGACAACTCTCTATGGTATATCCATAGAATTAATAAGTATTTTACTTACGTATAAAGTACTTATTAATTCCATACGTATATCTTTGGGAAATTATTGACCTAAAGGCGGGTCCACACCAAGAGTAAATGTGTCTTGATCGCACTCTTGGCGCGCGCATTAGCCTCGCGTGGATCATATGATGTGGACCGGACTAAATGACATTAATTGCATTTGAAGTTTGCCATTGCAATTGAACCTTGATAAGCAGACGTCTGGTGTGTTTCCTTTAAGGAAACTCTTATTGACACAAAAAAGTGATTAGAGCAAGCCTTGTTGAGAACTGCCGCCGTCTCCAAGTGCCTACCTTATGAGATCGCTATATGTAACCTTAGCTGTAATAATTGTCTATTGTCAATAAAGTACCTGTAAAAATATTCAACAGAATCTAGATCTTCCACGACTTAGGCTCGTTAAATATTATTAGTCGCGGTATTTGTGCATCCCACTGTATATTTTTCGGGCGATATGTCAGTGAGCTGCCATTATTCGATGATATTATTATTGGTGTTATTGCTTATTGTCTATTTTATATGGACGGACGGACATGTACTAATGATTTCTTATATCAAACAGTCTTTTGGTACAGTTAATACTGTAACTTACTACTACTTAATTTACTTGCACTACCTACTGAAAATGACTGTGCTTATCCGTATTGTCTATTTAGACCGTCACTTTCTTTTTCATGTGATAATTACCTCTCGCTTCCAGTAATCATTTACAGAAAATCTATCGAGTCGTTTTGATAATGGAGTATACAAAATTTGTTGATTTTTATGGCTATATGAAGTGTTATGAGTATACATATATCGCAGTGGCTCTGCAAATACTTTCCATTTATAAGGTGAAGGTCGGTTGCCATTAGAGCGAAGAGGAAAACAATAGCGAATTTCGATAATGAGATACTATTGGTGATTGATACGTCTTCTGTCTTCTCTAGTGGAGACCGGCCTTTAGATTCCCACTTGTTTATAAAAAAAACTGTACTTAAATGATAACTGGCAGTATTTGAACCATCGAAACGTGGCTGCAGTGCATTACTAAGAATACATCGTTGTACCAACCTCTCATTTTAGCTATTACAAATCGTTGGAGTTATTTCTCCCATTTTAAATTTTGGATAAAAAAAATGTGTGTAGGTAATTAATTAAAAAAAATATTGTTTGAATAATAGCAAATGCTAATATGAAATTTAAAGTTTATCTTGAAGTTGGTATTTTACCCGCGGAGAGTTGGATGTGTTGCAATTTTTTAGTATTGCTCAAATGTTGCCACATTTCAAATTAATTAATATTTACATTAATATAATTCCAAATAAACACTCGATGTCCCAGTCCCTCATTGTTACGCTTAAGACATTATAACATAGTTGATATAAATGATGTACTTATTGTTAAATGTGTTCTCTCGAATAAGTTTCCATCCTGGCACTTCGTCTCTTCTACGTCTGTATTAGTTACAATGTCATTTTTGTGACCATTTTCAGGTTGGCAAAAGGCTATAGTATTGTTGATAAAATTATTTTTATTCGAATTGCTTATACCTTAACCAATAACACGTTGTCTTCAGTTTTTGGTTATCTTCAGTTACCTATTCAACTTAAAATCGTAGGCGCAGGTTTTTTCTTGATACGCCGCACTACTAAGAGCCTGGTCATTTCTGATAAAACATTAAGTGCCAACTAATAGTTTTCTGTCGCCTTTCTTCTTTAGTCTCTAACGAGGGCCAGCAGCATTAATTTAAGATCAAGAACAAAATTTTATTCGCTTTGTGGGTTAAAATATAAAAAACATTTCATGATAATGTATGTAATGGTTATTATTATTTTTATTTTGTTATACGAAAACTCACTTTTTATCTTTGATGACAGGTTGATAATGTAAAGAATGTTGCCAGTAGTTAGGTACCAAGTACCTAATCAAAGTCCAACTTTGTCCATTTGAAAGTGCTTTATTTTGTCTAAGCTTTGGTCATCGAATGGACTACTCTCAAAAAAATTTGTTGTGGCTTCGAAATACGCTACTCTGGCGCTGTACTACTTGGTGCTGTACTCTGGCGTCCAACATAGCTGTTATATTTCCTATTGCTATTATTTTTGAACGAGATAAAGTTTTCCATTATTTCCCTGAAATATTTGAATCTATTTAAACCAATTTTTTGCGGCTGGCCGTTATTTTACAATGTGCACTGCATCTCCTTTAATTATATGTGACTGACTTATAAATCTGTGTTATAAGTTCCTAGTTTTAATAAGTATTTCGACTAAGTCGACATCATGTATTTATGTATGAAGGTTGCGACGGTAGAAACGTAGCAAAATGTAGTAGTATCATATCAGTAATTATCTATTATAGTATCTTATAATATATTATATCCTATTATAGTATCCTAACTATCCTAATCCTAACTAATATTATAAAAGCGAAAGTGAGTTTGTTTGTTTGTTTGTTTGTTGGTTTGTTTGTTTGTTTGTTTGTTTGTTTGTTACCTCTTCACGCTTCATGTAGTGAACCAATCTTCCTGAAATTTTGCATACACATAGTTAGAAGTACGGAGAAGGACATAGGGTACCTTTTATCCCAGGAAAAAGCACTGTTCCCGTGGGAAATTCACGCGGGCGAAGCCGCGGGCGAAAGCTAGTTTATTATAATTACTTCTTGTTCTTTAAACAACTTAAGATTATGTTAACCCGTGATTAGGTAGGTACTTATCGAAAGAGCTATATTTTCTCTACTTGCTCCTACCGTCGCCACTTTCCTCATATCTCTATCAAATGTATTATTAGGATATTTTAATATGTCTACTTAATCATCTGTATTTAAAATGAGACATACATACTGACCTATTTAATTTAAGTAGAATTTAAAATCCTTTTCGGCCTAATTATGTACAACTTGTGCCAAACCGGTCATATCACAAAATCTAGAAATATATTTAGCAGAGTCTAAATACATGTACCCATTTAGGCTGGATTGCACCATCTTACTTTGATAGTAACTTTAACTAAACCGAAAATCCAGTTAGATTTGGCAAAATATGAGTTGCACCAGTTGACAAATAGTTTAAAATTCAAGGCTATAAATGTTAAAAGTTAACATTACTGTTAACTTTGACACTAACTACAATAATTTTGGTGCAATCCGGCCTTTAGACACAGGACGTAAAAATATTTTTAATAATTCAATGGCCCTACCTTGAAATTCGGTGTAAGTATAGAAAACTCCAAAATTATTAAAGTCTATTCAGTTGATTTGAAGATTTTGGTTCTTGCTTTAATGTTTTAAGTATTTTCATTTAAATTATATGGTATTTAATTCGAACTGAAGGAAAAATAAATTTAATCAGCAAATTAATCAATTTGCATTAAAACAAAACAGAAAGAGATGAATGGTTACTAAACTTTACAAATGTTTGGCTCTGTCCCTTATTAAAACTCTTTCAATTAAAAATATATAACAAATTTTGTGATATGACGGCATTTATATGGTGTCTAAATTTGTGATAGGCCTTGGACCAATCGGCACTAATGTGGGTTTGCTTGTGATGCTAGTCTCCAATGTATTCAGTTACATTGATGATATATTCAACGCTTCCGAGAACGGCGACACTGTTGACCGTGTTCCTCTACTCTCTATTTTGAAACAGAGAGTAGAGAAACAGCAAGAGCCATTTCACTCTTAGCAATAGTCTTGCTCGTATAACAGTCCTGGTATAACATTTTTAAAGTTTGTTGAAGATCTATACCCTTTTTCCAATATCCGATGAAGACTGTTTATATTTTAACGGGATTAATTTCTGTTATTTTAATAAATTATTTCAATAATACTGATGAATTAAGTCACTATGCTTCTTTTATTGTTGTAGTATTGGTATATTGATAATTAAAAATTTCTTCCTTACTCTTCCCAATACTGAATTTAACAAATATGTATCTATCTACATAACATCCGTAATATTTCGTTCTAAAACAATGAGTTTTCCACAATCTATAAAAATGTTGCATTGTGCGAAACAAGTTAGGAAATTGATGGCTTCTTACAAATGCTTAGTTGGAGGATTCGTTCTGGCATTATTGCCAAAAAGGTAATGCCAGGTATCATTATCGTTCCCAGTTTCATCCAAATCTTTTCATTGGAGAAATAGCATCTCAATCGACTGTTGTGACCGCACTTGTGATAAAATTATATTTATAAGTACAGCATTGAGCCTAAAAATAAAAACTATCACTTTTATGTCAAGTATTTTCATGTAAAAGATAACCAACAAAGTAAGAAAAATAACTAATTGGTGGTAAGGATAAATTAGAGGACACGTTGCTTAATACTTTGTATCCATTAGGCATCATGCAACATTTGGTTTTCTAGCCATTTGTGTCAAATCAAATGTCAGAAGCCACTCCTAATTTCTTCGTTTTTTTCTTCCATTCTGTCTCTTTAAATCAGTATGTTCGATTGACTCAAGGAATTGAGAGTATTTTAGTGCGCACTCATTTTAAATATAATACACAGTGCGATGCATCTGTAAGTTGCGCATCAATTGTTACCTAATGGATGCAATCTCTCTGTCATGATGTGGACATTTTTAGACTGTTAAATTTTGGTGAAATAGAATCTAAAATTGTATTTACTATATCATTTTACAAAATCGTTTGCAAAGACATACCTAATTAGGTTTGTGACGAGCTGGTGAACTTTTTGAAATTGCAACGATAATGACGAGAATAATAATAATTAGAAATGCTTACTTATATTATTAATTTAGTCACTGTGGGTTTATGGCCTCTCTTTATTTCGATTGTTAGAAAACATATTTCGATTTTATTATAGGTAGTTTTAGAATCTTATGTACCACGCATTCTTTCTATAATCTGTCAAAGTATTTGTAATAAATGGTGTTACGTGTAGTGATTGTTTTGTTTCATTTTGACTACCGCCGCCATGAATATTCCCAGTTTTCTCGGCAGCTATTCCCACTATTTTCATTGCCATTGGTGCGATAACGATCGATAACAATCTAGATAGAAAATAATTTACGATTAAACTTACCTGAAGTGAAGTTCTATAACAAATATACGAGTAACGATGATTTAATAAGACTTGTGGTATCAAATAAAAGGGCTTATTTTTCATAAGTATTTCAAAAATGTATACCACACAACCTAATATTCAAATGCAGATTTTTATGTCGTTGTTTATATTTTTAAATTAAAAAATAGAATTACAATAATTTTATTAATTCATTAGGTACTAATTCCTGTCGATAAAAAATCACATGCCGTCTATTTGGTCAAGGTTGAACGCTTGTGGCTTCTCCACTAAAAATTCCTTCTTGAGCTCATCCCGCAAAGAGTAAAATAAATCTGGGTAGCTCCTCATCATCTGCCTGAAGAGTACTTTCTCCAAAAGTAGGACCTGAAACAGAGTTCACATGATTTTCGCAAGTTTTAGTGTGTTGTGATCAGTAGGGTGACGAGCATGAATATTTGCCAGAACGTAATCGTCACGTCAAAAATTCCTATGGAAAATGAACATCGCCTTATGGTACGTAAAAGTGACTATACCTTTTCCATATAATTTTTTGACGTGACGGTACGATACGTCCTTGCAAAGTGCTCATCCCAATGGGTAGTTTTGCATTGCAATATGACCAATTATAGTATGGAGGCCTGCTACACAAATTAATAAACTATACAGGTACTATACAACTAACTACTCATGTCATGTGGTCACGCGCCCAAATTGCTTACTGAAAAAGAGACCTATTGTGGTGCTATTGTGGAGACTACCCACTAAAGATAGATGGTGCAACATTTTCTTTTTTCTTTTATTCTCTTTCTTTGTAAAGTGATATTAAGAAGGAACCAAATCTCAACCTTGCATTTGGTAGCGGACACGACGGAGGATGTTCTGACCTCTCTATCGGTCACCAGAGACAGTTCCCCGAAGTAGTCGCCGTCAATCAGATGCCCCTCCTCCTTTTCTTGTAGAGAGTACACCACCAATACTCCAGTGTCTACTATCATCAGGCCCTCGCCTGGGACACCTACCTGAGGAACAAACGATAACGACAGATAACATGTAGTTACGTCAACTGATCATTGATATAATTTTTCCGGAATACAATGTACCCTATGTCCTTCTCAGTACTTCACTGTACATGTGTATGCGAAATTCCAGGAAGATTGGTTCGGTAGAACAAACAAATAATCAAACAAACTCACTTTCGCATTTTATAATATCAGTTAGGATTAGGAATATTACCTCTGCTACGACGTTGTTCTCCAGATATATGCGCTCTGTTATCAAAACAACCATCTGCTCCACGACCACTTTAGGCCAGTCGCTGAAGCAAGGTATCCTTAATATAAGTCGACTAAAGCACTGCCAAGCAATCTCGTCCGTCAGAACCTTTGGTAAAGCTTTGTTAAGTACATTTTTTGTTTCCATAACTTTCATTTTCGTAGCAGGAAAGTCAACACAGTGCTTCATCTCAGAAAGAAATTGTTCAGGCAACTGTTTTGCCTTCACCAGGTTCAATAAATATTGTTCGCTCTTAAGAATCTCATCATCAAAATAACTAAAGCGAGTGACGAAATAAATTATTTCCATCAGCAACCAACCAGTGCTTATCATAATCAACCCGTATGCAATTAACATCATCAAAGGGTGTGGATATATGATTGCATACTTCATTTTTGACGTAGCAATTATCGTGCCAAAACTTGGTCTTCCTAAGAAATTCACCACTCTCCAAAAATGAGCATTCAGATAGACTAAACTGGAAATATTCGCATTTTCTATATGTATTAACATGAATATGTTATCGAAGAACGAGTCATCATATGTTATTGCCGACTTATTTTCAGTTTTCATGATTACACTAAGGCTAATTGTGTCACTATAGTGCAGGAACTGTATTACAATTAGAGTTATAATAACAATGATACGCAAAAATCGATTAAAGATTATCGCTTTAAACGACGTCCTGTCTCGCGTCCAGTACGACGACAGTTCGTACACTCGGATAAGATTGATAATTGTCAGAAAACTGATCACACAGTTGAAATTATTGGCTTTGCAAAGAGTGCAGTCTATCTCATCTCCGTATCGCAGGAACATTATGAATGCCAGGGGTATAGCGGACGCAGTGTGGAAGAATAGCTTTTTTGAACGGTAATTTATTAAAATCATCCTTATGTCAAGCTCTACTTTCCTAGTTGACTTGTATATGTATCCAGTCCGTGCATTGATGAAAATGTCAAAAATTATGAACACTTCAAGCAGCATAGCAACGTAACATGTATATTTTGAAACACTTTTTAACAGGATGCTGTTAATCAAATAAATAAGGATTTGGTGTAAAACCACGACGTACAGCATTAACATATCCCAGAAACTTCTGAAACAAAAGCAGACGGAAATCCCATTATTAATTATCTTTCTCTACTCCGATTGGAATTCAAAGTGAAAAGGTATGTTTTATTTGTATAGGTACAATTTAAATTGAACCTATGGTTATTTTACTAGCTCCCAGTAAAGTATCGTGTGAAACCCTGTTACTATCATGCCAACATTGCGATGGCTGACCCTCGCGTCAACTCGTGAACGGGTGTTGCCAGGGGAACTGGTCTGCTCGATTCTGATTCGAATTTTATTTTTATTATTTGTTGTTATCTATTTCATTACGGTTACTCGATCACAAACATAACATGTTTTATATTATATTATATTATATTTGTTTCTTTTATTTTATTTTTGACTGTTAGGCGACCAAGACTGTTTCATGAGTTTCTTTCGCCATTTCTTCTCAGCAGTAGTCGTTCTGAAATGCTAGTAGCAGAGATGGGCATTATCCGAATAAATTTTTATTTGAATAATCATCCGAATAAAATTTTATCCGTGGAAATTCATCCGCGGATGATTTATTCTTGAATGGCCACGAATAAATGGCCACGAATAAATTAACTAGTTGAAATGGCCACGAATAAATTCACTAGTTTACACAATTTGTGTACACTCAAAGCTACTAGGTTTTTTTGATAGATCTGTATATGTGGAATATAGGTCTGATTATAAATTTCCCCCATCACGTAAGATTTGCGAAAAAAATGTGTCAAAAATTAAAAAAATATATATTTCACTAATATTTTGAGACAGTATTAAAATAAGTAGTTCTAAAAATTTCAACATGTTTTATAGCTGTAAACATTATAACACTCTTCAATAATATAGAACAATTCAATTTTAAATTTTACGATTTTTATTTCCCGCATAAACATTGGGAAATCAACAATGGAGAACATGAACATGAACATGAAGGTCGGGTCCGGCGCTATCAACAAAATCTTTAAAAAAATGTTTTTGCGGGAAATAAAAATTGTAAAATTTAAAATTGAATTGCTTTATATTATTGAAGAGTGTTATAATATTTACAGCTATAAAACATGTTGAAAATTTTAAAACTACTTATTTTAATACTGTCTCAAAATATTAGCGAAAAATAAATTTTTGAATTTTTAACACATTTTTTTTCTCAAATCTTACGTGATGGCGGAAATTTATAATTAGACCAATATTCCACACATATAGATCTATCAAAAAACCAAATAGCTTTGAGAGTACAAAAAATAATAAAAAAATTGTAAACTAGTGTTATCAGTGATATTATCCGTCATTTGAATAACGAATAAATTACGTCATCATTTTCATACAATCGTTTTAGGTATGTAAGGCTTGGTCGTTTTTGATGTAAAACATCAGTCCTCTCGCTTCTGACAATCTATAGGAGTGATTTCGTAGTGTCAAATTTGAACTTAGGGAAGCGGGCAACTTTTGATTAGACCAAAACGGTCGCTCAAATGTCAGATGTTTTACATGAAAGGGGCTTGGCTGGAAGTCTGATGTAAAACATGAAAAACATCTGAAACGTTTCGACTAATTTTGGGCTTGCTCATTTTGATGTTGTACTAACATTCTTCATCTATATATCCTGATGTAAAACATCTGACATCTAACCCCCCGGCAACCGGCGACGGAGGACGCAGAGTTCTTCACGCCCGGCCAAGTGCAGCGGGTGACCCGATCACTGAAGCCCAGGAAAGCCCCGGGCGCAGATCAAATTTCGAATGAGGCGCTTCGCCACCTACCGCCGTCCTTCATCACGGCGGTGACGCGCCTGTTCAACGGAATCCTACGCTCGGGCCACTTCCCAGAAGAATGGAAAACCGGCCGGGTCATCATGCTGCCCAAACCGGGCAAAGACCTGCGGAAACCCGAGAGCTACCGGCCCATCACCCTCCTCAGCGCCCTCTCGAAGGTTTTCGAGAAGCTCCTGCTTGGCCTCCTGCTCCCGCACATCCCCCCTCGTGCGGAGCAATTTGGATCCAGGCCTGAGCACTCAACGACGCTCCAGATTACAAGACTCCTGCACGAGATCTCCAGCGCACCCAACCGGAAGGAGCACGTGGCTGTCGTGCTCCTCGATAACGAGAAGGCGTTCGACAGAGTGTGGCATGAGGGGCTGCTGCACAAACTGTCAACGTCCCACATCCCCCGCAGACTGTTGAAGGTGGTAGCATCTTTCCTGGAAGAAAGAAGGATCAGGGTGGCGGTCGAAGACGCCGTTTCATCAGAGCGCCCCGACAGAGCGGGCGTCCCCCAGGGCAGTTGTCTTTCTCCTGCCCTCTACGCCTGGTACACCGACGACATCCCGGTACCCAGTCGGGTCCAGCTGGCGCTTTATGCTGACGACGCGGCATACTTCGCTCGCAGCATGAACGCCAAACATGCAGCCAAGAAAATTCAAGAAGCCCTCGATGTCCTCCCCGACTGGTTGTCCAAGTGGAGGTTGTCGGTGAACGCCACCAAAACGCAGGCTGTGATTTTCGGAAGCACCCAGCTCCCGCCACCCTTGAAGCTCGCCGGGGAAGATGTACCGTGGCAGCCACACGTGACTTACCTGGGGGTGAAAATGGACAGGCGCCTCACGCTGAAGCACCAGGTCGACGCGGTAGTGGCGAGCGCTAAGATGGCCAGGGGGAAACTACGTCCAGTGCTTTCCTCCCGCCTCCCGCTGCGAACGAAGCTCGGGATCTACAAAACATATGTACGATCCCGCCTCACGTATGCAGCCCCCGCGTGGTACGCATACTGCTCGGAGACCAACAAGCAACGGCTCCGGGCTCAGGAAAACCTCAGTCTCCGAGCGGTGGTCGGGGCCCCACGCTACGTGAGGAACGACGTCATCCGGCGGGACTTGAAATGGGAAGGCCTGGACGACTTTGTCTCCCGTTTGGTGAGGAAAATGTACTCCAGGGCAGACGGTTCGGCGCACCCCCACCTCAGGGGGATTGCGCCCCTACATGCTCGCCCACCGGATGGAAGACCCAAGCCCTCGCCCCGAGACGTCATTACCACAGTGATCGCCGACCAAGGCTCCGCCACAGCAGCGGCGCCTGACCCGAACCCCCAGCAATGAAATTGAAGACTTGTGTGGCCACAACGGCCACCACCCTGTGACCCGCCTGTAATTGCAGGCGGCGGCAGCATTCGCCGAAGAGGGCCAACAACCCTGAACGGCCTCTCCGACTCCCGCGCATGTAGGAGTATGAGAATGACCAGGAGCAATAAAGCATTCCATTCTACACCCTCTGATCCATCTCTTCGCTAAACTATGATTAAATAATTAGTTTTTGACGTGAAAAAGAGCCTTCTTTGAAGGCCAAGTTTCAATAAAAAAAATTGATTTTGATTAAAACTTGGTTTCCATCTAGCGCTTATGAACTTTCAACTACTGACTTACAGCAAAAATTTTGAATAGGTTTTATTATCTTATTTGATAAAAGCCCCAAGGCCACTTTTGCTAGTTAAATAACGATCTCTTTCACTTCAAATGCTAAAAATTACACCTTAATTTATATATCAATTGTTTTCATCAAAAAGATTTATATAATGATAACTCACCGAAATTTGCTCAAAGGGTGGATACTTCTCCTATACCTCTGAAAGTGGCGCCTGCGAGCCACCCTCATGCCATGGGTGCTATGGTAGTAATCACCCGCTCTCTCATCGGTGTACGAAAGCAAAAATAAGTCATACCACCGTCTCTGCAAAGAGCTCATGGCAGTAATTCCTGTGATATCGATCTCCAAAACATCTCTTTCGGTGACCACCAAGCAAGCATGCTCGTAATAGGACTCATGGAACCCATTTTTACTAGTTTTCAGGATCATTTTTTTATATTCTAGATTCTACTAATAGTTGAAGATAACAGTTTCCATTATAATCATGACGCATTGCGGCAAATAGAAAACATTATTTCTTTTCTAGAAGCAAAGAGGAAGGATATCAATCATTATTCAGTCGTCTATGTTTCAGTCTACTACGCACATGGAAGTAGTAAGTACAAAGGTACTTATTACTTCCATGACTACGCATTAGAAGGTGCAAAGTGCAAAGAGAAACACACCGTTTTTGATCCTTATTTTTTTTTATTTCTGTGGTTTGAACACAGAAATAAATTTTTTTTTTGGTATGAACCTATGGTCTGAAAAAAAAAATATTCCTGTGGGTTTGAACATTCACAGACATAAGGAAAGAAAAATAAATAAATATTTCTGTGAGAAAATAAAATTTAAGTCTGTGGATTGCGTCCACAGAAGTAAAATTTTTTTTTATTATTATATGTCTGTGATTGCGTCGGTGAAACAGCCATTTCGCCGCTACGAGCGAATCAGTAGGATGCAACTATACAAATCTCGCTTAGTTTGAGCGAGACACAGCATAAGCAAAACGCTCTCATACAACTGGCAAGTTTTTTGAAGTTTCGTCACTGCCAGCGAACGCGTCGGTGGGCTAAAGGCGTTAGTATACCGACGCGTTCGCCGACGAAAGCGAATCGCTGCGAAACGCTGGCGATAGCAAATCGTCTGCGGAACGTTGGTACAAAAAAAACTGCTGGTTTTTACATGGCATGACGCGTTGCGATGCGAAACATGACATTTGCGAATCGCCAGCGTCGTCGGTGTAATAGCTGTTTCGCGGCTAGTACGTGTTAAACAGTACTGATAAGGATGCAACTAAACAAATCTCATTTAGTTTAAGCGAGACACAGCATATGCGAAACGCTCTCATATAACTGACAAGTTTTTTTAAGTGTCGTCGTCGCTGCGTCGACGAACGCGTCGGTGGACTAAAGGCGTTAAAAATCTAGTACATGGTTTCATGCCTAGTATAGGTACCTACTGGGACGTCAGTGAAAGGCCGAGGTTAGGAGCTGACTGTTTATTAAAATCTTAGAACCTACCCACATACATATTACAAGTCAACCCAACATTTTTCCCTTCTGAATCTCACAATCTTCTTATATACTAAAAAAATAAATCCAAAAGCTAACCTAATTTTTATGAAAGACTTTCAAAACTTCCTTATTTTTATTACGATTATAGGCCCGCACAGCTCGAGCTGAGACCTGAGTTGGAGGTGTCGGAGATCGTATTGCAACCTGTGCTTCTGGAGGTTCGTGCCTTGGAGGGCTGTTAGATACTGAACACCCCCCTTGAGGGAGCACACTTTTTGCCTCCGATCCTTCCCCCTCAGCGTCTTCGAATGTATCGTCGGCATCGTTGACTATTTTTTCTGAGTCATTTGATTCCTTGAATGTCGGGAGGGACAAAGAATACCTACTTTTACTACTCGGCTTTAAAGTTATAATTTGGTCTTGATGCCTACGCCACTGCAAATTATCGCCCACTTTAACTTTATAAGAAAGTGGTCCAGTTTTTTCCACCACTTTACCTTCGACCCATTTTGGGGTCTTATCCGAGTAGCCACGGGCTAACACCGAGTCTCCTACCTCGATTATACGGTCCTCCCCACCCTTGTTTCGGACCTGGCGATCCTGGGCCGTACGTACCACAGTGGCTACGTCCGGGCGCAAGGCGTCCAGCCGCCCGCGCAGCCGGTGACCCAGCAGTGCCACTGCCGGCGCCACGTTAGTCGTAGCATGTTCTACGTTACGATATTGGAATAAAAACTTAGACAGAGCTGTAGGTACACTCTCGCCCTCGTGGATCGCTCTTTTAATTACCTTTTTAATGGTTTTGACGGCATTCTCCGCGGCCCCATTAGCTTGTGGTCTATACGGTGCCGACGTTACATGTTTGATATAGTTTTTAGTACAATATTTATTAAAATCAATAGATGAAAACGGTGGCCCGTTATCCGTCACTAGCTGAGCAGGTAAACCGAACCTTGCAAAGAGGGATCTTAAAGCCGTAATAGTGGAGTCCGCGTCAGTCCTACTCATCGCGATTACCTCTATCCATTTAGAATACGCATCGATAACTATCAGGTACTTTTTACCACAACTTTCAGCGAAATCGGCGTGAACCCGCTGCCAGGGTTTTAGTGGAAATTCCCAGGGGTGTAGGGTGGCATGTGGGGGCGCATCTCGGACTACCTGACAAGCACCGCAGGAGCGACCGACATTTTCGATCTCTTGATCTAACGAAGGCCAATAAACGTAATTACGGGCAATATTTTTCATTTTGTTAATACCTAGGTGCCCCTGGTGGATTTCTTCCAAAACCTTAGCTCTTAAAGGAGGGGGCACAACAACTCTGTATTTAAAAAGTATACACCCTAATTCCATTACAAGTTCCTCCCTCCGTGCAAATAAGGCTTTTCCTCTTCACAACCTGCCTTCGCGGGCCAACCGAACAAAACATAGCCCTTAATTCTACAAAGTAATTTGTCTTTATCTGTTTCCGCCCCAATGTCTTTGAAACTCACAGGCATTTTATCCCCAACCAAATCCACATAATTAACCGTTGCGCCGTGTGAGCGCTGATACGGCAGCGGTAAACGGGACAAAGCGTCCGCAGGGCTATTATCACTCGACCTTACAAACTGCACCGAGAAATCATAGGCGGATAGACGAGCGGCCCATCGCTGCAAGCGGCTTGCCGCCGTTTGAGGAATGCCACCTTTTTCCCAAAAATGTAACTCAACGGTTGATGGTCGGTCCGTAAAATAAATTGCCGCCCGTATAGGTATTGATGATGCTTAGTTATACCGAAAAATATAGCTAGCGCCTCCTTGTCGAGTTGACTATAATTTTTTTCCGCGGAGTTGAGTGTCCTTGAGACACAGCTGACGGGCCGCTCGCTGCCGTCCGCGTAACGGTGCGCGAGCACGGCGCCCAGTCCGTACGCGCTGCTGTCCACCGACAGCACGAGCGGCCGCCCTTCCTCGTAGTGAGCAAGGACGTTATCGCTCGTAAGAGCATTCTTCGCTGCCGTAAAAGCCTCCTCACATTGCACATTCCACTTCCACTCTACCTCCTTCTTTAAAAGCGCATGAAGAGGGTGTAGAATAATGCTTAAGTTTGGGATAAACTTGCCATAATAATTTAACATTCCTAAAAAACTTTTTAATTGCGTAATATTTTCCGGCCTAGGTGCCTCATATATCGACTCGAGTTTTTTTTTATCGGGACGTAAACCAGATTTATCTATTATAAAACCTAAATATTTCACACAGGGTTGTAAAAAACTACATTTGTCTAGTTTCACAGTGAAACCCATATTACGTAATCGTTCCATTACCGCACGAAGATTATTTAAGTGATCTACTCTATTCGATCCCGTTACACAAATATCATCAAGAAATACAACAGTTTTGGGGACGCCCCTAAGCGTCTCTTCCATTAGTTTTTGAAATTTTTCGGGAACACACGAAAGTCCAAAAGGAGTGCGGCGGTATACAAATGTGCCTATTTGTGTTGTAATGGCAGTATACGGTTGGGATTCTTGCGTCAAAATAACCTGTTGGTAACTATTTTTTAAATCAATTTTTGAATATTCTTCCCCACCACTTAAATTCGCAAATAATTCCTCTATTCTTGGCAGGGGATATGGGTCGCGTTTAAGTTTAGGGTTAATTGTAATTTTATAATCCCCACATATCCGTATATCACCATTTTCTTTAATAACGGGAACAATCGGCGTTCCATAATCAGAGTGATCAACGCGGTATATGGTGCCCTCGCGCTCGAGCCGCTCCAGCTCGAGCTGCACGCGCGCGCGCAGCGCGAGAGGCACGGCCCGCGCGCGTACGTACACCGGCGCGGCATCACTTACATGCAAGGACATCGTTTTCTTACAGGTTCCTAACTTATCACTAAACACTTCCGGGAATTCTCGTATGAGACGGTTCAAAAATGGTTCACTAACTAAAGTGTCTTTTATTACATTTAAATCAATAGTGATTTTTTCAATTTTTAGAGCGCGTACCCACTCTCTGCCTAACAAAGGCCTGCCCCCTTTCTTAATTACGTGAAGTTTACAATCTGCTGCGGTAACCTTATCTAACATTAAATTTACACGGATAAATCCGAGTGATTCCATTTTTGAACCGACATAACTGCGTATGTTCAGATAATCGCTATGCAAATCTTTATGACCGAAATATCGTTTGTAAAAGTCCTCACTTATAGTCGAAATCCGACTTCCTGTGTCGACTTCAAATTCGACCTCCCGCCCGTCCACCGATAAAGAGATAATATAAGGTTTGTCACCTGTGCCGTCCACTTGTATGTTGAAAAAATCCTCGCAGTCGTCGTCGTTGTCACTTACGTAATTATGACGGGCCGACGACGCCCGTTCCTCCTTACGCACATCTTTGCACATCACTTTTAAGTGGCCGCGCACACCACACTCATCACAATTGTAGTTAGCGAACCTACACCTATCCGCTCGATGCGGCTTACCGCACCGCCAGCACCGACTCGCACTCGCAGCGCCGCCGCTGCTGCCGCCCGCGCCGCGCCGTGGCCGCGCGCTCGCATTCCGGACGCTCGCACGATGCAGGCCCTCGCCCGCCGCCGCGCCCGCCGGCCCCGACAGCGCTGCAGCAGAGGCCGCGCCCGCCGCCGTGGCAGCGCTCACCTCCGCGTGCCGCTCGGCCGCCTCCAGCGCCAGAGCCAGTTCCACAGCCTCTTTGTATTTAATATCCTTCTCAGCGAAAATACGTGACCTCATAGCCTCGTTGACCAGGCCCGACACAAACTGGTCACGTAAATTTTCCTCTAAACTGACGCCAAAATTACAGGTCGATGCAAGATGTTTTAAATTTTGCAAATACTCCGTAAGCGGTTCCCCGGACTGTTGTCTACGTAACCGGAACACGTGGCGTTCCGCGATCTCGGACCGCTGGGGTTCCAGGTGATCCGACACGAGCTTCGCAAGTACGTCGAACGTTTTCGATTCCGGGTGATCCGGAGAACACAGATCACACATCAGGGTATACGTGGCTTCACCTACGACTGTGATTAATAACGGCACGCGCAGTTCCGTTTTCACTTCATTTAACAAAATATACTGTTTAACCCGACGAATATACGCGGGCCATTGTTTAGAATTTAAATCAAATGGCTCAAGCTTGCCGATTGGCATTATAAAAACGGATAATAATAACAGAACACACTAAAATAATCACACGCGGATTCACTCGTCGCCAGTGGGACGTCAGTGAAAGGCCGAGGTTAGGAGCTGACTGTTTATTAAAATCTTAGAACCTACCCACATACATATTACAAGTCAACCCAACATACAGTCGTGGGCAGATGGATAAACCTGGCCGCCTGAGATAGAATTCGGCGAGGTAGGGGAACAGTTTTGTCCCCAACTACGTACAGTCAGCTGCAGTGAATCTATCCCATCGATTCCTATCTTCAGTGAGGTCAGGTTTCTTTGCAGCTGAATTTATGTTCACCAACATACACCAAACCTTCACTCATAACAATTTTATTTTAATAAAAACATATTCGAATGCCCATCTCTGGATCAGACAGGTCAGGGGTCACTATGGTCAGGGTACGATGGATCTGAACGGAGTTCTCACGTGTAACCCGGAAGAGTTCCCTAAGCAAGTCCACATCGCACTAAAATTCATGTTTTAAAACAAGAAAAATCAATTATTAGATATTCATTTTTATTAAAATATGTGTACTTATTACAAGTTTTTCATTATACATCAACAAAATAATATGGCTCTCTCTATACCTAGTATGCTTGCAGTAAAAGCTTTGAAACTACAACTCTAATCAGTGTAATCTTCATCAAATTGATTAAAATTTGATGACTCATTATTGAGCTCTTCCCGCAATGAATGAAATAGATCTGGTCTGTTCCTCATCAAAAGTCTGAAGCGTATCTTCTCCACAAGTAAGACCTGGAAATAGGTACCCCTTTGTAATATAATTCAAAGCGACAATGCGTCTGCCCCACTTCCATTAGTCCTATTGACCCAGTCCAATGATGGGACAGTTGAGATATATGTACAGTCAAGGGTTGATAATTCTGACCCGCTAAGTTAGGATTCAGTGAAGTAAGAGGTTTTATCTGCCCTCGACTGTACATACATTTTATATTTACGCAATGAGTCGCGCCACGCTGCCTTGCTGCTTGTGACACTCACCTAGGACAACGGGTAACTGAAATCCTGAAATCTCAGTGATCCATGACTTCGGTTCGGAGAAAGTCGTTGGTGATATAATTTTGAAAAAAGCTAACAGGGAAGCAAAGTAAATCGACGCAAATGGCCACACTAGCACATACAGTTGATAAACCACCAGTTGTCATGGTGCTAGAGTCAATTCAGAGTCAAACATACTCAGTTTACCTTTTTAGCTGCGTACGTGTCTCCTGCCTCGACACGAGGCAACAAGCAAGCTACCTCAAGTCCACATGCAGCCTTATATTAATGCTACCCTTCTACATAGACTCACAAGTATGAATATTGCACCAACTGCGAATAGAGGTCGTTGGTGATAATAAAATGAAAGATGTGTGGTAACCTTGCAGGTGGTGATAGCCACGACGGTGGCTGTGCTGGTCTCTCTGTCGGTTACAAGGGACAGTTGCCCGAAGTAGTCGCCGTCAATCAGGTGCTCGACCTCTCTGAACAGTGATGACATTGAGTGAAAAGGATGCTCCTTGTGCAACTCATACACCGCTAGCAGCCCAGCGTCCACTATCACCAGACCTTGGCCTGCCACTCCTGCCTGATGAACATAAATCAATAGATACAGCACACGTAGGTCAATAACGAATGCGAACAAGGTCCCGTGCAGGCAGAGGTCTTTCATATACGGCACATAGATGATTCTGGAGTTGAGTACTGGAGTTACATCTGCCTTTTTTAGAATTTTACATATACTCGTACCCAATAAAAATAAAAAATATTTTACGTGTAAAAACATAATTTATCCATACCTCAACTATCACGTCGTTCTTGAGAAAAATGTGCTCCTCAATCGAAAAAATTATCTCCTCCAAGATCTCTCTTGGCCAGTCGCTAAAGTAAGGTATCCTCAGTATGGAACGACTGAAGCTCTGCCATGCTATCTCCTGCTTCAACCTTTTCGGTAGAGTTTTATACAGTCCATTTTTAATTTCGATAATTGCATTTTTTGTCGCAGGAAAGTGAATATAGCTCTTCATTTTCGAGTGATATTGTTCAGGCAACTGCCGTGACTCCACCAGTTTCAATAAAAATCTTTCATTTCTAAGAACCTCATCGTCACAGTATGTTTGACGAACCAAACAATAAAAGATTTCCAACATTAACCAACTACTGATACAGAATAAGACACCATATGCTAACAATCTTACTAAAGGATGTGGATATATAAGTGCAAAAGAATCGTGCGTATAACCTAACAATCCTAAACGAGGTTGACCTAAAAAAATCACGATTCTCCAAAAATGAGCATTAAAAAAGGCAGTGTCCGCGAAGAATACTGTCTGATTCACATGTATATGATTAAAAAGCATGTCAAAGAAGGAATTATTGTAAATAGGCGCCGACCATGTTTTCGTTTCAATTATATGAATAAGGCTAATTGTATCACTGAAGTGAACTAGTTGCATAGCAATGAGAGTAATGTTAACACCGATTCTCAAAAGATGTCTAAAAACCGTCGCTGTGAACTTAGTTCTAAATCGCGTCCAGCACGATGATAGCTCGTACACTCGAAACAGATTGATAATTGTTAGAAAACTGATCACACAATTGAAGTAATTCGCTTTGCAGAGAGTACAGTCTATCCCATGTCCGTATCGCAGGAACAATAGGAATGCCAGGGGTATTGCGGACGCTGTGTGGAAGAAAAGCTTTGTGGAGCAGTAATTCAATAAGACCAGTCTTTGTTCAAGCTCTACTGTCCTGTTAAACTCGTCTATGAATCCAGTCCGTGCATTGATTATTATATCAATAAGTATAACAAATTCGAGCAGCATAGCAATGTAACATGTAAATACTGGCACACTTCGTAGTAATACGGTTGTATTTATATAAACAATGAGTTGATGCAATACGAAAACGAGTAAAATAAATACGTCCCAGAAACTCCTGAAACAATAAGAAAGTAGTTAGAAAGTTAGGTCGGCGACGACTCGACTCGATCATCTAATAATTATGTAATCTGAGTCCTATAGGAGATCCGCGCAAATTTCAGCACATGTAGTAATTTATAGCACTAAACCCAAATATTTTAAAATTTCGTTCGTTAGATTTGGTAGCTAACTGGCCTTCTATTATGTGTTGCCGGTTACAGGTCCTAACATCGAAATACAACTACTTACATCGAAATACAACTACCTACATCGAAATACAACTACCTACATCGAAATACAACGGAATACGAGCAACGATCTCGATCAATGGCTTTGGTATACTTATTTTCACTTGAATGAGTTTCGAGATAAAAGTGAAATTAAAATTTGGCCATATGAATCAATCCAAGAATGAAATTTCGAAGAATTACCAAAATCTTGTGGCTCACCGAAATTTGCTCAAAGGGTGGATACTTCCACAGTGCCTCTGATAATGGCGAGCTCGTCCCACCCTCATGGCATGGGTACTATGGTACAACCCCGCCGCTCTCTCGTCGGTGTACGAAAGCAGAAACAGATCGTACCACTTCTTCTTGATAGCATTGCACAGTGTTACTTCTTTGTATTGTAAATCCAAAATATCACGTTCGGTGGCCACCAGACACGCGTGGTCGTAGTAAGATTCTGCCTGGAATCCACGGCTCATTTTCTCTTAATCGTTTTTTATTCTTCTTTGCGTTTCCCTGTATCAGATGATTTTTATGACAGAAACAAAAAACTAAATTTGAAAGTTTAGACCGTTTAGACCATAGATGTAATTGTAGACATGGAAACCTATTTTTAGTAGGTATTATTTTTACACGACTGATCAAAAAAGAAGTGTTATGTTTTCAGGGATCAAACCATAGAGCTATGTACGTCTGATGCACAGACATATAATAATGACAAATATCATCAGTGTGTGTGTGGAATTTGTGTTTCTTCTGCTTTTATTTATTTTATTTTTTATTTCTGTGGTCTGATGGTTCAAACGGTTCAAACCCATGTGTTCAAACCCATGGAAGTAAAAGTACTTTGTACAAAGTACTTACTACTTCCATGTTCAAACCCTATCTAAATGTAATCAAAGAGCATGGAAGTAATAAGTACCTTTGAAGTACTTACTACTTCCATCTATCAGTATTTCTGATGACTGGTATTGAATTCTGACAACTGGTATTGTTTCGTAAAGTTGACAAATTGATCCATTGAAATTATGATATTTTGTAAATTCCAGTACCTATCGAAAATATATTATGATGACTGGAATTGTTTTCTGTATTAATTATAAATAAATTCCAGTATCGAAAATATATTATGATGACTGGAATTGTTTTCTGTAATAAATAAATGTACCTAGCTCAATGGTTCAAACTGATACTTGGACCTTGGACAAACCTGACTGACTTCGTATCATTATATTGTCGTATAGGGACTATTATTTAGCAGCAGTGCTTTCCAGACGTTAGATTTACAACATTAACCTTATCAAAAGACTAAAAAAAAATCTGTGAATCTGACCTCGGATACAGAAGGACTCTTTGATGTTTATTGTAAAGCTAGGGTACTTATTTCAGGTATGTTAGGTACGCATAAAAACAAAAATAAGGAAACTTCTTATATTTTTATAATATAGAATATAACCATATAATACAATGTTTTCCTATAATTTTATATTCTATGCTGCTTTCGTTACGTCTAGGTCTGCCATCAGTCCGGATTTCCCCGTATTTGTCCTGTAGCGGTTTGGGCGTCTTGGAAGTGCGTGGAATTCAATCCCGCCGCGCAACTTTTTTTTTTGAAGAGATTTTTTTCGAGTGAGTATTTTTTTTTTGAGTGAGTATATTTGGAAATTTTTGTTGTGGGTCATCAATACGGTTTTTTTTAACACAATATTTTTAATCTTCCGAGGTCGATCCAGCCCGGTTTGGTTGATATTCTTTTTTCAATGCTTTTTTTAATGAATAAAATAGCCCCGGATGATCCCTCATGACCATCCTGAATTGGTATTTCTCTAGCAGTAATACCTGCGAACATAAATTATGATAAATTAATGTTATTTAAACTGATTGGTATAATTTTATTTCGGGCTACTGACACGTGTATATTTCCATTATCATATGTCTCGAACATGGCATAAGAAACTGTGCAAGAATCCATTGTTGCGGCCAAAGCCTGGCAACACCACCGGACCGGATGCGGGGAGACGATGCGGCGCCGGGGCGCTAAAAGGACACACAAAACATTGTCCTCCTTCCGTTGTTCACCTAAAAGCCACACTCACGCTAAACTTGTAACCTTTTTAAAGGAAATAAAATTATTCTTAATTCAGCGCCTATTCTAAAACAGTCCGTCACACAAATAATACCCAGACTTCAGCGTCACCACAATTGTAATTGGTCTTTTGATAAAATTTCATTAAATTTTGTATAATTTTGTAGCGAAAGACTTACCGTGCAAGGGGAGGCCGCTACAACATAGGAGGTCCGGGCCTCCCTGTCGGTGACCAGCGACAGTTCCCCGAAGTAGTCGCCATCAATGAGGTGCCCTACCTCTTCGTGAGTCGCCGAATACACCGCCAGCATGCCAGAGTCCACCATCATCAAACCCTCGCCTTGCACTCCCACCTGATCAACATTTTTAACTTTCTAGTTGATACAGTCAGATGCAGGGAAACCCCACCCCACTGAGGTAGGATTCTGTGAGATAGAGGGGGGTCAGGTTTCTCTTCATTTGACTGTACAAACAAATCGACTATTATCCAAAGATAGCTAGCAGTGATATAGGCAAGAAAGCAACATCCAGCTATTTGGGTCAACCCGAGCTACAGTTATGTAACATTTGGTTGACGTACCAACAAGCAAAGCAAAAGGTAACCGATCCACCCAGCGTCCTGTCTCGCAAATAAAATACCAAAAACCGCGCAAAAAAGATGTGTAAGTACACTGCCTGTTAATTATTGAATTTCACAAAGTTGAGGTAAAAATTAAATGCACTGATAAAAAGTGTGTGTGTGTAGCTTAAAATCAGTATTCATTTTAAAACAATACCTCAGCAATCAAGTCGTTTTTCAGATATATCAGCTCATGCGCCAAAACAACGACCTTTTCAATGACCTCTCTTGGCCATGTACTGAAGTAAGGTATCCTCATTAAGTTCCGGTGGCAGTGCCAAGATATTTCATCCTTCAAAGTTTTTGGTAAAGCCCGGTACAGTCCATGTTTCTGCTCTATCAATTTTACTTTCGAAGCATCGTATTCAAAATATTCCTTCATCTTCAAACTAGACCGTTCAGGAAGCTGCAGGGTCTTCACTAAGTTCATTACATAATCTCTTTTCATACAAATCTCACTGTCATAGTATTTGTTACGTGTTATGAAAAAATACAACTCTATCAGTACCCAATAGTAACAAATAGTGACCAACATGTATTTGAAAAACTTCATTAATGGATGAGGATACAAAATTGTAAGCTTGCTATTCCCATCTTCCGAAAGGGACTCATAACTTGGCCTTGTCAAAAAAGATACTAGTCTCCAAAACCCTGCATTCATATAAAAACTATCAGGTCTCTCATTTATTGAAATAAATTTCGATACAAACATAATATGGTAGAAGTTGTAATTTGCCAACCGTATTGATTCATTTGCTGGTTTATGCATTATGTTAATTAAAGAAACTGTATCACTGTAGTGCACCAACTGCATAGTAATCAGAGTAACAAGAACCCCGATTCGAAGAAAATTATAGAACGTAGACTTACTGGATGACACTGATCCGCGTTTCCAATAAGAAGACAGTTCGTAAACTCTGAATGTGCTAATTATTGTCAAGAAGTTGATGGAGCATATGAAAGAATTCGCTTTGCAGATCACACAGCCGATCTCGTTGCCGTATCGCAAAAATGTGATGAATACGAGAGGTATAGCTGAGACGGAGTGGAAGAAGAGCTTGGTGGAGCAATAGTGCATGAGAGCGAGGTCTCCCTCCAACACCACCCTTCTGTTCACGCTGTCTATGTAGCCAGTTTTGGCGTTCAGGAATATGTCTATGATCATGAACACCTCCATCAGCATAGCGAGATAATAGAACGTTATCGGCATGGTGCATGAGATTAAGGAAGTCATACAAAATACATGAATTTTATACAGTATCAATGCGTGAAGCATGAAGACATCCCAGTAAAGTCTGAAACCATTAAAAAGGCATATTAACAAACTCGTATAGTCAGTAATGTGAATTCTAATCTAATATGGAAATGAGACGCATGAGATGTGAAAAAATATGAGCATCAGCCATCGAGATATTATGTACTAACGCACTAATTGTATTTCGATGGCATCAGCTCACACCAAGATACGACGATGCTAGAAGAGGCAAGTGGTATCCGCTGCGCATCGTCGCGATGCCGCGCAACTCTCCCAATGAAATGTGTATTTTATTTTTTAGCTAATAAAGTTGCATTTTGTATGAGTACTTTAGAAGTGCGTCCCGCGACTCGTCGCATCGCGTCTTGGTGTGATTCTAAGTTTGTGGATGAAATGCTAAAAAGAGGAGGACCCAAACAGAGGTGGAGTGAATTATACAAATGACTATGAGGATAATGTCTGAAAATAGAGATTTATGGAAAGGAAAGGCTCTGATCCCATTTTTTTATTCAGCTGATAGGTCCCATTGCTGGGCAAAAGCCTCCCCCTTATCTCTCCAACTACCTCTATCGCTTGCTAGCTGCTGCCAGCGCCTATCAAAGGCCGATAATTCGTCAGACCCCATATACAAATGGAAAGTTGATGATGAAATGTTTACTTACATAGAAAATGGATTTTTAGTTGCAAGACCAGTTACTAACCGAAATCTGCTCATCGGATGAATGCAGTTCCTATGTCTGTAAAAATGATATTTGCGGTTAAGCTTCATGGCATGGGTACTATAGTAATAGTCGCATGCCCTCACATCGGAGTTCGACAAGAGAAACATATCATGCCAGTTTCTCTTCCAAACCGACATCCAGTCCTTTCCTGTGATCTCTGTTTCCAAAACGTCTTGCTCGCTCATAATTGTACAAGAATGGTCGTAATACGACTCATGACATCCCGACTTGCCAATCATTTTGCCCTTAATTTCAAGGCACCTTATTTTTCACATCTTTTTAACAACTTCTAATTAAAAATCTCAGGTAATCATGCTATGATTTCAGTAAATGTTCAGTAATGTAAATGTTTATGTAATAATGTCTTAATCTTTAATGAAGATTGACATGTTTGTGACAGAGAACGTTCGATTTTACATTTTATTGTACCAATTTACTGATACCACAGAGATTCAAGGGAGTTTTTAGTTGACCCATCATAAGATTGGATCAAAGGCGGATCTAGGATTTTTTTCTGGGGGGGGGGGGCACAAGGACAGTGCGGACTATGCATGTCGCCCTGATGCTGTTGCCACCCGCCTTGAAACGAATCCTTAAGAGGCTCTGACTACGCGCCACTGCAGAAGGACCAGATGGGCAAAAAAATCAAGAAATAAACCTCAAGAAATAAATCAAGATTAATACTCAAGGCCCCACAGGCATAGAGCAACACGGACTCCATCCCACGGAAGCAGACGGACTTTGTTGCTCGAAGCCCACACGCACCAATTAATTTGCAGAGAGCCATTGTACAAGAATGCCCAAAACCAGGTGATATTAAATTTGTATGTGGATATTTGTTACACTGTTAACCCGTGTGGTTCCCGGGTTAGAATAGGACCACTCCATCTCATTCCATGGATGTCGTAAGAGGCGACTAAGGGAAATGCTTCCGATGGGCAGCAGCGTCGGAAGCTCACAAAGCCAAAAAAAATGCGCTCGCCAACCCGCCTGCCAAGCGTGGTGAGTATGGCAAATCCCCCCAAAATCTTGGGGGAGACCTTTATCCAGCAGTGGATATTTTGCGGTTGTAATGATGATTTGTTACACTGTAAAGTTCGTAGAATTTTCCGGAATAACTACAATACTTGTACTAAAATTAAGTATTATGTATTCTGTGGTACATATTACTTTTTATCCCGAAATTCCCACGGAAGCGGACCCCGTAGCTTTACACTATCAATAGGATAGGAAAGTTAGGTATGTATTCATTATATAGCTGTCTTTCTAAGCCCGGAGGCGGCGAAGCGCATCTTTGTTTTCATGAAAGTAAGTACTTACCACAGAAGTAAAATTTTTTTTTAGTACTTACGTACAAGTAAGTACATTACTTCCATGGTTGTTTTAAAAACCCGATGGAAAAAAATATTATTTTAAAACCATAGAAGTAGTAAGTTAAAACTCAGACAGAAACAGCACCTTTACTAAAAAAAAAAACTTTACTTTGACCAAAGAGTTTTGGATCATTTGCCCTTGCCCTAGTTGTCACCCTCTTTAGTATTCGACGAATAAATTAAATATGACACGATATTTCAATTTCTTGCTAGGCTACAATTTTGTGCAGAGCATCGAGATATTATTATACATGTGCAGAGTGCATTTAGGTAGTGATCTTTTTCTCTCTGCTACAAGCTACAATTTTATGCAGGGTGCATTACTTTTTGCCTGTCGTGTTCGTGTATCTGTTCGTTGTATCAATGTATTGGTCACTTCCAGAGGTAAAAAAAATAGTACGATAATGTCGCTTCAGTTGGTCAAAATAAAAAGATTTATTTTCCATAGATCGAGGGAGCTTGCGGGACCCAACAGGGGCGCCACGTCTACGAATGGAAATATTCTGTATCGAAGTTCCTGCGATCTTCTCTTGACGTACCTAGGTACCGAATTAGTATTCCACATTGGGGCACCCTTTTATATGGCACTTGAAGTATTCCTATTTATATATGTATGTATATGCCTGCCGTATTGCGGCAGGCGATGGCTCCTGTGAAAATATTAATAGGTAGGTGCCCAATGTGAAACTCGTCCATTCCAGGTTTTGTAAGAAGAGAAATGATTATTGGAAGAAGAGAAGTAGGAGATCAGGCGTCGATTGGCACAGTACTCACGCGCCGTGGCCATTGGACGCGCATGAGTACTGTGGTAGTAGACACTTGCTCCGCATGTACAACAATTTTGGAAGAAATCAACTGAAGAACCAAGTCGGATTTTTCCTCACGTCCAAGGGTTATTTATTTATTTAGCTGATCCTATCGGAGGTCCAAACTAGTTTGTTACCAATCGCAATCGTTTTTAAAACTAGCCGCGCCACGGGGCGAATTTCGGGATAAAAGTAGGTATTGTATGTGCTATTCCCGGCATTTTTCTATCCATTAGGTGGGTACCAAATTTCATCGAAATCCGTCATTGAGATATTATTATACAAGAAATCCGTCCGATTTTGCGTGAATAACAAACATCAAACTCACATTCCTGAAGGATCCAAACTTTCGCTTTTATACTAGCTTTTGCCCGTGGCATTTATAATATTAGTTAGGAATTCTATATTAATACAGTACATGGGGAGTAAAAATTGCATGATAATGAACAGTTTCCTCAGATTTCCTTGGTCATATTGTTCGTTCGTCATTTTTCTTAATAAAAAAAATATCTGGGTGAATTTCAACAAACGGTGATTTTTTTATGTTATCGGTGGATTTTTTTTGTTTTCCTTTTTTTATGTATTTTTGAGTTTTTATGTATTCCTTATGATATTATATATTTGCATTGTTTACGACAACAACGTATCAGTCATAACGAAGGAGAAAATTGAGATCAAATTTGGTTGCCACCGATTATGTAAATTGTCCACCGATTAGATTTTCTGTCCACCGAGTATACAATCTTATCCACCGATTTGAGACGGCTATCCACCGATTTGAGAAGATTATACACCGATATTAGATTCAATATTGGAAGGTGGCCTTCTAATATTGAAAACTGTTTTGTAATATATAAGAGCCTTATAGTATACTAATAGTACTTATAAATTATATATGGTAACCAATCAAGAAACTTAAAACATTTTTTTCCTTGATTGCTAACATACCTAAATGCAAAAACTTAATAAAATATTAGAAAAAAAAATTGAAATCACACCGATTTCATAAAACAAGCCACCGATAAGATAGAATTGCCCACCGATTTGATAAAGCAGTCCACCGATTTCAGATAACCGTGCTTCAAATTATAAATTTGACACCGATTACAGACATATGCCACTGATTCAAATTTTCTGGTGTTATCGGTGGATTTTATGAGATCGGTGGACAAAAATGTCCACCGATGCCACCGACTTCAGAACACCGAGGTCAGAAAAAATGCACTTTTTCAAAAATTAGAAGAGATGCATAATATGTACGTTATTTTCAATAACAGTTAATTAAACTTATACTCTAACTACATGTATTTGAATCCAACAACTATGACATAACTGCTTTTTAGACTAGATAAATCAGACCACCGATCATAGGAAAAAATTGTCCGGGAGAAACTGAAATGGCTTACTTACCTTATTGGCGCGAAAACGCGACGATCTGGCGCACGTCCGTCTTGCCTACGCTTTAGCACATAACTGACGTGAAACAAAATTAGGCGCGGGGATACCTTCGCGTTCTGATATGTCAAAATAAAAAGATTTATTTTCCATAGATCGAGGGAGCTTGCGGGACCCAACAGGGGCGCCACGTCTACGAATGGAAATATTGTGTATCGAAGTTGTGTATGTTGTGTGCGATCTTCTCTTGACGTACCTAGGTACCGAATTAGTATTCCACATTGGGGCACCCTTTTATATGGCACTTGAAGTATTCCTATTTATATATGTATGTATATGCCTGTAATTGTAATGTTAGGCCTAAATTACTTTTGCTCGGGTGTCTATTAAAATACAGATTTTTATCACATCGATTATCATGTCCCAGAAAACTAATCCACGTTTTTTAATATATTTTTTTCTTAAAACATCGAAAAACTTAT
This sequence comes from Ephestia elutella, assembly GCA_018467065.1. NCBI lineage: Eukaryota > Metazoa > Arthropoda > Insecta > Lepidoptera > Pyralidae > Ephestia > Ephestia elutella. The sequence goes on from CM031564.1 coordinate 2,111,722, forward strand.
TATCGCAGTTTCATAATATCGAACAACATTTCCTAAAAAAAACGTTATAAAATTTCTACTATTCCAAGAAAAACGATACTTATATCAAACTAACATTTCACACATGTATTAAGATATCGATGTAACCATTTATAATAACATGTTTCAATATGTAACGATGCGCATCATAACTTTTAATCGCAGTAACGTTTTATCGAACGCTGCATTCGCTTGTTGTTGCTTAAAACATGCAAAAAGGTATAGCAAGATTGAGGCATACAGCAAGCATGCATGCAGCAAGCACAACAAACACGTAGCAAGCATGCAGCAAGCATGCAGCAAGCATGCAAGCATGCAGCAAGCAAGTATTTCTGGGTGGCTCCACCAGAAGACTCGCTCCGTCGGCCCTTCGATTCATTCGGGCACTTAACCTCGTGCCCTCATTTTCTCAGGACCTCCTTCGCGAGCCTTCTGGTTCCGCGCGAAGGAATAACACTCTAGTATATGACAAAGTTGAGTCACGTGGAGTCGGGGTGCTCTGAGTCGGATTTGTGATCCATTTATAATTACTGGACTAGCTATAAATTTACTGTTGATCAATACAATACTACCAGATTAATCTATATCTATACATATAATAAAACAGTAAAAATATTTTGTCTGTACATTTAATATTTTTGACTGAAATGGATAGAGGGAGACCTAAAAAGAACAATAGAAAGCAAAAAAAATTTTTTGGAATTTCTTGTCTGTCTGTCTGTCTGTCTGTCTGTCTGTCTGTCTGTCTGTCTGTCTGTCTGTATGTATGTACGCGTTTCACGCAAAAACTACTGGACGGATTTGAATGAAACTTTTTTTGTTGTATAGCTATTAAGCCTGGGCAACATATAGGCTATAATTTACTGTTGATCAATACAATACTACCAGATTAATCTATCTATATAGGGTAACAGCTAATCTATAAGTAATATGGAAATGGTGCCTTAACAAAAATCGTTCAACCTGATGAGCATTTTCTGCCGACGAATAAAAATTGAAGATCTGGAACATCTGATGAAAAGCTCCAAGAGACCAGCTACACTATAACATATATGGAAATGGCGCCTTAGCAAAAATCGTTCAACCTGATGAGCATTTTCTGCTGACGTATAAAAATTGAAGATCTGGAACATCTGATGAAAAGCTCCAAGAGAGATTTTTCATCTAAGCGAAACTCACGCGGGCGAAGCCGCGGGCAAAAGCTAGTCTATCTATATAGGGTAACATAATAATGTAATATTTGATATTTCAAATATATTTCAAATTGAAACTTACGTGGAAATAAAATTATGGGTAACAAAACTTTGATGTTTCATTATTTCGATGAAATACATAAAATATGAAAAGAAATAACGATAGAGTGTGTTTGTACGTAATGAATAATCGTTTAAATGAAATTTCGATGTAAACAGATTAAAGGATTTGTTACATATTGTATTAAAATATCTGCGAATGGTTTATGGGACATGAAAATCGTTGAAGTAAATTGCGATAAAGTGATGGGTTCCCCTTTTGCTCACCGATCTCAGGACGTTATGTAAAACAATACGTTTGTACCTGTCAGCAAAAAACTTAGATAGTTATGTAAGAAAATATGCTTCATATTAATAATGGAACTCTCTCTCTCTCTCTCTCTCTCTCTCAGCCGAAAGACGTCCACTGCTGGACAAAGGCCTCCCCAAGGATTTCCATAACGACCGGTCCTGCGCTGCCCGCATCCATGCGCATCCCGCGACCTTCACCAGGTCGTCGGTCCACCGAGTGGAGGCCTGCCAACACTACGTTTTCCGGTTCGTGGTCGCCACTCGAGAACTTTTCTGCCCCAACGGCTATCTGTAATATAACGAATAACGAACATAATGGAACTAATATCCTATAAAAATGGATAAGTTTTAAACTGGATTTACGCATATTTGATAAATTATGAGCTTCTTTGTCTACAAGAACAGTAGAAGAACAGCCACCGATTACAGAAAATTTGGTGTTTATGTATATATTTCTACCCTCAAAAGTAGTCTCAAAAGAATTATATTTTGCCACAAACCAATAACTATCTTATCTTAACAAAAAAAAATAATTCGGTCCGCCATTTTAATGAGCGATTTTTCTGACAGCTAAATTAAGAAATAAAAATCAGTATAAAAAAGTCTCAACAGATAGCGTTTTATGAAAGCCGAGTCGTAATAATGGCTGAACCTATATGGTGCGCTTTTTCTTGTCAACCAGAGGCAGAAAAAAAATCACATAACAGTTTGACAGTTACACAAATCACAATATTGATACTTTTTAACAAAGAGTATATAATCACTACTTGCTTTTTAATATCTCGATGCTTTTTAGTTGTTTTTTTTTACTAAGTTTTATTTTAAAAAAATGCCAATCCCGTGAATTTTTAACTTTTTCTCTCGCCTTTTACTAAGCGCCATCTATGAAGTCATCTGGAACTATTTCTTTTTTTAATTTGTGTCACGGAAAATCTCTCACGAATTTCAAGAAGTAGGTAGGTACAATCGAAAAACTCGTTTGGGAAATTCACCCATCTGGCATGTCACTGTCAAAGTCAATTCTGTCATCAAGCAAGACGAACGATGCTCGGTCGGACGATGCAAGAGCGAAGCATTTAGATTTTTTCAATAAAAATAATACAATTTGCTTTTTGCTTTGCTTGCTTGCTTGTTTGTTGGTGAAAAAAGTTGTCATTGATTGTTGCCTACCTAATTTATTTTGTTCATTGAACTTATTTTGTAAAAATGCCTAAAAATATAACGAGTGAAGTGCGTGATATAATATTACGGGTAAAAGAATTTATGGACGAAGAAAAACGCATGCAAGTTCCAATAATCCCCCTCAGCAAAGTATACGTTCGTGTTTCGGCGGCTACAGGTAAGAGAAAGATGCTTAGGTGTTTATAGCTTATTAGTACATTTACTGAAGTTTTCCAAGACAGTAACTATATAATCAAATCACCATGCAGGCAGTGATTTTCATTCAGCTTTTGTTCATTTAGAAATCATAATATTCAGTAATATCCATCTATCCTTTAGCAACATTTAATATTTTACTATTCTAAACTACCTAAATATAATATTTCGACCTTAGACTGCGGTCAAAATGCGGCTTCATATTTTGACCACACGCCACCTTTTAGCAAAATTTTTATTTTGCCACCTTTTATTAAATTGTATCCATCTAAAAAATATAAATGTGAGACTTGTAATTTTCTAATCTAAATACCTATATAAATATACCTATATCTATCACAACTGTGTGAAAACACAGAGTAAACTTTTTCAATACAAGAATTTGCAAATGCTCTTCTGTTGGAGAATAAAAAAAAATTATTAAATATTTTTCCTTCTTCCTATTCCTGAGCTAGGTATGCTCTTTGTACACAACTGACCAAAAAAGGAGTGTTATGTTTTCAGGGTTCATGTATGTAATTTCTTTATTCCACTATTCCATTATTTTGATGTGAAAGGTATTGTTAAATTCTTTGCATAAGCCCAAATGACATAGGCTATGTAAGTTGTCAGTTGTATTTTTTATTTTTGAATAATTAGCTTGTTAATGTTATTGTATCAGCCTTAGTTACATTAAAAACTGGAGTACATTAAACAGGTTGTTTCATAGTGCAAAAACTTCCCATTTAGCATGGGAGTGCTGCTAGTATATCGGGCACTTTAGCCTTTATATTAATAACCACATTTGCTTATATTTTGTAAAATAATGTGACTGTCTGAATATTGTTTTTGTACTCCATATTTTTTTATTAAATTAATTCCTTCATTGTTTAACTAGCTTTTGCCCGAGGCTTCGCCCGTGGGAATTTCCCATGGGAAGAGTGTTTTTTTCGTGATGAAAGGTACCCTATGTCCTTCTCATTACTTCTTAACTATGTATGCAGAATTTCAGGAAGATTGGTTCAGTAGATAGCGTGAAAAGGTAACAAGAAATTAACAAACCCAATTTCACAATTATACATAAAAGTAGGAAGGGCCCACGCCGCCTAACGAACTTCCTACTTCTATGCAATTATAATTTAAGTTAGGATTTATTAAAGGCCTGCTGCAGCCCAGAGCACACTCCAATAGAAATAAATGTATAAAAATTATCCTAGTGATGCAATTTCTAAGTTTCTAAACCATGGACTAAATTTCATTGAAATCTTCAGTAGGTTATCCAAGATTGAGTAACTAATTAATACATAATATTTAACGGGGTTAAAAAGAAAGAAGGAAAAATGAGAAAGCAGTTTGTGAACTTTTTTTTCTTTTTGTATGCGATCAGACTTTTAGTGGATCTACTTCAAATTTCTCTTTATTTCTCAGAATCACAGGTTGGTGTGTTTGTGAACTAAATGCATTAACGTACATAAGAAATGCTAACAATAATATTTTAATTTTTCTAGGAGTATCCGAAAGAACAGTACTGAACATAGTGAAGGAAGCTCGACTCGTTGAACAAGGCCTTCTTGATCCTGAAACACTAAAAAAAGGCCCTAAGAAAAGGGTAAGAACCAAAGGCAAAATCGAAGTGGATGAATACGACCTGCAAGTTATCAGACGAAAAATACATGAATTCTATGCATTTAAAAAGGAAGTACCTACTATTAACAAGCTGCTTCAAATTCTAAAGGAGGAAATAAATTTCAAAGGCTCAAGAGAGACGTTACGCAAAATATTAAGGAAAAATGGATTCCAGTTTAGAAAAACTAAGAATAACAAAGAAAAAGAAGCGGTCCCAGAGCCCGCGCCTCCTGTACCTCCAATGGTACCCTACATACACTCTATGTTTAGTCACAAAAACATACAATCCTAGGCTAGACAAGTGATATGATAGTACATATATTGTATTCTGGTAGACGTGTAACCTCAAACAAGACTGTAATATGTCTCTTTCGGCATTTCTTGAGATCCCTACTGTTAAGTAGTTACGTGGCTTTCTCTTATTATTAAGTTAACATGTTTGTTTTTAAGTTGATACTTCCAATTACTAACCCATTTATCTTAAAATTTTAAGTTGCCGGATTAAATCATTTTAATGGTTAATGTTAAGGTAGACTTCGGAGCAATGCGGCTTGCGGCCTGCGTCATGCGTCACTTGCGGCCCATGCGGCCATGCGGCTGTGCTTTATATTAGAGAAGTGTATGAAACCCTTTCCGAGCGATGCGCGTACCGTCGCATGCGGCCGTGACGCATCGCTCGGAAAGGGTTTCATACACTCCTGTAATATAAAGTACAGCCGCATGGCCGCATGGGCCGCGAGTGACGCATGACGCAGGCCGCAGGCCGCAAGCCGCATTGCTCCGAAGTCTACCTTTAGTTATCTTGATTTACAAAAATTTTTAAAATAGCATTACGTATCTCGGTTATGTGGGTTTCTTTCTTAATTCACTATAAATATACCTTCTGTCTAATTCAAAAAAGTTAATAACACTTTGCAGGAAAGAAACATTCATATTTATTTAATAATATATTGTTTTGTAATCATTAACTAAACACAACTATTGTTTTGTTTATTTACAGATATAAAACATGTTAAAAATTATAGAACTACTTACTTATTTTACTTACTACTTATTGTCTCAAAATATTAGCAAAAAATATTTTTTTCTGAAACCTTACCTAATAGGGGAAATTCATAATCGGACCTATACTATACACACACTATTATATATGGAAGCTATGAGAGGAAAAAATATTAAAAAATTACTAGTGTTATTTGTATGAGTAAAATGCAATAAGTAAAATGGAAGTAGTGTTAGGTAAAAAATATTTAAAAGTTATGTTAAGTACCTATTCATAAATAAATAAGTGTAAATTAGGTATTCGATAATGGCATAGATTGGAATCATTTCGACAGATAACTTATGAATTATATAATGTGAAAATGGAAAGATGTATGTACAATTTTTTTGGGATGTCGATTTACAATTTATTTAGTGCTTTTAAGAATTTTTGACTCCTAAGAACGTCACCGCTTCACGTTCCATAATATTTTTATGCTTAAATATCTGATTTAACTTGTTAACAACTTATTGCTACTAGGATAATTTAAAATATTGCTGGTTGACCATTTTTTAGCAATTAAATCAATTCAAGTAGTTGTGTAATTAGTTGAAAAATACATATAATAGAACTGTAACTGGTCTATGTTTGTATATAGGAATATTTAAGAAAAAATGTATGAGGGCCAAAGAAGCCAAAATATTTTTTTAGGATTTCTGTCTGTATGAAATTTGATATAAACTGAAGGTTTGACTTAAAATCTGGAGTGTAGGTTTCATCTTCAGAACCTAAAATATAAACAATAGTAAATTCCGCGCTAACGAAGTCGCGGAAAAAAGGAGCTGAAAATATTTTATTTTAATTTTATGTTTCTAGAAAACATCATTGATATTGGCGCTAAGATTCATGAAAATAAGCCACTATTTGATCTTTTCTCAAGCTGCTTTATTAGTTTATATTTATAATTTAGATATCTTCTATGTAGATTAAATACTATTTAGTCCTTTTTTCTCATTTTTACATAGAATCACGTCTTTATCCCTTACAGGGTAGACAGAGCCAAGAGTCATGACATGATACTCGAAGGGCACACTTCATTTTTTCTTTTTACACGACTGGCCAAAAAAGGAGTGTTATGTTTTTAGGGTTCATGTATGTATGTAAGTTTCTTTAATTCCACCATAAGTCCTGAACAGCTTAACAGATTTTGACGTGAGAGGTATTTTTAGATTCCTTGCTCCGAGTGACATAGGCTATGAGAGTAGTCAGTCGTGTTTTTTATTTTTTATTAATTAGCTTGTTATTTTTTATGTTGCTTACTCCGATTTACGTCAACTGTGGAGTAAAGGTAGGTAAAGATGTATTTTTTTCTCTTGTTGACTTTGGATATATTGAGAATCTGCTATTTGAATAATCTTATATTTTAAGAATCTAATATTATGAGAGTAGAGGATCGTATCAAAACATTACAAGCAAACTAAACTCCATTTATTCTTACCAGTCCTATCATGTAAACAATCTTCACAGTACTTTTTGTTGAATTTTGTTGAAAATAAATCAAATATTAGTTCAAACCTAAACATTCTAAAGTAAAACATTTATTAACCACGAAATTAATTTCCTAAAAAGTCTATTTTAATTTATATTGTTGTAAAATCATAAAAAGACATGGTAAGATTGTTTACATGATAGGACTGGTAAGAATAAATGGAGTTTAGGTTCCTATGTTGAGATTGGTCGGCCAGCATGTAAAATATGCCTCCGGCTTTGTCCGCCATTATTTTTTTTTTAATTTTTATTTAGTGAAAATTGGCTGTTGGATAAAATATACAGGATAACACCATAGACGCGTAATTGCATAATGAGTGAGTCAAAATTGCAGTCAGAATCTACAAGGCAATATGATCCATAAGGATAAGCAATAAGGTCTTCGAGGCTGCACTTATAACTCTTGACTGTACAAGGTCATTTTAGACCCGAATTGATAGTTTCTGTGGAAGTTTGTAATTTTGTTACGACTTAAATAAATACGAAAGATTCTGAGACTATTCTTTTTTTTATTTTCTTGTTAGACTACCCTAAGTACAATGTGTAAAGGTGTTGCGAGGTGAACGTCAAGACGACGAATCACTTCTTGTTCTTCACTTAGCTTCCCCATTTTTTTTTGTAGGTACTAAGAGTTTAGTTCCCTTCTTCATCATCATCATCGTCAGCCTTCCATGATGATAGTTCCCTTAGTTTAGAAGAAATTAGGGATTCTTACTGATACCACAATTTTGACGAATCAAGACCACATAACTACTTATTTTGATGACTATGAAATTAGTACTCCCAGAAAATCATGAAACATTTTTTCAAATTCTTTAGCTTTAACGCTTGTCTAATTATGAATTGCGTTCATCTAGAGTTTGCATATGAAAACAAAGAAGTTTCGCAAAAGACTGAAGGGATTTGTACAGTTTTTAAATAAAATCACTATTATTACATAGTTCATTTACTTACAATCAACATTTCCAATAGAACTAAATATTTTCACTGTGATGCTTAAATTAAACTAGTAATAAACATTAACAACATTTGCCTAAATTAAGATCATTTGAAACTAACTAGTACTTTAATTAATATGTCTTTTTAATTTCTTAAATTTAAGACAACTGCTGATTTCAAAGATATTTTACATCGACTTGACAACTTATGAGTAGATATATAATAGTAGTAACATAGGTATAGATGTACTCACTATGCCTTCACAAGTAGACAATTTTATATACATGCATACCCAAGGGGCAAATCAGTATATTAATATGCTTCGCTGAATCATTTCAGCGAAGTTACTCCCAAAGACTTATGTTCATCAGGCTAGATCTAGATGCCACATCTTTACAACATATTTCATGTCCCTTTCCATTCTATAGACCCTGTCCTTTAGTGATAGGACCAATTTAATCCAATAATCGAAAAGGCTGTTAATGCCCTACGACGGCACGGCCGCTTTAAAATCTCACTTTTGTCTAGTTTCTTAAAGTGATACTCATATTATATTTAATTTTCTCTCATTATTCTAATATTAAGATCACAGACAAATATAGCTTGATTGCAACTTCTTCGTTAATATGTTAGATATATACTAAACAGAAAAGTTTAAAATACATTAGTTCTGAATAAAACACAGGAGAACCGCCGCAACCGCACAATATTTTGTTTTTGATGCCTGTAAAGAATCTCGCAATTGTAGAATCAAGTGACAATCACATTCGGAAGGCTTGCAAAAATAGAAAACAATCGACATTATTTAATTAGGTACACTTATTACGGTCCAGCCATCCTGACGGTCACAAACAGAGCAGAAAAAACGGTGTTTTCTGCTCTGTGGTCGCAAATCAAGAACCGTTTAGAGTTTGTACATTGCAGTGCACCAACCAGATGCACAAAGTTGCAAGCTAGAATTTGTCTGTGGTGGTATATCATTATGATTTATCAATCCCTGAGGTTTCCATTTATTGCTGGAAATATCACTATTCGTTAACGCTCCTCGTATTATTAACACGACTGCCCAGACATGTAGTTACGTGTTACATTTAACAGATTGCCATTACCTTTACGCAAAATATATAAATAGATGCCAAAATATTTTGCTTTAAGAATATTAGTGCGATAGCTGAGAGTACCTATCACAACGGAGCAGTCGTGTATTTTTTTTAAATTTAGTATTATAAAGCAACATTAAAACGCCTACCAATATAGTTATTTAAAAAAATGCAATGACAGGAATTATTTAGACGACATTTTGTAAAATTACAGATTCAAATAACAGGCAGTTTGTTAAATACAGGTGTTCTGTAACACAACAGCTGGATGAACCCATACATTTGAAATGAGAGCGACAGATTCGTGTAAAATTTTAATAATTAGATGTCACCAGTAACATAACACAAACTTTACTTGGGATTTCAATATACGATTCATTCCACTATGTATATTAATAGACATGTATGATAAAGTGCTTCGTATCACCAGTTTCTGATAAGTACCGAATACAAAATCCCCAGATATGAGTTAGATCATTTAGGCCAAGTATAAAAATATTTATTTAATATTGGTAATAAATAATGAAATATTTCCGTAAAATTAGGTTATTACCTGACACTACGCGGAATCCTCAAATCGGTAGTTATCAGTAACAAGAGAAACAAGACTAGATAAATTACTAGGATGCTAGTACAAGATTACTTATGCCTACTATGCCATGCATGATTTCTAGACGTTAAGGAGAATCGTCGTGACAAAACATATAACTACACAATGTACAACAAAATTCAAGATACGTGTAATCTATGTTATTAACTAAAATAGAACATCTATACACATAACAAAAAAAAGAATCAAGTACAACGAAGTAAAAGATGGCAATACTGAAAGATATGACGAAAATAACGTAATGCGATGTCACAATAGAGGGCCGGCCAAGGTATGAGAATTGTTAAAAATATGTAATTTTATGATAGAATATATATAATTAAACAAATTTTACGAGTTTATTCTCCTGAGCATATTTATTAGAGTTCAAACTTTTCGGGAAAGTCCAATTTCTACGCGTGACGTCAAATGAATGTACGTTTAGTTTTGGTATAGTCCAAACATCGCTTTAAAATGTTAATTGTTTTTTGCTATATCTTTGGAAATACTTTGTTTATTGATGTGATTATTTTACGAATGATTCTAGTATTGTGAGATATTTCAAAGCATAAAAAAAGGTTGTCCGGTCCCCTATTGATATTGAGACATTATGATAATAATTTGCTTATTTTATTAACGCTAATAAGATAACAATTATATATTGACTATGTTATACACTTTGCAAGGACAAAATACATACGATAGAACAATACTCCAACGCATTATGATAAATATAATCTTTATAATTTTAATAATACAAAAACATTTCAGTAATAAACTAAAATATTTTAATCGCAAAAAAACAATTGCAACTAAAAGTATGACAAACAATTCGATGTCTTTTAAAACGAAATTACAAAATATACATCATTTCTTACATATTTAACACTCTCTAGATTAAAGCTTTGCCATTAAGTGTCCTTTAAGAGACATTAAGGACCCTTCACAAGTGGAAAAATGGAGAAGAGAAAGTAAAGGCCCCGTCATGAGATCGTAGAAAATATCATGTTTTTCATACAAGATGTAAAAGTTTATTGATTTTAAACATCCAATAAGAATTCGTATATTTCTTTCTTGTAAGTACTAAACACCTAAAGTCCATTTATTCATAATAGTCCTATTATGTAAACAATCTTCACAGTACTTTTCGTTAATTTTTTTTGAAAATAAATCAAATATTATTTCAAACCTAAACATTCTAAAGTAAAACATTTAATAACCACTAAAGATATTTGCTAAAAAGTCTATTTTAATTTATATTGTTGTAAAATCATAAAAAGACATGGTAAGATTGTTTACATGATAGGACAATTATGAATAAATGGACTTTAGGTGTAGGTAAAGTAGCCGCCAGGAAGGCGTAGAGAATACGATCATGAAGTAATATAAGTGTAATATAAGATGATGTACGGCGGAGCCTATAGATATTAAAGTAGCATGATCTCAAGTGGCAGTTGACATCATGGCAAACAGTTTCTCGGAACAAAGCCCATGATACAAAAGCAGGCTAAGTGTCTTCAAAATTGGTGCTATAGCGTTCAAACATTCCACCAGATGCCAGCGCCTACGAGTGAGGTGCAGACATGTGACAGTATTGTATACTTCCCATCACGTGAAAAGGCCGCTGTGGTAGGATGAGGAGGGGGTGAAACTTGCGCATGGGTACGACTAACGAACCAATAGCGCGCGCTGGATGAGACCCGCCCGACCCCCGCTCACCGCATAGACCGATATATCGCCTACTGCGCAGCTTAACGCCAGCGGCCTTTTTACGTGACGGCAACGCCAATTAGTGAGAAAAAACGATTCATTCAACAAACATCGAAACTTTCGCATTTATAATTTTTGTGGAATGAGCGATGTTCCGAGACCTAAAAAAAAAAAACAAATAGTTCCAAATGACTTCATAGATGGCGCTTAGTAAAAGGCGAGTCCATGCAAAAAGCAAAAATGCATGGAATTGACATTTAAAAAAAAAACTAATAAAAAGTATACAATATGTTAGGTGATTTTTTTTTGCCACTGGTTAGCAATAAAAAGCGAACAATATAGGTAAAGTCAATTTATTCATAATTGTCCTATTATGTAAACAATCTTACCATGTCTTTTTATGATTTTACAACAATATAGATTAAAATAGACTTTTTAGAAAATTACTTTCGTGGTCAATAATTGTTTTACTTTAGAATGTTTAGGTTTGAATTAATATTTGATTTATTTTTAACAAAATTCAACAAAAAGGTCTGTGAAGATTGTTTACATAATAGGACTATTGTGAATAAATGGACCATACAGTAATTATTACGACTCAGCTTTCATAAAACGCCATCTATTAAAATTTTATTAGGTACATCGATTTTTTTTTCTTAATTTGACGTGTCACAAAATTTCCCATTCGTTTTTGTTCTTTTCGCATGACGAATTGGAAGCATAGAAAAAAATGATAACAAACAAATACGCGAATCATAACCTAGCTTCGCAATCTCTGGCCTTACGTTTGTGCATTTCCCATTCGGTCTATGGCCGACTTAACATAGGTCTTCTTCTTCTTCTTCCTTCTTTTCTTCATACGTCACCGGCTCGTAGGGAGATTCTTCGCCATTGCCATCGTGCTTCTGCAATTAAATGTTTAAGACTTATTAATTTGAAAAGTCGATTTTTAGATCCAATATGTCTGAGGAGCGGTGGTGACCTAGCGGTAGTGTGGCTGCAAAGGTTCCTGGTTCGAATCCTGCCCGTGCTACATGAGTTTGTATACCAATCTGACTCATGTACCTATGTTAGTTTTCATCGACCACCACTTGCTTCCGGTAAAGGAAAACATCATGAGGAAACGTGCAGCAGCTTCAAAAGTTGGGATACCTAGTCATAATGGTCGACAATGTTCGTGGCACTTTAAGAAGTTGCGAACTTGCCGAGATTATCGAAATGCTTCCTTTTTAGTAGATCGCGCTTATGATTGACAAATTGTGACACGTCGCTGCACGATTTGGTGCATTTTTTGACAATTTGAGCGTGAAAATTTAGCTAGTCAAATCAATCAAAATCAAAAATTATTTATTGAAACTTGGCCTTCAAAGACGGCTCTTTTTCACGTCGAAAACTAATTATTTAATCATAATATACTATTATGTCTCAAAGCTACAAACTACTAGCATTTCGGACCGACCATTGCCGAGAAGAAATGCCGAAAGAAACTCATGAAACAGTCTTGGTCGCCTAACATGCCAGAGAGGCTATTTATTAACTTTATACATACACTAGATTGTGTACAGTCAAAAATAAAATATAAGAAACAAATATAATATAATAAAACATGTTATGTTTGTGATCGAGTAACCACAATGAAATGGTTAAGAACAAAAAAATAAAATTCGAATCAGAATCGAGCAGACCAGTTCGCCCTGGCAACAAAATAGAAGATAATTTTTATTAGTATTGCATTTTTGAGTTATGAACTTTATACATTTACGTTGAACTATTTATCAAGGTCGAAAAAAAAATTTAAATGAATTTATCTTCTAGAAAATAATCTATCTTATAATAAGATTTTTCTATTAGGAGAGAAGTTAAGCGTTTTCTGAAGGTTTGTAGATTTTCTTTTTTTAATTCTCGCGGCAATTTATTAAATAGTTTAGGAGCCATACAGATAAAACTATTTTGCTTCATATCCGTTCTAGAAATTGGTACATAAAGTCGGTGATCATGTCTTAGATTTCTTTTTGTTTTATTTAATGACGATAGCGTCGCAAATTGGGAGTGATTTGACTTTACAAAACTAGCAGCCTATACACACAAGGATGGTAGTGTTAGTATACGAAACTTTCTGAAATATTGTTCACAGCTATCGGTACTTTTCAAGTTAAAGATTGCTCTCACACACCTTTTTTGCGCCTTAAATAATATATCTTTATTCACGGAGTTACCCCAGAAAATTAGACCGTGTCTTAGGATCGAGGAAACAAATCCGTTATAGGCTGCCAGTGCTGTGTTGACACTTGACACTTTTCGGAGGTTTTTGATGGCGTATGAAAAACTTTTTATTATGTATGTGCGAATATTGGCTGTGCCAATCACTGATACATCTATCTTGTCATTCGTTTCCATCTTGTTTATGAATTTTCGGCTGGCGCAGAAATCAATAGAATTTAGCCGGTATTATCACTCTATTAGAAAGGGATTCGAAACTCAATGCGAACTAATTAATAAACAACCTACCCTTAGTACTTAAACAAGAACTTAATAGCAGAAATATTAAGAAAAAATTAAAAATATATTTTATTGCGGGACGCGCGGCACAACTGAATAAATTTTGTACCCACCTTCATATTTTGTGCTCGACGATGAATGTCATGCCAGTGTACGTTTAATAAACCTATTATAACCATTTATTCATAATTGTCCTTATATGGAAACAATCTCCACAGTATTTTTTGTTGAAAATAAATCAAATATTAGTTCAAACCTAAACATTCTATAGGAAAACATTTATTAACCACCAAAGTAATTTCCTAAAAAGTCTATTTTAATTAACATTGTTGTAAAATCATAAAAAGACATGGTAAGATTGTTTACATGATAGGACAATCCTAACTAATATTATAAATTCGAAAGTGAGTTTGTTTGTTTATTTGTTTGTTGCCTCAATTGTTGAACCAATCTCCCTGAAATTTTACACACACTAAATTAGAAGTACGGAGAAGGGCATAGGGCACATTTCATCCTGGGAAAAAGCACTGTTCCCGTGGGAAATTCACGCGATCGAAGCCGCGGGCAAAAGCTAGTTATGAATAAATGGACTTTAATAACTTGGTTTTTGTACACTGTTAGCAGTTAAGTTTTGTGACAACACAATACAAGACAAGACAAAACAAGACGAGAATACCTTATTAGCACACACAACACAATATGTATTTTAATTAAATAAATAAACTTAGTATATAGACTCACCGATGCGTTTGCGCTGACATAGGACGGGGCAGCGTTTTCCCGCACAGCGGCCTTGGGCACGGGGTCAATGCCCTCCGGCAGTGGGATGGTAGTCGCCAGTCGCGCGTACTCCACGTCCATATTGCGGATGAAAGGCGACGCGAGCGCACGCCTCGCGGACTCGCGATCCTCCTCATCGTAAGCCTGTAGGAGTTGCTCGATCGTGTACATCTCGGACACTTCGCAACAGTTGCCCCATTCCTGCATGTCAATATTATTAGATACACAGTGAACTTAACATAACTAAAAAGGTAAATATACAAAGGCGGACTTATCCCATGAAGGGATCTCTTCCAGTCAACCAGCGATAGATTGAGAGGGATATATTTACTCAGTAAAAGGGTAGAAGTAAGTACGTACAAACAGAAGAAAGGGGTAAAGAGATTAGTATATATACATAAATAATATAATACTTATACAGGGTGTAAAATGACCTCTGACATAGCCGAAACCCAAGTAATCTCCTCATTAACATGAACATTTTTCCCCAAGAAACCATGCCTGGGAAATCAGTAGTTTCCGGGATAATGAGGTACAAAGATTGAAAATTTTCATATTTTTGCATATTTGTAAAATTTATCATGTTACGTCATTTCATACGAAGAAACCTCATTAAAATTTAGTTAATTTCGTAAAAGGTAGTTGATTTCTTACAACCATCCGGTTGTTTGATTATATAATTATTTATTAATTGTTTACCTTGTAAGCTTTCTCAGCGGCTACGGCGTCTCCCCTCGCCAGTTGCACCAGTACTATGGCGACGGTCAACCGACCCACCGCACCCGTGTTGCCGGCCTCCTGGTGGAACCCGATCTCGAGTCGGAGGCTGTCCACGGCCTGGTCGTACCTGAACAAATTTATTTATTACAATTCAATTATTTATGTAAGTAGTCGTATTCTTATATTTAACTAGCTTTTGCCCGCGGCTTCGCCCGCGTGAATTTCCCACGGGAACAGTGCTTTTTCCCGGGATAAAAAGTAGCCTATGTGCTATTCCAGGTCATTATCTACCTTTGTACCAAAGGGGTTTGGGTAAAAGTGGCATGATTTTCAAAACTTGCGGCCACCGATGAAAGTTGGTTCATTTAATAGAACATATTGAGACGATCATTTTTTTCTATGGCCGTTTTTGTCTAAAGTGTATCGGAGCTGAGATATTTGAAAACAAAAATCGGTAATATTACGCTATTTTAGAACATTATCTTCGATTTATTGTTATATAAACCCAACGCTACAACCATTATTATCAAAGAATTAATGCAGGTAGGTGGTAAACTAGGTGTATAATAACTATAGAGCGTCATAAGTACTTACGTAAGTAAAGCACCCACTGCCGCGGTCCCCATTTGGATGGGTGACCAAAGTGGCACAAAAAATGGCACAATGTCGAGTTCCACCGAGCTTCGGACAGCACGTTCAGTAATTCAATGTTCAGGGTACAATCATTAGATGCCTTCAAGCCGCCTAAAACATCTGACTATAATTCTAACGCTTCACATTCGGAATGCTTGGAAGGCAAATCCAAACAACAAAACAGTGAACTAAATAGGTACATTACTTAGTATAAATACAATGTAGTTCAAAGAAAATCATACAGTCTTCACAAGTTTCGTCATTTAGTGATATCTTTTTTATTTGTTTGCCCTGATGGTCATATTGTTGACGTTTATGGGTTGTATGAAGCCACTATTTCTGACGCTCGTATTTTATCTCAGATAATGACTAGTCAAACTGATCCATTTCATTGGGATTTTCATGAAAATGATGTTCTCATCTTAGATAGAGGTTTCCGAGATTGCATTGAAGAAGTAGAGTCTTATGGATACACAACATATATGCCAAGCTCAAAAGACGCAAACGAAAACCAGCTCAGTGTGCGACAAGCCAATGATTCCAGGAAAGTCACTTTATGACGTTGGGTAGTAGAAACTGTAAATGGAAGATTAAAAAATCAATTTCGGCAATTGCGTCATCAATTTTTTTATTTAGCTGCACCGCATTTACTAGAAGAGATAAAAATTGCAGCGGCATTATTAAATGCCTATGGTGTACCTTTAACCGACCATCGCTTAGTAAATGAAATTATAGATAAAATAGCGCGAAGTGACGATGACAGGAACCGACTCAGTGAGTATGTTTTAGAAAATAATCTCAACCGTAGATAGGCTCGTTTTGAGTCCATAGATGCAGCCTCATTAGGTCTTAATGAGTTCCCCATTTTAAGTATGGACGAACTTATTATTTATGCGCTAGGGACTTACCAAATACTGCAAGCTCGAAGCTATTATGGCATATCAAAAACGGATCATATATAATTGAAATGATCCGTGGCTGCTGAGAGGTAGAATTCAATCGCGACATATGAATAACAGAGTTTATTATGTATATATTTTAGTAGAGAGAGAATTACAGGGAATAGACGCCATCTTAGGGCATTATTGCTCATGTATCGTCGGAAAACGGACCTTGGGCTGTTGTTCCCATATTATGTCTATTATTTGGTTCCTGGGGTGGGGCAGATAGCAAGATGATCTGTCTCCCCCAGCCCAGTTCTTAGATAATATCATAATACGACATGACCAAGAAAATGAAAGATATGATGACCGAGAAAGTGACTGATACAAATGTTTTACTTGTACCTTATTATATCATCTTAATATTTGTATATATTAAGTATGTAATAAATGATTAATTTAATATTTTTCTTGCATTTTATTTATGTTTCCCTTCTATAAATGACATGAGAGATCCTCAACAGCTTGACTGCCCACAGAAAAATAAGACCTCAGTCTGAGGCCTATTGTCAGTTACCTTATACATACATATAATGTTCTACGGAACTATCACGCGTTGCGGCGTGACGGGTATTTGTCCCGAACCTCGTTTCACGTCCTGCAGCGTGATGGGCAGGATCAAATTATTAATAGAAAGCATATTTACCATAAAACGTGACTTATTACGTATACTTAGATGACGTAATTGTCATATATTTTTATTTATTTTTGGAACCCGATATCTTGGCTTCGATATAGTTTACATCAAAAATCTTTTTTTGGTTGTCATTCTTAATTATAGGACTATTTTTAGAAAGTAAATTCGTTAGTGGCCGCTGAAAAAAAAATCATGCCAAGTCCCGAATAAAATTACCCAAACCCCTTTCGTCGAAATCCGTCCAGTAGATTTTGCGTGATTGAGTAACAAACATCCTCACAAACTCACAAACTCACAAATTCACAAACTCACATCCAAACTTTCGCATTTATAATATTAGTATGGATTGTAACACACGCCTTAAGGAGAAGTACCACCCCCACCACCTTGATGGTTGGTGTTCAACCACTGCCCGTTTTTCGCGCAGCTTTTTATTGCGCTGCACTAAGCTGTGGAATAAGCTTCCCTTAGCGGTGTTCCCGAATAGATTCGACATTGGGACTTTCAAGAAAAGAGCCTATCGCTTTCTCAAAGAGTCGGCAACGCATCAGTGACCTTTTTAGGGTCGTTGGTGTCTATGGACTGCGGTGATTGCTTACCATCAGGCAACCCGCATGCTCGTTTGCCTACTATTCTATAAAAAAAAAAAAAAAACAATTAAGGACCCTTTCGGGCGCAGTAAATTTAATTTACATAAAAGCTCAATTCAAATAAACAAACACATTCAATTCAATTCCTATAGTATATTCATTCTAGATTTCAATATATGGAAAATTTGGCAAAATTATTTATTAAGCTTTATTGTATCTGCGTTATGCCTATGTATGAGTACATTAAAAAACACTACCCTCCCCCGCCCCCCGCCGTTGGCGTCCCCCCTTCCCCCCTTGAAACGTGTCCCGTTTTACATTTTTTTTTAATTCTTAGGATAACTATACAAGTTAGGGCAAAATGATCAAAGGCTAAATCATTTATCAGTAAATTACCTACAAATAAGTTCTTGCATTAATTTTGATACGAGTCATAGTTTCAAAGCTATGGTGCGTCAAAAATGATTGAAAATTTATACCCAGCGAAAAATAACATCATCAGTTCATGCAAATGGTGCAATAAAGTGTTGATCTATCTATCTATCTAATCACAATTTAAATAATACCCAGAATACTAAGGCTGGATAAAGAATAATAAATTTTTATGACACATATACACCGCAGAATCACCAGCTCCACAGTCGATACTGAAAATTGTGTCATGTATAGCTACGAAAAAGCGTGTGAAAACATATGTGGATGAGTCAAAGCTGAATTGAGTTGCTCCACCATGTGTATACATTGTCAGGGGGCCTTGGTTGCTTCAGCAAAACTGTAGAAGATAATGTTGACGATACTAATTTGTTTCAAATAATAAATTTAATCTAATCTCCTTCGTTGTAAAAAATAATATGTATGTAAAACATAATTGTTCCTTCTGAAACAAGATTTATTTTTGCTAAAGTGCTGATTTTTAGTAAACTTTGACACACCATAGCTTTGAAACTATAACTCATATCAAAATAAATGTAAGTAATAAACTAAAATGAATAGACTACTATAATATATTATTCTATTTATAAATTAGATTTTATTTTATTACTCTTTATATCTATTTTATATCTTTATATTTATATTACTAGCTTTTGCCCGCGACTTCACCCACGTGAATTTCCCTTCCCACGGGAACAGTGTTTTTTCCCAGGATGAAAGGTACCCTATGTCCTTCTCAGTACTTCTGACTATTTGTATGCGAAATTTCAGAAAGATTGGTTCAGTAGATAAAGCGTGAAGAGGTAACAAACAAACAAATAAATAAACCAACAAACAAACTCACTTTCGCATTTATAATATTAGTTAGGATTAGCTTTTGCCCGCGGCTTCGCCCGCGTGAATTTCCCTTTCCACGGGAACTGTTTTTTTTTCAGGATGAAAGGTACCCTATGTTCTTCTCAGTACTTCTAACTATGTGTATGCGAAATTTCAGGAAGATCAGTTCGGTAGATACAGCGTGAAGAGGTAACAAACAAACAAATAAACTCACTTTCTCATTTATAATATTAGTTAGGATTTAATGGCGAACCAAAGGGGAGGCCTTTGCCCATCAGTGGGACAGAGGCTAATAAAACTGAACAGGAGCTGATTTAGGTGAAAAGTCATAAATATGTATAAACTAGCTTTTGCCCGCGGCTTCGCCCGCGTCAATTTCCCATTCCCACGGGAACAGTGCTTTTTCCCGGGATGAAAGGTATCCTATGTCCTTCTCCGTACTACCAGCTATGTGTATGCAAAATTTCACGAAGATTGGTTCAGTAGATAAAGCGTGAAGAGGTAACAAACAAACAAACAAACCAACAAACAAACTCACTTTCGCATTTCTAATATTAGTTAGGATATATGTATACGGACAAATCACACAGCAGAAAACCAGTGCTTTGCTCATCACAGCGGTGAGCAAAGATTTTCACTGAGCTATGGCCTTTTTGAATTGCTGCAGCGCACACTTGCTGTCTCTGTGTGTATAAGTTTTAGTTTTTGCCTATATAATGTAACTTCTTATAAGCATATGTGTGCTAAGCTAATTCAAATAAACATTTTTCATTTTTTCATTTCACAAATTGAGTTAGCCCCAAAGTAAGTTCGAGACTTGTATTATGGAATACTAACTCAATACATATTTATAGATAAACATCCAAGACCCGGGTCAATTTGAAAAAAATATTGATCCGCCCGGGGATCGAACCCAGGACTGGTGTGACAAAATCAAATCAATCAATTTTGATTTTGGCGGTAATTTTTATCCCAAAATTCTAGAACAAGGGCAAAAACAATGAAAAATACTCACATCTGAAGGCGGACGAGTATCCTAGAAGACTTGCTTATGTACTCGGACCCTTGGTGCTGGCTGCTTTCCGTCTGCAATCAATAATAAACAATCACTATGGCATAGACATAGAAATAAAAATCATTCTTTAATAGACATATAAACTTGACTGTCAAATGAAGCCCAAAAACGTTCATAATAGTATGTTCCAAATTCAAATTATTTTACAGATTGCTATACAAAAAAGAACAAACCACGAAAAATGTCAAACTTGACAAAAATTCACAGAAGATATTTACCTATCCTTCACCAACATATGCAAAAACCATATCTGACATCCCGCTTCCTCAGCTGTATGTCTCTAAGTAAACTTTAAAAAAATTCTTCTAGCTCTATGCCCTATAGTTATATCCTCAAACCGGTGTCATCCCGAAAACCTTACATGACAGTTTGAAAATCCTACTGTTAGCCATGAAGTTGGTGTGTGTGCGCGACTCATATTACCTAAGGGACTCTATACCATGAGCTATGCACTTCAGTCGTCATCGGTTCCCTGTAGCGTGCGTGACGTTTTCGTGTATTACATTTAATTATACAGAGTTGTCGGAACATTTTGTGTCTATTATTATTTTCGCTATTACTACAGATACATCCTCATATTTATTTTAATGCAGAAAGTTGTGCATGCAACTCTAACATAACCATAATGCAAAGATTGCAAAATGGCATCATAAGAAATATAGCCAAGACCCCATTGTCCAGAACTAATATCGAAATTCATAATGCTTTGCAAATCAACACTGTTATGTAAAAGATCCTCATGCAAACTGAACAACATTAAAGTTAAAGGCTAAAGCGACACGAAAATCAGAATCTAAATTAGTAGCTTTTGCCTGCGATTCGCCCGCTTAAATTTTCACGAAATAACCCCAAAAAATTTTACGGGTATCTACCCTATATTTAATTTAGTTTGTAATGCTGCAACATGTGATTTATGTACTCGTATCTGTCTAGTTAAGGAGGAGCGGGGTCTCCTAACACAGGCTCATTGATGTCTAAAAGGAGTCGCCATCCATTATATGTAAAACTATAATTTGTTACTGCAAAAAAATACATTTTTATTATTTTTATAAAGGCAGCTAGATGGGTCGACGATGTTAAAAATATTGCTGGCAACAACTGGAGTAGGATCGCCCAGGACCAAGAAGGTTGGCATAGACAGAAGGAGGCCTATACCCAGCAGTGGGTCACGGAAGGCTGTGGATGAGACATTGAGAAAGGCAGCGAAGAAGTGGGCTACAAACCGAGGAGACGTCCGCAGCCATCTGGTACAGCTTGACAGCCAGCTGGGGACTGTTCTCCTCGATGATCTTAGCAGCTTTGTCCAGCACACTGGCCCCGGAGTCGCCTGAGCCATGCTGCTGATACAGCTTGGAGGATTCCATAGCCAAGTTGTAGATCTGCAATGAGAATCTGGTTAGAACTACTACCAGAGCCTATGTACAGTCAGCGGAAATACCTGAGATAGGAGTCAGCTGAGATAGCAGCCTGCAGCTGACTGTACATGGTTCTTACAGTAGTATACTGGTCTCAATTAATATAGCCACTCCGACTAGAAAAGAAGACAGTAGTATTGAAGCAGTGGTGGCCAAGTGGTAATGACATGACGCCCGCCTGAGGTCGGATAGGACCCAGGTTCAAATCCTACTTGTGTCACAGAGTTTGTAGACCAATCTCGACTCATGTATGGTAGTTTTCTCATAGACCACCACCTGCTTCCGGTGAAGAAAAACATCGTGAGGAAACCTGCACATTGGCTGACTGTTTAGTTTACCAGTGTGTATACGGCTACTGCCACTAGATGGCGGTAGTCGTAAAAGTCATGTCAGATGCTGACTTGAATTAAATCTGACACCAGTGTTAGTAATAATACACTCGATAAGAAGACAGTAGTATTCATCGAACAAGTCCACACGGGGCAATCGTGAAGGGTGTAAGTGGAGCGCGAGGGACGGGGTGAATCCCCACTACAAAAATCTTCGATCCCCATTCCAGTTAAAGTATGATCTTTTTCAGATTGACTTGAGTCTTGGATGTTTATATATATATATGTTTTTGTTATAAAATAATAAAATATAGTATCGTTGAGTTAGCATCCATAACACAAGTCTCGAACTTACTTTGGAGCAATCTTACTTAGAACTCAATCTGAGTGATTTGACCATATATAATTATTTAATTTATACCTCTTCAGAGCTGGCGGTCTCCTTGCAGACAAGAATGGCGTTTTCCAAAGACTTGGCGGCGAAGAAGAACGCCCGGCTCCTCGTGTAATACTCTGAGGCCTTCAGGTGGCACTCCTTGGCCATCTTCAAGTCTCGTGCGATGCGGTAACATTGCGCTGCAATAAAACGTACATGTGTTTTTAAATTATTTACATTGATCATTGTATAAATGGTATTTACAAATAGATTTTTTTTCCTAGCTATTTGTGTCTGTTGGGCAAAAGCCTTCCATCTTGAGTGAGGAATTTCCAAAGTTCCTCTTCTACATTCAGAAGTTTCATCTTGTGTTGAAATACTAATGAAGTCAGTGATCAAAGTCTTAATTTTACAGTTACATAGATATCTCTATAAACTGTAACTGGTCTATGTCTATTTATATAACAGTTATTTTAGAAAAAAATATATATAGTATAGAGTCACGGCCAAATGCTGGTAACTATAAAACCAATAATATATTATAAATATCAACCTGCTTGGCTGTATTCATCGGCAGCTGCATCAAAGTCTGGTTTCCATTTGAGTAGGGATGTTTTTAAGCTGAAAAAAAAAGTTTTTTTTATTTTTATTATATTTCTTCAGGTACATCAATACATTTAATAAAACTGTAACTGGTCTGGACGAAATTTGATGCGGTTTTCAGTGGTATTGTTGAATGTCCAACTTAAAATCTGGCATAGGTACATATATATCAATCAGTTCATAGCAGAAAACCATGCTTTGCTCATCACAGCGGTGAGCAAAGATTTACACTGAGCTATGGCCTTTTTTTATTGCTGCAGCGCACACTTGCTGTGTCTGTATGTATAAGTTTTAGTTTTAGCCTATATAATGTACTCCTTATAAGCATGTGTGCTAAGCTTATTCAAATAAACATTTTTCATTTCATTTCATTCCATTTATATACAAACAATAATAAAACACGCAGTTACGCACGGATGAAAGTCGCGGGTACAGGCTAGTCAATAATATAAACACAAAAATTTACATTAATCATATTAAAATCTTATTACATTAATACATACACAACATTGCATTTGAATGTTTTCTATTTTTTTTTAAGTCATCATCATCAGCTATATATATGTTTGTTTGGTTATGCTAATAAGCGCATAAAACACTCTGAAACTACTGGTCCAAATTGGAGATTATTTCTGTCATGAGAAAGGTTATATGCTATCCAGATTCCCGCAATTCCCACGGGAGTGCAGTCGCAGCTAAGGCACAGCTAGTCACTGATAAATAGGTAAATAGGAAAACAATTTAATTTAATAACAAAAGTATATGTAGGCATATTTGATTATGGTATGTATCTAAAATTTATTTTTAATAGTCATCAGGTAAGAGCGGGGAACTCTGCCACAGGCTTTTTGCTTAAAAGAGTTCACCGGCCTCCTATTATTAAATAACAATACGTTTTTGGGAATAAATAAATAATTTTTATTCATTTTATATACTTTTGTTATCATTATTTTTTAAATAGACACATTTTATGTATGAACAATCGCGAGCATTAATATGTAAGCATTTCGCTCCTTAAGACATTGCGATAAGGTCTAAAACTGAATAAAATAAAAAAATATATTTTTAGGAACTAAGATCCATATGGGATACTATAGTCGCTTACTGTAACCTATAATGCAAACGATTTTAGTGCAGCATTCACTATCATTTAGATTATTTATTTTGAATGGTACTACCATTCTATAAAAAAAAAATAGCAGTAGTTGTAAAAGCCATGTCAGATATTGTGCACTACTATTGTAGATCTTTATCTTTCAACAGGTATGCATCGCTAATACGGGTGCATCGGCACAGGGCGGGCGCTTCATAGAAACGGCGCGTCAAATATACCTACTACTACTACAAATGAAACTGTATATTCGTGAACACGTCAGTAACACGTCAATATGTGCGTTTTCATAGTCATAACGTCCCAATACACAAAAGAACGGGGGAGAAGTGCGGGGAGTGCGGGGTGGCGCCATATTGCGGGAGGGGCAGGGTTTCCGTTCTGTGCGTAGTACTTATATTAATTCTGTGGCATCGGTCAACGCGCCATAGCTAAATTGTATTTGTCAATGACTTGTGGAAGATTACTAGGAATGTGTGCGATTTTTACCCACAATTTTTGATAAAAATGAAAAAAATAGGTACCTGTTCTACTATTGTTCAACGCGTGACTAAAGAAGTGTTAAGGTGACTTGGATAGTCTTCAGTATTAGTAATAACACACTTGATAAGAAGTATGGTTTATAGTCAATAAGGACATCATATCCATGCACAACAGGGGCAGTACACTAGTTATGTGTGTGTAATAAATTTTTATGTATGCCTTGGATATTAGAATTAATTGGAACATATATTATGGGGTATGTACTATACATTTCAAAATCATAAAAAAATTTGCATAGCATTACATTAAATAATTAAAAAAACTGTAGAATCGCAGCAGCTACAAAAAATTGACAAAATAAATAAAGTACATATATGATCCCAATTTTTTAAAAAAGAATCTGGTTATTCCTTGTATCATATATCCTAATCCTAACTAATATTATAAATACGAAAGTGAGTTTGTTTGTTTGTTACCTCTTCATGCTTTATCTATTGAACCAATCTTCCTGAAATTTCGCATACGCATAGCTGGAAGTACAGAGAAGGACATAAGGTACCTTTCATCCCGGGAAAAAGCACTGTTCCCGTGGGAAATTCACGCGGGCGAAAGCTAGTAGGATATATAGAATCACTTCTTTATCCCTTACAGACAAAGCCAAGAGTCGTGAGACTAAAACTATATGTATATAAAGGCCACTTAAACTATATGTATACCATTCCATTAACATCGGATCATTCTCATTAGTTCCATTGCAAGGAATGCCTAGTTCCATGAAGATACAACTGCAATTTTTTTGTTGCACTAGTACCATAATCAATCCTACTATCCTACTTCCTACTAATAACATAAATGTGAAAGTTTGGATGTGAGTTTGTGAATTTGTGAGGATGTTTGTTACTCAGTCACTCAAAATCTACTGGACGGATTTCAATAAAATTTGGTATACGGGTAGACAAATGCCGGGAATAGCACATAGGGTACTTTTTATCCCGAAATTCCTGCAGGAGCAAAGCTCCGGTGCGCTGCAATTATTTACATAAATGGAAGTTGTGCAAAAAATCTCTCTATAGTACTGTCATGGAACTAATGTGAAATATCTTTCACAACATAGCAATTCATGCTAATTGTAACTAAAAATAGATGATGACTAAAAACAACTGTTTTCCATAAGCGTAAGATATTAGGCCATCTCCTAAAAAATGGGTTTTTCGAAATCCTAACAGACACACCCTTGTAAAAAGCAAGCTGAAAAATTTAATTAGCAAGCAAAGTGTAAATATATTTCAACTAGTGTAAAGTCATTGAAATTGACATTAGAAATGACTAAAAAAGAAATCCACTGCTGGAAATAAGCTTCTTCCAAAAACTTCCATTTTAGACAGTACCTTATGGGTACACAACTCATACAAGACTACAAAAATCGAAGAAAGATACAAGACTGATTCATTCAATAAGTCTTGACATTACGAGGGTATTTGATTTATCATTTGAAACAACGAATATGGAACAATTTGAAACAACGAATATGGAACAACGCATTAGCATCAACGGCGCAAGCAATTGAATTAAAAAGTGTAAATAATCGTAACTTTCGCAGTAAGAGAGGCATGCAGTAAACTTGCTGACTGACTATAATTAAAATCTCCATCTGTCTGTAGACTTTTAGACAATAGGTACCTACTTGTCCATCCAAGAATTTGTTCTTTACTTACAATTTCTCGGCAGCTTTGCAGTGTTCTTGAGCTTCATGTAGTTTAGCAGACATGATGAAACGTTATAAATTACAAGTCCTAAGGATGGAATACAATAAACTACGTTAGAGAAAAGATGAAGAAAATCAATAGCGATCAGGGATCCGGATATGTACCAGCAAAGATTCCAGTGAGTGATTCCAGTTTGTGTCAATGTCAAAGAGTAGTATATATGTGTCACACACAAACCAAAGAGCAAAGAGCAGTGTGACCGTTTTAAAATTTGACAATGACAAAATACCAAAATATTGTGCTGTGCTGCCAGTACTAAAAAATACCTAAAATGTACCCACAGAAATATTTTTTTTTGTATAGCCTGAGGAGCCAGAAATTTAGAGATTTTTATTTGAAGTTTGTTTTAAGCGTATGTAATACTTATATTTCTGGTAGAATAAAGGCTTTTTTATTTTATTATTATTTTATTATAGCCTGAGGAATATAAAAACCCTCGTCATGTTGCGGAAAAGCAATAGAACTAATTTCTTACACTGGCAACTAATTTAAAAACCTCTCTGTCATGTGTTCTATTGTCAAAGTTTGAAAGGGCATGTTGTATAGCAGGCCAGCCTGGCGCAACTCCAAAGAAAAAAAACGATCGTATGAAAACGGGAGCGAATTTTTAATACGTCTATGTTCGAAAGATTATTCATACCTACAAAGCAGTGAACAATTGACGGCATTCAATTTTTATCGCATTATACTACTTCACCGCCATCTTAGACCGCCATGCTATAACATTGACGTTTCTCTATTGTTGTTTGTGTGGTTTTCTGAAAAGATCGCTAAATATTAATTATTATTCTGTGCTCTTTTTTAAAGCAATCTGCCTAATTTTCTTAAAATTTTATAGCGTCTAGGGGTAGAAATACAAATATAAAGCAAATATGAGCGGATTGAACAGGAAAAAGTGCGAAATTTGTAAAATAAAAACGTATCGAATGGACGGTCAAAAAGAATTTTCATGGCAAAATTTCCATTAGAAGAAGATCGGTAAGTACAAAATCTATATTATTATCGTGGATATAACTACGTTGGTCATAAATTTCATTGTAAATTAGATAAACGGGTAAATTAAAAGGTATAACCTTAGTTGCATGTAAACAATAGTGCTGATAAGTATAGTGTTTGTAAATTTTATCGATAATTTTTCGTTTCAAATTAAAATATAAAAAAAATCTTAAGAATGGTTTATAATTTAATCTATTGAAGGAAAAGCTTATTAGGTATATTGATATATGTATACAAAACGGTGTATTAGAAGGATAAATGTTTTTGGCTTGGCAAATCCTCTTAATAATCGTGACTACTTTTAAGGTACCCCTAAGTTTATGTTCAGATCATAACTAATTAATATGTACAATACAGAACATGCATACAAATTTTAATCTAGTCTTATTTTCAGCTGTAGGCAATGGGTAGCAGCTACCGGAAACAAAAATTTGATTAATGTGCCAATTGAAAAATTGAACCAATTAAAATATGTATGTGGCAAGCATTTTCTTACAAAAGATTTCAAGAATAAGAAAATGCAGTTTAAGAAAAATACTGTTCCATGTATTGATGACCTGTTCCTCAGCTTTCCATTACATATCTAACATATGAAAAGGAAAAATGTTTTGGATGATCATAATTACTACAGCCACACTGTTAGGGGTTAGTAAATTATATTTGTTTTATTATTTTATTTTATTGGATGTCACTCTGCAAATTCATTTTCTTATGTGTTGCAGAATCTTCAACTTCAGAATTTTCAATTGAGTGTGACTCTAAAAGAAAAAGGACACGTAGTCCACGTAAGCACTTTTTACATATTAAAGTACGGGTATATTGTACCTTTGCCCAGCAGTGGAATACAAAAGGTTGGGAAAAAGTATATTGTAATAATTACGTATGTACAATGTTAACTTTGCAGAACTTGCCAAATTTACTAAACAAATTGATTGTGTTGCAGAGACTTCAACTTCTTGACTCCATAAGTAAAAAATCACATAGTCCAAGTAAGTATTTTCATATATTAAAGTATATTGTATTAATAACATGTTCTGCAATATTAACTTCGCATAATCAGCCACTTACCTACTCTGTAATTTTATTCTATTTCAGAACCTTTAACTTCTATAGAAAATTTTACTGTGAGTGACACTAAAAGAAAAAGATCACATAGTCCAAGTAAGCATTTTTATATATTGAAGTATTAGGTATTAGTCGTATTTCCTCATGACTGAGGGTCGTGGTCATTATATGGAATGAAACACACACAACGACTTTCTTGGCAATTTTAATGGAGTGGTTTGCCATTGCCTTCTCCATTTCACACACTAGTTGATAATCATCAACACAGAGTGCAGGTTTCCTCACGATGTTTTCCTTCACCGGAAGCAAGTGGTGGTCGATGAAAACTACCATACATGAGTCAGATTGGTGTACAAACTAATGTAGCCCGGGCAGGATTCGAACCTGGGATTTTGCATCCACAGGCGGGCGCTCTACCACTCGCCACCACCATATTGAAGTACATTGTCATAATTACATTTATTGTAATACTAGCTTTTGCCCGCGGCTTCGACCGAAAAAAGTACAAGAAAAATAACCAGTACTCATAACGGAAAAGGTTTTTAACTATTTAATAGTTATGTTTTTTTTTTGTGTTGCAGAACTTCTAACCTGGAGCACAGCCTGGAGTTAAGGAATTGTCATTTTTCGTCTATAAAAACATGTAAAAGAAATATACTTTGAAAGACATAAAACTGGTGTTCATTAATTCCTCCCAAAATAAAACTGTGGGCGTGGGTCACTATTAGATCACCTACCTACTACCTACGGTCGGCAAATGCTGATATCGACCTACCTACCTACCTACGATAAACGGTCGATAAATACTAATACCGATAAGTCGATAATAAGTGTGATGTACCACATCCCTATTTTTTTTTCTTGATGTTGGCACAATGTTAAGCATTTGTGGCCTTCATATTGGCGGCCCTGTTTCGCTCCCGTTTCATAGTCCATTTTTTTGTATGGGAGTCCCGACTCTTAAAACGTAGTGATTATATACTCTTTGTAGCAGGCTATATCACGAGCAGTTCCCCAAAAATCAGAAATAATATCAAAAACCTATTATGTAAGACCATCATATATTTGTTTTTTCGTTATCTTGTTATGGTACAAAAATACATTTAATATCGCTTAATATCGTATAATGGCGATATATCAGATACATGCTCGATATTTTCATTATATTTTAGAAAATTAATTAAAGTTAATGTTCCAAACACATGTTACTTGCAATATTACAAAAACATATGTGTATTTCACATAAATAGATGAATAATATATAAAATAAATAATTATTTCCCGCGGGCACGTATGTAATAAAAGTACATTTTTGAACGGTTCATTTGACAGTACCGGAAATCGGTACTGTCCAAGGAAGTTATATCCCATGGAAGCGAAATAACGTTCAAGTATGCGTGGCGATTCCCCCACTCTTTCGGCGCTTAAAATGGCTGCCGCTAGTGGCGGGCACTATCGATAAACTTTATCGTTGAAAACTTTCGGGCAACGATACTTATTGCATAAAAAAATCGTACATTGTCCCCGACTCCAAAAACACGTAACACTGTATATTGATGATAGTTATTTATTTTTTAAGCAACGATAGGTATATTCTTTATACATAAATTTAGTATTACAATTTCAATATCACACTAATATTGTAAAGAGAAAGCAGTTTGTTTTTTTTTTTTGTTAGGGGTAATTCGGAACTACTAAACCTACTACCTAAATAAGAGAGTAGTTCGTATTCGTAGTAGTTCTTATTCTTTATAGTTGAGTAAACTACTCGCCTTGTACGTACTGGTATCTGTGGTTGGCACAAGTTTGGGGGTAATCTTCGGAACTACTAAATCTACTACCTAAATAAGCGAGTAGTTCGTATTTGTAGTAGTTCTTATTCTTTATATATGTTACTGTAAAAGCTCTAACTACGGTAAATTCTAAGATTTAAGAGTAAGTCTAAGGATTTACCGACATGAGTTGGTAAATGTAAGGATTTATGAAAATGGGATGATTTTTTCGGGCTTTTACAATTAGAATTTAGTACATGCTAGGTTTTACCACTGACGGCTGGTAAATGTTGGTTTTGGGAATAAAACAAAGAGTAATTCTTCCCTCAAGTCTTTCCGGGTGGTCATAAAAAAAAATAACCTGAACCTACCTTCTTTTCCGCCCTCAAAGTCTTTCTGGGCGGTCATAAAAAAATAACCTAAACCTTATCTATCAGTCATTTACCATGCCTTTAATGTAAATCCTGAGACTTACCAAGCGAATGGTGGTAAAAGTGCGAATCGCAAAATTATTCGGGCTTTTACCATTAAGAGTTGGTAAATCTTAGGTTTTACTCGAAAATCTTAGGATTTACCGTAGTTCGAGCTTTTACAGTAACATATATATATTCTCTAATTTCGGAATAAACAATATCCTATATGCTATTCCCTTTATATTGGTATTCCTATATTATTGGTATTTTTCTACCCGTGTACCAAATTTCAGTCCAAAACCGTCCAGTAGATTTTGCGTGTTTGAGTAACAAACTCACAAACATACAAACGTCGTAAATTTCGCATTTATAAATCTACAACCAAATGTTTATCGATATAAGAAAATACACATCACTATAACGAAAATGACTTGGGTGAAATAATGAAAAATACAACAAACTAAGCTACCATGATACAAAAAGTTTGATTTATTATTTCAGAAGCATCAATTTACGTTGTGACAATCGTTAATTTCGAAGTAAAAACCGTGTAAAAACTAAAAATTGTTTGCTAACCTAAAAATGGTTACTTGAGGCTGATTTTGAGCACGACATTGCATTATTGAGCATCTAGGCATTTTGTAACGTAATTGCCCTATCACACAATATAAAAAAGGTATTTATCAGTCTTTATCTTTAATAATCTCAATATAAATAAGAAAAATAATTCAAATCACAAGAACACTTGACAGGTTATATACTACAGTATTTACGTTCGCTGGCTCTAACAATGGCGATTTTTTTCCACGCGTCCTAGAAACGGTGACGTCATCGCAAAATGTTGCCAAAAATAAGAATAGTTAAACATCCCACTATCCTTTTTTACTTATGGCGTGATACTGAGGTTAAAAAGAGACAAACCTATTTTTTTTTGATTTGGCGTCGAAAAGCTTCATATTTGTATAATGAACAGTTTATATATGTTGAATGGACCACTTCCATAGATATAACTTCCTTGGTACTGTCAAATGAAGCGCGTCAACGTCAAATCATAATGGATGTCGGCCATTTTGGCGGAACTCGCCTAAGGGCTCGTGCAGCGTGCCGGCGACATCGCGCGACTTCAGTCGCACCGACTCGCGGCGACTTGATTGAACATGTATAACTAAACGGCTGAGTGCAGCGTGCCCGCGACTGACGACCAGTGGTCGCGCGACTTGCAGCGACCAGTCATCACAGTCGCTTGCGATCGCACAGCGCAGTACTTAATTGATATCTATTTCATAATAATAATGGATGCAGAAGGTTTAATAGATGCAGTTCGTAGTCGCCCGGTACTTTGGAACCAAAAACATAGAAAATAAAATACCAAGATAGATATTTTGTTGCCAATGTAAATAATTGTATTGTATATACTATATGATATGCTTATTCACGAAGATAAACATTATGCCGTTTGTTCAGTAATAACACCAATAGTTAACTATAGTAAATTGCTATTGATCGGTCGCAAGTAATCGCTGGTCGCTAGTCGCCCGCACGCTGCACTGTTTTTAGCAGCAGAAAGTCGCCGCGAGTCGTAGTGACCGAAGTCGCGCGATGTCGCCGGCACGCTGCACGAGCCCTAACCTTCATTACGATTTTGTTGACTAAATGTACCATAGAAAGGCTACGAATTTATCGGATTTACTTATAAGTCATTGATACTGACCCAAAAATGAAAAGTTCAGACAGGTGCTTATGATATAGCCGACTCCCTATACATTTTGTGCAACAACCCCTTTCGAGAACGGAACACATAGAGCAACACGGACTCAGCTCAAATCTTAATTTGATATGTACTGTTATGGAACCTGCCTCCACAGTACATATGTACACAAAATAGCAGTCGGGGATATACACAGAAGTAAATTTTTTTTATTATTATATGTCTGTGGCTTCGAGCAACAAGGACTTCCGCGCGCGGCCCGGAAGGGAGGCGCCATAGATGTCTTTCCCCTCTGGCAAAGCTTAGGTCCAGGTGGACTTGAGCGTTTATAAAAACTGTTTGCACTCGGACTTTTCGCTAGACAGAATCCATCAGTCAGTGTAAATGACACATAGGCCGCAATACAAAAAATTCCGAATTGTTCAGTTTTGTGCTGCAAAAAGAGGTCTGGGACATCTATTTTACAGAAAAATGGTGTTACATTTCTCTAGTAAGTAAATTCTTATCATCACTACATAGTATAAAACAAAGTCGCTTTCTCTGTCCCTATGTCCCTTTGTATGCTTAAATCTTTGAAACTACGCAACGGATTTTGATGCGGTTTTCACTAATAGATAGGGTGATTTATGAGGAAGGTTTTAGTGTATAATTTGTTTAGGTTTTGTGTATATTTGTTGAAATATGACAATAATTGTTAAGGAAGTCGGAAAAAATTTAGCCGCCCGGCAGCTTTCATCGAAAACGCCGTCCAATCCCTAAGAGATGTATCAAAACCATGTATGGAAGAATTGTGTATCTATAATAGGTCTATAAAAAAGTCCGCGATAGCATATATCTAGCTTTTATATTTCAGCCACAATAACCACTTTTATGTTTTAAAAATAATTAAAATCTTTAGGTGTTTTTTAACTGGTGATAATAACCACAGTTTATTAATCCTTATCAAATTAAACAAGTCTATCATCACAAGTACTTAATATATTTAATATTTGCTTTTTACTGCATGTAATTTGGATCAATAGTTTACGAAATACTATGAGTTATCCAATGCGCCGCGTAACCACCTTGCACTAGCAAAGACGCTAGGCGCAGTAGGTAAGGTTTATAAATTAGTACTGCGGGAGCATTTTCGTATCTATTTATTTTAGGAGGTAATAATGTAAATAGCGGTTAGCGGAGCGGTTTAGGTGGACGTATTCAGAGAGTCGGAAATCATGTTGCTATACAAATTATCCCTTTTTGTTTTGAAAGTAGCAATTTTTTAACATGATATTCTCGATATCAGCAAGGAAGTGCACGAACTAAATAAAAATAGATACCTTCGCGGCCATCGCGTTGACGTATAATTTTGATAATTTTTTTGCTGAAAGAGACCGTGGATACCGTATTCAGTATTAATTTCAACCTTTAAGCGTTTCTGAGAAAAAAAAAGACGGACAGACGGACAACAAAATGATCTTATAAGGGTTCCGTTTTTTACTTTTGATGTACGGAACCCTAAAAACCTGCCAAGTGCGATTCAAACTCGCGCACCGAGGGTTCCGTACACGCAAATCAAGTTTCAAAAACAAACTTAACTTTGCAGTTCGTTCCCTAGGATTCATACTGCATCAAGCGCAAAAATAAGTTTGTAACACTTTTTTTTTAACTTCCAACAACATATTTACAACTTTCCGATTTATTCCTGTACAAGTACTGTTAGACCTTTCTTTTAGCCAAATTTCATAATTTTAGGTCAACGGGAAGTACCCCATAGGTTTTGATCGCTGTCTGAAATCGCAAAATATGCAAAAAATCGCAACATTTACGGTACCTACCTAATAACTCCTGATCGCGTTGACGTATAATTTTGATTATTTTTTTGCTGAAAGAGACCATGGATCCGAGTAGGTATTCGATATCAATTTGATACCTTTACGCAAAGATTTAAATCGGCCTTTCAGCGTTCCTGAGAAAAAAAAGTTTGACAGACAGACGGACAACAGAGTGATCTTATAAGGGTTCCGTTTTTGCCTTTTGAGGTACGGAACCCTAAAAACAAATATAGGTATTGTCCACCCGAGCGAAGCCGGGGCGGGCCGCTAGTATGATTATAAATTAAACAAAAATTCATACATTTTATTATAATGTAATTGTTGGATTTGTTTACCAACATCACTCCGGTCGCCTATAGAAACACGGATTTGTCGAGTGATAATTCCGTCCAACATCTAGATTTAGTGATGTTACTTTGCTTACATTGTGTGTTGTAGTCCTGTGTCGATAAACTGCGATAGGTATAGTTTCAAATTGTTGTATGTTGTAACGTGTATTTTCTTATTTTTTTACAGCTTTCCTAAAAATACCTACTTAGAGATGTGTGTATGGAAAAACTTGTGCAACAACTAGCAAACCTGCATGGGATGCCAAAAAGACAAGTCCCGTTTGTTTAGCTCATTATAAGGCATCTGATTTCCACGAATGGTGTAAGTCAACTCGGATGAACAAGACAGTGATGTGTCAGAGAAAATTACTAGAAATAGTTAAGTTATATTTAGATAATTTAAATTTTATAAGTATTCCTTTCTTGTCTTTGTGGTACTCAACTAATAAACGTGATAACTTTGCAACTCTGATTTTATTTATTACTAGCTTTCGCCCGCGGCTTCGCCCGTGTGGATTTCCCACGGGAACAGTGTTCTTTCCCGGGATGAAAGGTACCCTATGTCCTTCTCCGTATTTCCAGCTATGTGTATGCGAAAATTCAAGAAGATTGTTTCAGTAGATAAAGTGTCAAAAGGAACAAACAAACAAACTCACTTTCGCATTTATAATATATAGTTAGGATTATGCTAATTCTGCGAAGTGTACACTCTGCGAAATGCACCAATTGCGAAATCCGTTAGAGTGTACGTTTTGCGAAGTGCACATTCTTCGTCAGACCCACAGATAGAACCACTAGTATATAAAAAATGCAAATTACTGCTTGCTAACATACCCGGGGCTCTAGAGCCCCGGGTATATCATTCATAAGAACGTATCCATATTTCCATACCTCCTTAGCAATAAATATTATAAATGCGAAGTAATACTGTTATACTCACGGCTAAACCACCCCACAGATTCTATTAAAGCTATTGATTATATAGTTGAAGGCCCGAGAAATTCGATAATTTATAATTCATCGATAATGCAGAATTACATTTTTGCCATTCACTATTGAAAACAAAGTCAAAAATATGTTAATGTGTGTTCTGTCTTATATTCGTACACAAAAATCTGACGGGTGGTGACAGATTTGTCAATGTGTTGTTTTATTTTTCATATGTGATGTCGTAATTTGTCGTAATTACAGATTTTCATTATGTATGTGTGTACCGAACAGCGCTTGCGTGAATTTCCCTCCCCCCGCAAAAAATGCCAGAAAGATTTGAATGAAAACATGTCGCTATGGCTTCTCCCTCCGTAAGGAGTCCGTGTTGCTCTATGGTCTGTGGGGATATAAGGGGTGGAGGGGGGGGGGGCTGACCCCTGATGACCTATACACATGACAAGCGAATAATTACCTATGAAAATTAAAATAAATCTTAACCCTTCGCATGTTTAAGATTATTACAATATGTTTGCACACTAATGATAATTTCATTGCAAATCGAAACGTTTTTCTTCCGATAACCATGGAAGTAGTAAGTACTTTGGTACATAATACTTCCATGCCGATAACACAATACTTGACGTTGTCAAAATGACATTATTTTCTTTACAAATCATGAAACCGACAATATGCCGCCAAGTGATTATATCACAGAAGTAAATTTTTTTTTTAATATAAGCAGAAGGAACACAAATTTCACACACACACTGATGATATTTGACAATATTTGCATCCTGTTCATGATAAGGACTGTCACATAACTCTGTACTATTGAATAAATAGTAGTATGCAATAAAACTACAGTTTACAGGCTCAGTTAAAAATCTCCTGAAGATGACAAGGTTAGCTCAATAATAATTTCTCTCTTTTTTCGTAAATATTTGAGAAGAAATAACATGTTCATATTTGAACTGATTCACTTCGAAATACTAGCTTTCGCCCGCGACTTCTTCCGCGCGTAATTTTTCAGCGTTAAGATGTCAGGTTCCAAGCGGCATATGAAGATGAAACCTATGTTAGATTACAAGTAAGAGTTGCCGGATAATCTACTATCAATTAATCATATTATTAATAAAAAATATAAGTTTTTTTAAATAACCTAATCGATTAACATTGCCACGATAGTCGTATTGTGTTGTGTGTGTTTCATTACATATAATGACCGTCGTGGTCATTATACAGCAACAGCTCAGTCATGAATAATACGACTAAAGGGGAATCGGAAACTATCGATATATTTGATTGAATCGATAGTATC
The DNA here is from genome assembly GCA_018467065.1 of Ephestia elutella. NCBI lineage: Eukaryota > Metazoa > Arthropoda > Insecta > Lepidoptera > Pyralidae > Ephestia > Ephestia elutella. The sequence continues at coordinate 2,148,706 of CM031564.1, forward strand.
GATATCTGGTTCGTAACAATACTATCGATCATAATTTATAATACTTGGCAATTAAATCAATATGATCGATTATAATAAATACGATCGATTAATCGATATGTAATCGATCATATCGATTTAATTGTATTGAAACTTCGCAACCTCATAGTTAGAAGTGCCGAGAAGGACATAGTGTACCTTTCGTAACGGGAAAAAGCACTTTACCCGTGTGAAAATCACGCGGGCGAAGCCGCGGGCAAACGTTAGTACCTATATACATACAAAATACGTGTGCAAAACATAACCCTTCCTTTGCAGTTAGGAAAAAACACTTGAAATAAAAATGACTATAAATGACCGTTTTAGACCAATTTGACCGTAAATGACTGTCAGTCCAATTCAGCCGCTTCGGTCTTTTTCATCTCTAACCGTTCGTCTGCCGTCGCGCACACACGTTTTGTTGGTTAGCGCAGCGTGTGTGCGTACGCAAAATGGCAGAAAGAGGAATCTCTCTTTGACCGAGCGAGCGAAGCGAGCAAGGTCTACAAATCAAGTTGGACAAAAATTACATTGTTTGTATGTATGTATGTATTGTATATATGTATGTATGTTTGTTCCGCGATAACTCTCGTACCGTTGTTCCGATTTTGATGAAAGTTGGAATATATGTAGGGATGGTTAATAGAATTTTCAAGTTCGTTGGGCATCAAAATCGGTCCAGCCGTTTTTGAGATATTTAATTTTTTGTGAAAATAAATATTGTATTTTAATAGTCGCGAGGTCTATGTTCGCAGCGAACGACTAGTTTAAGGATATTTTAGTTTTATACAAGGACATTGCTATACTTTTGGGCTACCATACAAGGGCGACCAAAATTATATAACAAAAATATTAGAAACGAGGGATTCAATAGGTGTTTATAAAAATTTTGCTCAAAATACAACATTGAAAGCCTTAAAAAAATAATAAATATTCTTTGACCCATATTTCTCCTTTTTCTTTTTTAAATTTCAATAGAGCCAACCATAGAGCAACTCGGACTCCACGCGGAAGTCCTTGTTGCTAGAAGGAGCCAACCGTTAAGGCCACGGCAAAACTCGTAGCGCTCGTCCTTGGCAACTGATTCAGAGCTGTGAATGTGTAATCAGGAGACTCGGCGACTGAATTCGTGTCCGTAGCGGACTTCGAATATCGGATCCTTTATTCAGGAAGGTGTAATACCCACTTAAGGATCTCTACGGACAACAAATAATAAAAGCACGAGAGTACTATGAAAAAACGAGACAGCTTTATCTAGAATCTCAGAGAGATATGTATTTAATTTTTAGGGTCCCGTGCCTCAAAAGGCAAAAACGGAACGGATTTTTTTTAGGATCACTTAAAAGTGATGTGTCGTTCCTGAAATTTTCAGAGAAACAGCTGAAAGTTTCTTGAATTTTTTTGGAAATATTCTCGAGAACACTTTGTGTTTCCGTCTGTCCGCCTGTCAGCCTGTCCGCCTGTCAGCCTGTCCGCCTGTCCGCCTGTCTGCCTGTCCGTCTGTCTGTCAAACTTTTTTTTCTCAGGAACGCTTAAAGGTATGTTGAAATTAATATCGAATACTCGGATCCACGGTCTCTTTCAGCAAAAAAATTATACGTTTACGCGATCAGAAGATATTACCATAAATGTTGCGAATTTTTGGATATTTTGCGATTTAAGCCAGCAATCAAAACCTACGAGGTACTTCCCGTTGACCTAAAATTATGAAATTTGGCAAAAAGCAAGGTCTAACAGTACTTGTACAGGAATAAATCTGAAAGTTGTAAACTTGTTATTGGAAGTCTAAAAAAATGTGTTACAAACTTATTTTTGCGCTCGATGCAGTATGTATCTTAGGGATCGAACTGCAAAGTTAAGATTGTTTTTGAAATGCTTGTGTGTACGGAACCTTTGGTGCGCAAGTTTGACTCACACTTGGCCGGTTTTTTTTTTCACTTTTGTACGAAACCCTAAAAATAATCACAATTATAAAATTAAATGCGACCAAGAGTATGAATTACCGTAAACGTTGCGAATTCTCGCATATTTTGCGATTTCACTCGGAAATCAAAACCTATGGGTATACTTGCACAAGGTCTAACAGTAATAACTTGTACAGGAATAATTAAATCTGTAAATTGTAATAGTTACTTGGAATTGGAACTCTATAAAAAGTGTTACAAACTTATTTTTGCGCTCGATGCAGTTATGAAACGAACTGCAAACCCTACCGTTCCGAAGAAAAAAGTTTGACAGGCAGACGGACCAAAGTGGTCTAAGAAGGGTTATTGCCTTATGAACGGAACCCTAAAAATGAGCAACGTAATTTTTATGGTCTTCAAAAACGGCTATAAACGTGACCTTTTGCATTGCTTTATTTATTCGTGCAGTCGTTCTTATTTATGTATTATGTAAACTATAATGTTATTTTATTTGATAAGTTCTGAATCCAGAGGACAGCGTCGTTTTCGAGAGAGAACAGGTCTGCCGGACTACCATGGTATTTCGTGAGGGGACAATCCTGAACAATATGGGCAACGTCCTGTACTGCAGCTCCACATTCACACGCCGGTGACTTTCGCCACCCACACTTTGCCATGAAATCATTGCTCCGTCCGCATCCAGTCCGAGCTCTGTTGAGCTGACACCATACACTCCTAGGTAGTGAGAATCCAATCGGGAGATGAAGTTGTTAACGTCCGCAGGAATTGCCGATAGTATTGCACGTGTCCCCCAGGTGGCGCTAAACGAACAACAAACCTTTGGCTGCTGTACCTGTTGTCGTAGAAATTGCGACCTCACAGCACCACAGTCGTTCTACTTCTTCTCTCAGCCGAAAGACGTCCACTGCTAGACAAAGGTCTCCCCCAAGGATTTCCACAACGACCGGTCCTGCGCTGCCCGCATCCATGCGCGTCCCGCGACCTTCACCAGGTCGTCGGTCCACCGAGTGGGAGGCCTGCCAACACTACGTTTTCCGGTTCGTGGTCGCCACTCGAGAACTTTCCTGCCCCAACGGCTATCTGTTCTACGAGCTATGTGCCCCGCCCACCGCCACTTAAGTTTGGCGATTCTGCGGGCTATGTCGGTTAGTTCTCCTATGGATCTCCTCATTTCTGATTCGATCACGCAGGGAAACTCCGTGCATAGCGCGCTCCATCGCCCTTTGGGTGACCTTGAGCCTTCTTATGAGGCCCATTAGTAAGTCGTTCTACTACTACTACATAAAATGTCTCGATGCAAATTGTCCTCTCCAGGGAGGCGTCAGTATGTGAATTTGTATTGCTGCAAAACACACATAATTTTTGATTATTTATCTTTCGTTGATTGTTGTATGAAACTGTATGTGTTGTTGTGGCTGCAAATAAAATTATCTATCCATCTATCTTCTACTTTCGTGAAGCTCTTGTCTACGGCGGCGTGTTACAGTTACAGTATCTTTACACACGCACGGAGAAGGGAAACATATTTTCACCTTTTCGACAGTAACAGTCTCATTCCACGGATTTTAGTGATTGATACACAAAAACCGTCTAAAAGATACCTCTATCACGATAATTTACGCTTCTGGTCTTACCACTTCGTCTTAATAGGTACTTAATGCCTTCTCTATGATCTTACACTTCTGCTAATATTTCAGCGTTTGTTAAAAATAACGCGAAAATCTATCATTATATATTATATAAAGTAGGTACCTACTTGAATGAATGAATAACCAAAGTAGGTACCTACTTTGGTTATTCAACTGATCACCTAGATTTAAGTCTTATAAACCGTACGTCTAGATCAAGTACCCACACATACCTATCTATTTCGGTAATCTAATTTTGATTTATTTTCCTAATTACCTACTCATTTCAATTCATCTCAGCCACAGAATTAATATAAGTATGTCTCAGCATCAAAATTAATTATCTGCCACATCATTGATCACCATTGGATATCATAAATCATTCCATCTGCTTCTTGGAAGGTGATGTCAAAGTAGTTAGATGTGAAGGCATTATTCTTATTGCCGAACTGGTGGATTCCAGGGTTCCTTCATCTGGCTGCAGTCCTCGCAGACTACCTACCCGGCGAGACCTGTGACTATTAGCCGCCATCTTCAGCTGCGTTGGATCTCCTACGCCATCACCGTTCCTCTGCACTGTGGACTATCACTCCGAGGACAGGGTGGTTTGATTCAACCTAATTACTGGTAATGTTACGGTGCGAACTGATACGGATTCACGCCCTGCGGTTCCCTTGTTTGTATTTTTTTTTTGTAAATAAAATTGTTAATTGTTATAAAATTTGGTTTTATTTATATTTAATTTTACGTTACCCCTGCCCCTAAAGGAAAATGATAACCAAAGTAGGTACCTACCTACTTTGGTTATTCATATTATAATGATACCTACTTAGGTACTTACAAATTCTACAAGATTGGGCCAATCAAAGATTTAAATCGTAATTGGGGGCAATATTTTCGAGGTAAGGCCTCGTTCAAGGAGTAGCGGCGGCGATTTCAGATTTGTAGGATTAATTAGGTATGTACGTACGAACATCTACACAAAATTACAGTTTTCTACTACTAATAGTCCCTGAGCTACGCGGCGGACAGACAGACATGCCGAAACTAGATGCAATAATTATGCTTCAGAGTATGAAAATTTCAAAGGTACACATAAAACTTTTTTAATGAGTGATCCACAGAAGTAAAATTTATTATTATATGTCTGTGGAGTGATCATACAAAGTACTTATTACTTCCATGGTGATCATCTCTTCGTATTGTTAAGTAAAGTAGACACAATCATGTCTTCGTTTGATTTTTTACAATGCCAAAATCCCTGTCACACAGCAGGAACGAAACTGACTTTTATTTTGGGAAGGGAACTTGTCCTTAATCGGAGTACATAACAGCGGCATATTCATAGAATATTAGTTGGATCATACGATTTTGGAAAAATGTGGACTTGTTGGTTCAATCGATTCAATTTTCTTTCTTTCAAACTATATGTCAGTGTTTCTTGTCTACTTCGGACACAGAAGTAAAATTTTTTTTTAAATATAAGCAGAAGGAACACAAATTTCACACACACACTGATGATATTTGAAAATATTTGCATCCTGTTCATGATAAGGACTGTCACATAACTCTGTCCCTTTCCTTCCTTAGCATTGCAATGTATTGCAACACAAACCACTACACTGAAAGATTTATCATCCAAGCCGGATTTTTCATGCGAAATGATCCTTAACTGTCATATTTGTTGTGTTGTCACAGTTGTCATAAATATTTAAAATTATTTTTTACTGTTTTGTGCTTTTAAACTCAATAGAAATGATAAAATGCAACGTGTACAATATGTGGAAGTGTTTCATAAAAAAATATTCGTGGAATATCGTTCCTTCGGTAAGCAATACATGTTTTTTTGACGTGCCCAATGATAATATACAATTTCGTGTTATTTTTAAAACAATAACCATTATTAGACTTTTGAATGCTATTTATCAGCAATATCATTATTTATTTTATAAAGTAGTGTATTAATTATAACCATTTCATAAGAAATACTACAAGTAATTTAATAATTTCGTAAATAGCATAGATCATTTGACAGATCCAATTTTGTTTACTATGGCTGGGCCGAATCAAGGCAAATATACGAATTTAGTACCTATTCTATAAAAATCTCAGGAATTCTTTCTTGAAGATTAAAATGCACATTTTATAAAAATACTGACAGTGAATTTTATTTCAGGACAAGGAAAATATGCCAGAAAATAATACCTCAAGAAAGAGAACTGTTATGGGGAGTATTTCTCTTACATACTACGAGTACCAGGACAGTGAATGGACGCCAGCAACCATTAACATCATTGCAATGTTTCATTGCACGTGATTTTTAATAATTTAAAATAAATTTTATTGATTTAATGACTACTATTTTTTCCCAAAAGGGATAGAATTTCCCATCGTAAAAAGCTGATGCAGATCCGTCCGCATACCGCGCACGGCTTAAGATTCAGCGTCTCAAAATTTTTGGTTTTACTACACTGTACCGAATTTAATTAATTATCTCAGATCCGACCCTGTATTTTGTCGTTGTGTGAATAATAATCTTAGTGTGTGTTTTTGCCATGCAATTTCAAATGACATGTTCAGTCTGCTTACTATTATTATATGTCTGTGACTTCGGAACCCTAAAAAATTAGAGCATGTTGTCATGAAGGACATAGAGCAACACGGACTCTTCTGGGCCGTGTGCGGAAGTCCTTGTTGCTCGAAGCATGAACGACCCACTATGGTAGGTACCATCGAGGTTTTTATATGCCATTATAATTATGACCTTTAAATATAGGTATATTTAAAGGCCATAGTGATAATAGCATAAAAAAATTTGTTCTTTATGTATAGACTTATTATATAGGTACTTCTTAATCTCATTGTCATGTCATCAGTTTTGATCACAGAGTACAACTCAATGACGAGAGAAAAAAAATCATTGTAATTGTTTTGATAGATGTGCGTTTTTGATCTAATTTTGATACACCTATATTTGATAATATAATGCTTGAGTTTTGATCAGTTTTAAAATATATTTTGTAAGTATTTATTTATATAATAAAAATGGTTTACGACTTTTTTGATAAATATGTATTCCTTTGCGAGATGTACGTGGAAGAGGCGGACAAGATTCAGAAATTAATATTAAATTTCTTCCCATTCGATAATTCCGTACAAGTGGTGAATCCAGACAAAGGGAAGTTCTTACTACGGAGGGTACAGGTACCGTCGCTTAATCTGAATATGCTGCAAGTCGGTAACATCGTCAATATATTTTCCAAGCTGCTCCTTATAACCGACTGCGCCCCTTTAACGCGCCGCGTTTTGTTCAAGGGAGTGGAGAGCACATTCGCCTTAATCAAACCATCTCCACCGAGCATGCATGGGAAAATCATAACATACATTGTACAGAAAGGTTTCCAGATAGTACGTATGAAAAATGGCAGAATCAGCAAGGACTTCGCTGTCTTACTATTCAACAATCTTGCCGGCAATGAGAAGCTGCCTCTTGTTATAAATTACATTACTAGTGGTGAAGTGATCGGTCTGGAGCTGGTAGCTCCTAATGCTGTTACCAAATGGCGCGAATGTTTGGGAGCCAATGACCCGAAATTAGCCGCACCGGGAACTCTGAGGTATCTATATGGAGAAGATGAACTTAAAAATGCAGCACACGGATGTAAAGATGTACAAGATGCGACGCAAATATTGGAACAATTTTTCGGCTACGAAGGGAATCTCCCTCGAATACCATTCCAAGCTACGTTTAAAGATTGTACGTGTTGCATTATTAAGCCTCATGCTGTGGTTGACGGACACCTAGGAGAAATAATAGAAATGATCTCTACTTCTGGGAAGTTCTATATTTCAGCAATGGCGATGTTCAGGGTCACCCTTATAAATGCGAAAGAATTTTACGAAGTTTACAAAGGAGTTTTGACAGAATACGAAGATATGGCGATTCAGTTAAGTGAAGGGAAATGTGTAGCACTTGAAGTCAAGGCTGTAGATCCTAGTATGAACTGCGTTTGTGAATTCAGAAAGCTGTGTGGTCCTCGAGATCCGGACCTGTGCCGGCAACTGTACCCGGACTCTATAAGGGCTAAATACGGCAAAACTATTGTGCACAATGCTGTCCATTGCACAGATCTCCCGGAAGATGGGGAAACAGAAGTTGAATATTTTTTTAAGCTTATGTCAGTAAGTGGCTATAAATAAGTTTCTTTAGCCAATAAAGTCTAAAACCTATTAGTTATTTAATTCAAAAAATTACGACTGCCACCTGACTTTAAGCTCATTAGGTCATTATATTGGGCGAGCGAGAGGGCTATGCCCACTGATGAATATGATGGAATTATAAATTTAATAATTTTTTTGACAAAGCGTGTTGCGGATATATTTCTATGGAGTTTTTGACGAAGCATGTTATTATAAATTAGATCTATACTATAGTATTTAGCATTTATATTTGTGTCCATTATCGAAATACACTGATGTACAAGTATTATCTGACGACCTCCGTGGCCTAACGGTTATCACGCCAGACTGCCACATCGGAGGTCCCGGGTTCGATCCCCGGTCAGGTCAAGATGGAAAATGATCTTCTTCAGATTGGCCTGGGTCTTGGATGTTTATCTATTTATGTATTTATCATAAAATATATTATAGTTGAGTTAGTATCCCATAACACAAGTCCCGAACTTACTTTGGGGCTAACTCAATCTGTGATTTGTCCGTATATATTTATTTATCTCGAAAGTGTCCATCACTCTTATTTTGCTTTTTTTCGATATGATACTTTGCATACAATCATATAATGTCCATGATGGACGGATGGATGGATGGATTACTACCACTCCCAGGAGTGCGGAAAGGTAATTTTTGTCTTTGTCTTTTATCTCAGAAAGTTGTTTGGTTTATATAAAAAAGGCAACAAAATAAACAGAGAGAGCCGTGACGTCATGCTCACAAAACGGTAATTGCTTTTTTTCATTGTTTACCTAGCATTGTTGTCGGATCTTACAGGCATCCCCTCGAATAACTGTGTGACCATCTATAACTCCCCTTCTTATACGCAGGTGTTCAAACGGTATATGGTAGGAATTGTAATAATAATAGCAACACTGAATGACGTGGGATCTACAACTTCGACGCCCCCCGCCGCCGCCGCCCGTGGTTAATTTAAGATAACGGTAGAAAATTGAATTAACGGTTATTTTTTATACCGCCAAATTTTGCGTCGTGCCAAATCACGAAAAATTCGCGTTAAATTGTATATTTTCATTTTTGTGCAGGTGAATTTTCCATGAAAAAGCTCCTTTGTTGCGTAGACTGAAAAAATTACATGATGCAGCGTCGGTGACAGCACGTAACGAGTTGATGTAGTGACGTAGCAGACTCTGCCTTTTTTTTAAATGAGGAAAATTCGTTATGGACAATGTTATGGATGTTATTACTAACAGCTCCGGGCAATGCTAGGCACGGGCATCCAATATAATATTTGTTTTTATTAACTCTGGAACTGGCAGCCGGATTGTAAAAAAATATCTGGAATATGATAGACTCATCAGGGCAGTTTAGGCTGTGTCATAATGTGCTTACAGAGCGGAAGCGAAAAAACATTAGAGATAATAGTGTCCCTATATAAAATAATATAATAGGATATAATAGGATTTATAAAAGAAACTAGCTTTTGCCCGCGGCTTCGCTCGCGTTAATCCTTTCTTAGCGGATGCCTACGTCATAACATCTACCTGCATGCCAAATTTCAGCCCGATCCGTCTAGTGGTTTGGGCTGTGCTTGGATAGAATGTCAGTCAGTCACCTTTGAGTTATATATATACTAGCTTTTGCCCGCGGCTTCGCCCGCGTGAATTTCCCACGGGAACAGTGCTTTTTCCCGGGATTAGCCTATGTGCTATTCCAGGTCATTATCTACCTCTGTACCAAATTTCATCGAAATCCGTCCAGTAGATTTTGCGTGATTGAGTAACAAACATCCTCACAAACTCACAAACTCACAAATTCACAAACTCACAAACTCACATCCAAACTTTCGCATTTATAATATTATTAGTATGGATATATATAACAAACATGTACTTTGAAAATAACATATAGTATACTAGCTGTTGCCCGCGGCTTCGCCCGCGTGAGTTTCGCTTAGATGAAAAATCTTTTTGTGTTCCAAACTGTAGTAGGTAACCTAAACTCCAGTACTCAAAATTTCAGTCATTTGGTTATCCCGTCTCCTGCGGGAATATATTAGGTACTCGTAGTACAGTCGCGGTGTTAAAATTAAAATGAATCAAAAGTGATATTTAGTGATCTTCGTCTGGTCGTTACCTACAAGTTTCCGTGTACCACCACTCCCACCCCGAGTCCCTCTTTCTCCTATCCCATGTCCTATCTATTTATACGTCAGTAGAAAATGCTCATCAGGTTGAACGACTTTTGCTAAGGCCCCATTTCCATTTATTTGATAGAGTAGCTAATCTCTTGGAGTTCTTCATCAGATGTTCCATAATCTTCAATTTTTATACGTCAACAGAAAATGCTCATCAGGTTAAACGACTTTTGCTAAGGCGCTATTTCCATATTTCTTATAGTTTAGCTGTTCTGTTAAGGTTCTTCATCAGATGTTCCAGTCAAAATCAATTATAGCCTATATGTTGCCCAGACTTAATAGCTATACAACAAAAAAGTTTCATTCAAATCCGTCCAGTAGTTTTTGCGTGAAACGCGTACATACATACAGACAGACAGACAAGAAATTCCGAATTTTTTTGTTCTATTATTCTCTTTAAGGTGAAAGCCAAGCTTTGGCTGTCCATACATTTTGTTCTACAGCAATGCTCTAAACTTCGTTAATGATTCTCATAATAAAATCGAATTTCCAATTCTTATGAAGTAATTGTGCTCTCATGTTGAATTTAACAAAGTAATGTATAATAATTTACGAGAAAAACGGCATTTAAAATACGACAAAAATTGAGATTCTTGTTGATGTGTGCGTAATATTTTGTGACATTTAGGGGCGACGTCTAGCAGATTTATTACAAACTACTGACTACTACTATTTATATAAAAGCACTTTGAGACCTAAATGCATGCTACCTCGATGTTGCTTGCCTTGACAGCGCCATCGGCTGTACGTGAAAAACAAAAGAAAATCATGAAATGCTAAAAAATTATAAAATAGCAAGTTTCAATATTAAATTCAATTTAGGGTTCAATCATATTTTTATGAAAGATTTTTTATGGTGAAATTTAAATTTGATTACTGGGACTTTTGAATATAAACACAGGCTATCTATCCAGGCTATCCAGGACCTATCCCCTGGACATCTGGACTTTATGTCTTCAAATTTCTTCATTCCCACACGTCTTCAAATTCATATGTAGGAGATGATCTTATGGACATCTGGAAATGAAGACCTGGGCATGTGGAGCTGAAGACCTGGACATCACCAGGTGATGTCCAGGTCTTCATTTCCAGATGTTCATGAGATCATCTCCTAAAGCTTTGGTCTTCATATTCAGCTGTCCAGCATTTCATATGCACATGACCAGACACCCAGGTCTTCACATCCAGATGTCAAGATGTCATATTCAGTTATCCCTGTCTTCATATCCAAAAGTCCCAGTTATCAAATTTAAATTTCATCATTAAAAAAAAAACATAAAAATTCGTACTGAACCCTAGATTTATTATCACAAGCTTGCCATTACGATATGACTGGATTGGAAATATTTGTGCAAATTCATCTCAGACAGAAATCCAGCCAGCTCGCTTGCGTGTAGTTGCCGTTCTGTGCGAGGTGAAAAAATGGCAACGCTGCTTTTTTGTTAACCCAAAACATTGACGTATGATAAAACAACAAAAGATATTTCTTTCTATCAATATGAGTTCGTTCTGAAACTAAAACAATTTATTTTTGCAAATACATTTATCAAAATAAATTATAGTAGGTCTAGGTAGGTATTATACAAGTATTCATTAACAAAAAAGAAAGTATAGTAATTTGTGCATACATTTATATTTAGTATTAAAGTAAACAAATATTACTGATAAATTATTTTTTAGTTTTTAGTTTGAATTTCACAACATATTTTCTGAACGTCTAATTTAATCCTATAACTTCTAGGGCACGAATTATCGATATTTTGAAGTATCGATAGGTATTGGCTCTGTGATTTATTTTAATTATTTTTTTTCCGATTTTCTTCATTTTATTTAAATAAGTGCTTATTACTTTCATGATTTAAATACATTTCATTGTGTGATTAAGTATGTATTGACCGTTGGCAGTGCGGAAGCTAATCGATCAGCTTCGGATAAGTATTAACAAATTATCAATTAAAATGTAACTAAAGGTACCTGTGTATTACTTTCGTCACTTTATGCATAAAATACGCATTTATTATTTGCAGATTTATTTTTGCATATTTAAAAACGATATTAATAATTTATATCAATAATAAAAGATATCGATATTCGTGGTGGTATCGATATAAGTCTACACTACATAAGTACATATCTATCTATCTCGGACGACGCCGCCGCGCCGCGCCGTGTTGTCACAATAGACAGATTAGAGATGTGCCAACCCGAAAAAATCACGAACCGGGTCGAACGGTTCGACTTTCTATGTAAACCGGTTTGAATCCGGGTTGATCAAACCGAGTTGCTATGACGGTCGGAGGTCAGAGCGGGATGTACAATTGTACAATAGACATTTATTTTTATCGAAGCTTTAAAAAAAATAATTTCAGGAGTAAATAATAAAATTCAGAAGAAAAATAATAACAGGAGTTTCAAAAAGCTCCCAAACCGCAGAGCGTTTTCGTGGTCCCGGTCCAGACATTGTAAATTAACCATCAAAAAATAAACAGACTAACACCAACAAACATAAACAGCGCGAGTGATATTTTCTTATCACAAAAAACAAATGTTCAAAATTATAAATAACGAAATAACACGAATTATTTTCAATCGCAACAACATGCGTTTTATTCAAAATTCTATTACGTAATAAACGGCCACTGAACGAATTTCTAATAGGTACACCTACTTGTCGCCCGCCGCCCGCGTACCTCTTCCTACTCGTCTTTTAATTCGGTTCGTTCGTTCACTTTGGTCCAGACCGCCCCGCCCCGCGTCGGTTCGGTAGGTACTCGCACGGTATGGTTTCGTTCGGGCTAGCCCGAACCCGTTGCAGTAAAAACTGAGTAACAAACCGGGTCGGTTCGAGTTGAACTCGACTCGGTTTGGACCGAGTTAACGAACCGATTTGGCACATCTCTAAGACAGATAAAGGTGTTGTATTGTTGTATGGAAGTTTCTTTTTTTGCAATAGATTTTTTCAGCTAGGTGTGTTACGTTACGTACGTACGTTATTATTTATTGATAATATTAAAGAATATTGGCTACTGTAGATCTGATAGGAAGAGATATCAGAGGCATGTAGGTATATTTTGGCCCACCAAAGACTAGGAAGCGAGTGCTTGGAGATTTGAAACGATATACCGATTTGACGTAAGTTAAAGTCTTATTGAATAATACATTAAAAAGGAAAAGACATAAATATATCACACACGTATATATCACCGCATTGTAAAAGAATTAAAGTTTGGCATTTATTTATTGAAACTGTTAGTAGATACTTATTATCACAATTTGTTCCAGGGACAATAATTATGTGGCAGGAAATGCACAGCACAAGTGTTTCTTTATACAATAATTCTGTAATACAAATACAAAAACTGTAACGGAGGTTTGTCGTGATGAAGAATGTATCATCATCATCCATCGTTCCAAGCAATGAAGGAGTCATCGTGCACAGAATAATGACTGCAATATTTAACAATTTATGTGGGAAAGGAATAACTATAATCTTTTTTTGTTTTCTTTAAAAAATAAAAGTTCGGAAAAGATCATTTCATTACTAAAAATAAAAGTCAAAAATGTGTAGGTATAGCATTTAGTTTTATTTTAAAAAAATATAAACCTAGTCATACAATGCAATAGGCAATAGTACATTATGACCATGACGTCTGCGGTGATATTTCCTGCTACCAGTCATGGTATCAAGTTAGATTGATTTGAGAAAATGGGTGTTCGAACTATTGATAGATTTGTGTTGGGAATCTAAGAGTGGTGAAATTCAAACTGCTGAATCTATTGGTAGATAGGTATTTGCATTATGTTGTTCGTGAACTAATTAAATTACAGTTTATTACTAATTATGATTTTGCACTATTGAACTTGAAGTTCTTCTTCTTGTAGTGCCTCTCCGTTACTGGAGGCGGCCGTCAGTTTCGCAAACTCTTCTCTGTTCGCCGCTATGCAAAACGGCTCCTCAACCCTGGTGACTCCGGTCCACTCGCGTATATTACTCAGCCATGATTTTTTGTGTCTTTCAGCACGTATCTTGCCTTCTATTTTGCCCATCATAATAAGTTGAAGCAGCTGATATCTGTCGTGTCGTAAAACGTGTCCCAAATATTTAACTTTGCGCTTTTTGACAGTTTGCAACAACAGTCTAGACATTGCAACGCGCTGGAGAACTTTTTCGTTGCTGACTTTCTGAGTCGAATTGATACGAACTTGAACTATATAGGTATTAATTCTCATAAATATATTTGTTTGCTTTCTTACAAAATATGACAATGACAAGAAGAAATTATAGGTTATTTTTCGCTCTTTGTATTTTTTAAATTTATTTTTCTTTTTTCTTATGCTGCCAGCCAGTCCGATTGGCATTATTGTAGTTAAACACTCTTTTTAAATAAGTGCCATCTGTTAGCGTATTTTTAAATTTATAACAATGCTTTGCGCCATATTTAATGTCATTTTGAAAGCTCTCGTCGTAGTGTGAGTGAGTGTAGAGATACGAAGATTCATGGCAGATTCTATTCTAAAGCTTTTTTTTCATTATGGTGACTGAAATAAAATCGTAGGCCATAAAATAAATAAAAGAGTATGTTTCCCGCTCGCCAATCCAAAATGTTTGCCTATAAGTACTGCAACAACGCAACAAAAAAATAAAAACGGAAAATGTTGCTATCAACGCCATCCAGCGGAAATTGTTTAATGAACAGCCCTTCGCTTTATCCTTAAGTGTCCCTCTATCCATTTCAGTCAAAAATACTAAATGTACAGACAAAATATTTTTACTGTTTTATTCATAGACATAGAAAAAAAAAATCATTAAAATTTTTTTGCTAGCTCTATGGTTTTATTATATGTATGTAATTTCAGATTTCTGTGGTCCTCTTCCTCTCTTTCGTGGTCATATATGGAATAAAACACACGACTATTTAGGCAAATGTTAATGGCACTCCATTTTGCCATTGCCTTCTCCATTTCAAATACTAGCTGATAATAATCAACCAGAGTGCAGGTTTCTTGGCAGTAAAATTGACTTGAATGCCGTGACGGAAAATTGCATATTGCTCATTTGTTTAACTGCCGTGCTGTGACTTACTTACTTTGATGGCTCGACGACCCAAAGAGGATCTTGGCCTCCGATACTAGAAGCTTCCACTACTTCCTGTTCTGCGCTACTTCCTGCCAGTTGACTCTTTTCGGAGGGCCTCCAGATCTTTTAGGACCTCATCCCTCCAGCGGTATCTGGGCCGGCCGACAGGTCGTTTCCCGCTTGGTCGTTCCTTATACGCTGTTTTAGCTGCGCGATCCTCTCCCATCCTCTCCACGTGGCCGAGCCATTGAAGCCTTACTGCTTTCGTTTCGCACAGCGTTTTGGCGTGCTGTGACAGCCCACTTTTATAAATGTTTGTTTATTCCAGAAAGCTTATCCACAGAGACCTTGGCCTTATTGTATCGCCCTCATCCCGGCCCTTTCAGGCTTTGACAGATCCGAATGAGAAATATCTGTTTTAGTGGTACGTGTGTGCAGCCAATCTGTGTTGCAGCCGTCTCAATGATCTGATGCGTAAAATAACATATTAATTGGTAGGGGTGCAGATAGGGTTGCCAGGCGTCCGGATAAAGCCGGACATAGGTAGGCTTTTTAATTGCGTGTCCGGCCAAAATAAACGGTGTCCGGCCTGTCCGGCTTTTGTTAGGCTTTTTACATTTCGCAAACGAGCGAGCGCTGAGCGTGGCCGAGCGCAGGCGACGAGAGTCGACTGTCGGTCGCTCACGCAGGCCGAAGTGCCATATATGGCACCTATTATACCTATAGTATTAATAGGTATACCTATTAATACTGAGACAAAATCCTCAATAATGTAGGGTGTCCGGCCTTTCAACCCAAATGTCCGGCCAAACTGGCTGGTCTGTCCGGCTATTAGGTTTGGAGACTTGGCAACCCTAGGTGCAGATCACCTTTGAAACTACTGCCAGTAGTGCTACCCCACAGGACGTACCTAGCTCTAAGTGCTACTTATATTCACTCGATCATATGCATAACATGTTTATTACTTGATTTTTTTTAAAGTTCCTTGAATAATGTAATAATTAACAAAACATTTCAACGTTTTCAAACTAAAATCACGGTAAAATATATGTTTAGGTTACTGTGAAATTTTTTTTTATTTATACTAATCCTAAGTAATATCTACTGAACCAATCTTCCTGAAATATCGCATACACATAGTTTGAAGTTCTATGAAGGACATAGGGTACCTTTCATCCCCGGAAAAAGCACTGTTTAAGTGGGAAATTCACGTGGGCGAAGCCGCGGGTAAAAGCTAGTTTAAATAAATGCGAAAGTGAGTTTGTTTGTTGGTTTCTTTGTTTGGTTGGTACCTTTTCACGCTTTATGTACCTAGTGAACCAAACTTCCTAGAATTTCGCATACATATAGTAGGTATTGGGAAGGACATAGGGTATTTTTCATCCCGGGAAAAAGCACCGTTCTCGCGGGCCAAGTCGCGAGCGAAACCTAGTTAAAATGATTATATTTGCGTCTGTAAATACAAAAAGACATGACTAAAATAAGGGTTCCTTGTTTACTTCGGAACCCTAAAAATGGCGTCCGACTCGCACTTTAAAGTTTTTTTTATAGAAACAATACATGTCTTTCACGACGAACCTTGTAAACGTGTTGAAGGTAAACTGTCAGCTTGTTTGTTTGTTTGTTCTGCAGAAATCGAAGCTTCCCACGCTAGGCTGGTGGCGCATAGACAAGCAACTCAAAATTTTAAGATTTATTTTATTTTATTTATTTAAAAAATATTACTACAGCGTACACCTAAAGCAATGTTATTAGCATTCTATAAAAAATATTATTATATAAAAACTATTATTATTTCTATTACAGAAAAAACAATAAAACATAAATAGGTAGGTAGGTACAAAAGTCAATGCGTTTCTATGTATTTCTGAACGACTACCATGACCTTCGGCAAACTTACATTAAAAATATCTATTTCATTAGCGATTGCGTTAACAATCCTTATAGCTCGTGTCATGGGGACAAACTTTTGCAAATTCGTTCTGGCCCACGGGAGATTTACGAACATATAACTACTTGGTACTTGCAAGATGACGCGTTAGTGCCTGGTACAGTGGCCAGTACTTTTACTTTTTCAGTGACATTTTATTAATTTACTAGCTTTTGCCCGCGGCTTCGCCCGCGTGAATTTCCCACGGGAGCAGTGCTTTTTCCCGGGATAAAAGTAGCCTATGTGCTATTCCAGGTAATTATCTACCTCTGTACCAAATTTCTTCGGAATCCGTCCAGTAGATTTTGCGTGATTGAGTAACAAACATCCTCACAAACTCACAAATTCACAAACTCACAAATTCACAAACTCACAAACTCACATCCAAACATTCGCATTAATAATATTATAGTATGGATAAATTTGACATTTCATATAAATATTCAATGTATATTCGTCCACATACACAGTCATTTAATTGCAAGACATATGTTGTAAAGTGACGTCTTTGGAGAAAATACAGCAGTGGAGTTTGTTGCGCCGCCTCTTCTCCACTTGCGCTTTGGAGGCGGAGGTAACCTTAGCCTTAAGTAATTTTATGACGTCAACTAACTAAAAAACAAGAATGTGACGATTTATAAGTGCTATTTTTAAGCCTATATGAATAAAAATTTACTTGAAATAATTGACTTTGACTTTGAAGTGCGAAGTGGAGAAGAAGAACTAGGAAAGCCATCAAAATACAACTACAGTACACACTCGATGAGGAAAGAGGACCCTGGGTTCCCTGGAGAGAGGGTCGCATTAAAATTTTGGAAATATTTATTTTCTACAATGACAAAATAGATAAATAAATAAATAAATATATACGGACAAATCACACAAATTGAGTTAGCCCCAAAGTAAGTTCGGGACTTGTGATAACTATTTTATAATATGTTTCTTCAGTTCAAAAACGTGATAAAACTTTCAAACAGAAATATACCTACATATATTCTAAGGATCTTTTTAATAACAGCTATTTGTTTAAACACAAACTTCAATATGCTAGTTGGATTTGTTTCAATTCGACTAAAATTATCGAAAAAATGCGAGGGTTGTGGGGGCAAACAATTTGTATGGTAATATTTGTTTGAAACAACAAGGTGACAAATATTTACACTCGTCAAACCGCGATGCACTCACTACTTATACATATATTCATAGTAACCTTAGGCATTTTTCCTACAGCGAGACTTCCCAAAAAAGTGTGTTACGACTTCATCCGTCAACTTTCATTTTTATATGCAGTCTTATTGTAACAAAATTATCTAATTAATTATGTATATTATTGTGCCTATGTTATATTTCGTTAAAAAAAAAACAAAAACTAACCAAAAAAAATTAAATTTAGATAATTCAGAAGAATATTCAGTTGCGTCTATATCCTTCATCGTGGCCTTATCAGCTCTGCTAATATTTGATGATAGTGTAAAAAACGCAATCATGATTTAATCGTAGGTTAGGGTAACTAGCATGTAAGTAAAGTGAATGTTAACAGCCCTAGTTACAATGGAATATGTACAGCCGATTACACATGTGGTAGATACAAAAATAAAATTTTATATGATGGAACAAATTACCTTCCTCAATATCGACTGTGCATAATTATGAAAACTAACACAGATAATTATTTATTTTAGTGCCTATTAAAGCCATAAATTATAGTCATACTATGATTATAAAGCTTCCTCTTCTGATTTGTTTGTAGGGGGCAGTAGAGGATTTAGGGGGGGGGGGGGGGGGGGGCACGGGGTACGTGCCCCCCCCGTACTTTTTTGTGTACCTACTGTGTATTCTTTTTTTCAAAACTGGTCTTTGTGCAGTGGCGTAGTGAGAGCAAGTCTTTAGGATTCGTTTCAAGGCAGGCGGCAACAGCATCAGGACGGACGATTTGTTTCACCCCCCCCCCCCCAACATGCATAGTCCGCCACGGTCCTTGAACGGCCCCCCCCAGAAAAACCTGGATCCGCCGTTGGTAGGGGGGTAAACTTCGGAACTACTGAACCGATTTTAAACATTCTTTCACCAATAGAAAGCTACATTATTAATAATTGAAAGTGAAAAAAAAGTAAAAACGAGTCTACGTTTTTAAACATTCTTTCACCAATAGAAAGCTACATTATTAATAATTGAAAGTGAAAAAAAAGTAAAAACGAGTCTACGTTTTCTTTAAAAGGCCGGCAACACTCCTGCCTGCGATACCCCCGGTACGGTTGTCAGTGGGATGCGGTGATTACTTACCATCGGGTGACCCGCATCCTCGTTTGCCGCCCTATGTTATAAAAAAAAATTGGTAACTTCAAGCAACAAAGACTTCCGCGCGCGGCACGAGTCCGTATTGCTCTATAACGTATGTGTAAATGTAAATAGGTCGTAAGTATTTATATATTAAAATTCCCATCTCTTCAGTTGAACGTCAGTTGAACATAAAGACAACTACCTAATTAATTTCTTAGTGCTCACTAACTATACGCATAAAATACCCTTCTGCAAAAATTCAAGTGATACGTCCTGCCGTTTCGTGTCAGAGTTGCCGTCAACAGATATCGAAATAAATAATACGAGTATTATAAATGCGAAAGTGAGTTTGTTTATTTATACCTCTTCACGCTTTATCTACTGAACCAATCTTCCTGAAATTTTGCATACACATATTAGAAGTATTAAGAAGGACATAGGGTACCATTCATCCTGGAATTGAAAAGCTAGTGAATCTTTGCCTTGGCTTGGCTTCGGCGCCCCTGAGTGCGCCGCACACTTGGCACACAGGGTCGGCTCGGGCCGGCTATTTTAATTACGCATTGCTTGTAAGTGTATACGTCCACTCGTTCTTAGTAAGACAGACCGAGTCATATTAAAGTCTAGCGGCGCCCCAAGTCTGGGAATTTCGGGATAAAAAGTACCCTTTGTGCTATCCCAGGTATTTTTCTACCCGTGTACCAAATTTCATCGAAATCCGTCCAATAGATTTTGTGTGAATGAGTAGCAAACATCCTAACAAACTCACATGCAAACTTTCGCATTAATAATATTAGTAAGATTTTTGATCCGTCAGAGAGCTCAGACATGATCGAAAGAATGGTATAAGCGCATCATGACGACATTCTTCAAACCTCAAGAAGACGCGAAATCCGCCTCCAAGTTATAATCGTCCGGTATTATTACCTCACCCACTGATCTAAGGGCAGGTGGGACTCGTGTGAACGGTCTCCCCTCGCGGAGGGCGATTCCCACGGGTGGAGTAAATAGAGTCAACGCTTTAATTTGCACGTCGCACTACCAAATAACTGTGCATTATAGTTTGCCCTCCGTCATTTACATTACGTATCATGAATAGCCTATTTATGAATGTTCAATAATATTCCCACTTACCAAAACTAAAAACATTAGCAATGCTAAAAACATTATACTCGATGGCTAAAAACTGTTTTTGTCATAATTAGGTACTTACCTAATCTGTCTAATAACCTACTTTATACCCTAGCTTTTGCTACGTGAATACCACGGGAACAGTGCTTTTTCCCGGGATGAAAGATTCCCTATGTCCTTTTCAGTACATCTATGTGTATGCGAAGTTTCAGAAAGATTAGTTCAGTTAATAAAGCGTAAAGAGATAACAAACAAATGAATAAACAAACAAACATATAAACTCACATTCGCATTTATAATATTAGTTCGGATTTGGATTTAAAATAGCTATCTAACACAAAAATTCCGGCAGTGCGCGCTTAATTGTTTGGCTGGCTGTACCTATTTGAAAAATCATGAGGAAATGAATGAATACTTATTTATTTGCAGTTAAAGTAGCTATCGGAAATCACATAAAAAAAAATTAAATTAATTGCTCTTAACCACAATCTTAGCCGAGGACAGACATTGAGGTCTACGGATGTAGCGAGCTATACCCAGAAGAACCCTTTTTAGCCAAAATTACCAAGAGAGCGAACCCGTATGGCACATCTAGTATTGTTGTTGTTTATTGAATATTTTCTCAACCCTTTTGTTTCAACTTTTTATCGTCATAAATGATAAGTAATACCTATCCTAATACTTGTAGACGAACTAAGTTTTTGTGCGTCAAAAGCAGGTGGATCTATCATAATACTGGGTTATTAATAGACCTAGAGGTGGAAAGTATCAGTCGCCAATGCAAAGGTATTTTTTATCTAGTTAAACATCTATTTGTGTGATGAAATGCGGGGGTGTGAACCAAAGAGACGCGCCGCCCGCCGCCGCCAGATGCCACTACTCGTGCCATGGCGTGGGAATCCGAGTTTTTTTTTAACTCAGATGCAAAAAAAGGGGTGTTACATGTTTGAAGTTGTCAGTCACTCAGCTTCACTACCAGAAAAGCTGAGTCAGCTCTCACACTATACTTCTATATACTTGATGCAATATTTGAACTATTTTGAACAGCTTTTGTTCTAGATCTAGACAATAGTACTCGTAGTAACTCAGTCAAAGTGAAAGTCAATTTTTTTTATTGAAACTTGGCCTTCAAATAAGGCTCTTTTTCACGTCGAAAACTAATTATTTAATCATAATGTATTATGTCTCAAAGCTTCAAACTACTAGAATTTCGGAACGACCACTGCTGAGAAGAAATACCGAAAGAAACTCATAAAACAGTCTTGGTCGCCTAACATGCCAGAGGGGCTATTTATTAACTTTATACAAACACTAGATTGTGTACAGTCATAAATAAAATATAAGAAACAAATATAAATATAATAAAACATGTTATGTTTGTGATCGAGTAACCACAATGAAATGGTTAAGAACAAAAAATAAAATTAAAAGTCGAATCAGAATCGAGCAGACCCCTTGGCCCCCGTTCACGAGTTGACGCGAGGGTCAGCCATCGCAAAGTTACTACACTAACTATAAACTTAATACGCCAAAATTATGGTAGGTAAAATTCTGGTCTTAGAACGTAGTACTAATATTAATTCTGTGCCTTAGACACCAAACTTCATAAGGCCCTCCTCGTGGAGGGCCTAAGATCGAAACAGGTGGAGGGAAGTAGTTAGTGAGAAGGTGATTATGCTTGGGAGTCACGACCCTCAGTAATGAGGAATACGACGGAGGAGGAAAGTTTTGGCAATGGCAAAGTAGACTCGGTCCGTCATCGCCCGCATTTGACCGAGGCAGGCGGAGTAATTTATATACTCAACTAGCTTTCGCCCGCGGCTTCGACTGCGTGATTTTCCCACGGGAACAGTGCTTTTTCCCGGGATGAAAGGTACCCTATGTCCTTCTCCGTACTTCCAGCTATAATGTGTATGCGAAATTTCAGGAAGATTGGTTCAGTAGATAAAGCGTGAAGAGGTAACAAACAAACCAACAAACAAACAAACTCACTTTCGCTTTTATAATATTAGTTAGGATGCAGTGTGAGTGTGATCTTTGAAGGTCACTGCCATGGCTGGAGCACAGGAGAGTGTGGAAGATTAGTGGCAACATGGTCCGTGGTGGCATCTCCAACGTTCCCACCTCTTCACTATTAGTTTGCGTATTCATCATCATCATCTGTCAAAAGAAGAGTCGAATCGAAATGGCAAAAATTCATCGAGATATTATTACTAACGCACAAAAATTAGATTTTTTGTCCCAGCACCTATTTGGTCACTTCCTTCGCCCTATAGTTTGGCGTAGTGTATTTTTTCTTTGGTACTGGCACGTAGAGGCACCGGATCGTTTTTTGTGGGTCCAAGTCCCACATGCCGCTTCACTGGTTGTTCGTCTATCGAGAAGTGAAGCGGTATGTGAAGGTTCACCTTCACCTCGATAAAAAAAAAGGTAAGGTAAGGACTTTACGAGTACAACAGACTTTGTATGGCGTGTGTAAAAAAAGCGGGGGTGGTTTGGCACGTGCTGTCGGCACGTTTTTTTTTAAAGCTTTTTCCCGCGGCCTCCCGCGTTCCTCGCGTGAATTTGGTTTTTCTCAGTATATTTGTGTTCACTGCTACACGTATGCCTCTGGATTGGACTTTCACTCTGATCTTGATGCAGCGATTCTGGTCCAGGTCGGCCCTGCCGTCTTTTTGATATCGTCCGACCATCTGGCAGCTGGTTTGCCCACACTTCGTCTTCCTGTACGGGGTCGCCAGAACAGAACCCTCTGACTCCATCTATCGTCATCTTTGCAACAGATATGTCCAGCCCATTGCCACTTCAGGCTCGCAACTCGTTCACCTATATCCGTGATTTTTGTGCGCCGGCGTAAGGTTTCGTTCCTGATCCTGTCTCGCAGAGTGACTCTGAACAGTGAGCGTTCCATGTCCATGGCTCGCTAAGCCACTTTAAGGCGGTGGACCGTTCCGACAGTAAGTTTCCACTGGGTCATCACTGGAAGAACACATTGGTCATATACTCGAGTCTTTAAACTCTGGGGTAACTTTGACTTGAAGACATCAGTCAATTTCCCAAAGGCCGCCCAGCCCAGTTGTATGCGTCTGTCGATTTCTTTTTCCAGCGTGTCTTTCTCTAACCCGACTTCCTGGCCCAAATACACGTAATCTTCGACCTTCTCTACCGATTCCTAAATATTTCCGGGATAAAAACTACCCTATGTGTTAATCTATGACTAATGCCATCAAAATCGGATAAGCCGTTTCGAAGATTACCATGCACAAACAGACAGACAAAAAAATAAATAAATTGATTTGATATGTACTGGTAACGGGTAAATAACACTATGTATTTTTTTTTACTAGCCTTTGGGTGTTGCGTCCCACTGCCTTTTTTCTTCCACTCGTCTCTCTCTATTGCAAGTTGTGGCCACTCAGGCAAAGAAATAATACACTGACTCAGGTAAGAATTTGTCTATGTCGTCCCGCCATCTC
Organism: Ephestia elutella; assembly: GCA_018467065.1. Lineage (NCBI taxonomy): Eukaryota > Metazoa > Arthropoda > Insecta > Lepidoptera > Pyralidae > Ephestia > Ephestia elutella. The sequence goes on from CM031564.1 coordinate 2,172,559, forward strand.
CTTCTAGGTCTGCCTCGTCCTCTATTTAGTTATTTCTAGATACAGACACTCCAATCCAACTTTATTTATTTGTATGGAGTATGGATGCTTCTATATTTCTTTCGTAATGCGCAAATCTCTGAAAGCTTATTTTCCTGTAATTTGTGGGAGTCATTCATCGGGATATCTCTCTTTAGTCGTATTTCCTCATGACTGAGGGTCGTGGTCATTATATGGAATGAAACACACTCAACGACTCTCATGGCAATTTTAATGGAGAGGTTTTGCCATTGCCTTCTCCATTTCACAAACTAGCTGATAATCATCAACCAGAGTGCAGGTTTCCTCACGATGTTTTCCTTCGCCGGAAGCAAGTGGTGGTCGATGAAACTAACATGAGTCAGATTGGTATGCAAACTCATGTACACCATCATCAAGATATACTAGAGTGGAAATATCTACTCGTACTAAATCGTATGGTAACTACTTTACGGCTAATTCGATCCGCCATTACAGAAGCCCTCTCCTATATTCCTTTCGATTGTAGATCTATGAGCTGTCAATGAGGGATTTCCCGAGACCCAAATTAAAAAAATATAGTTCCAGATGAATTCATAGGTGGCGCTTAGTAAAAGGCGAGACCATTTAAAGAGCAAAAATGCACGGTATTGGCATTTAATAAAAATATAACTTAATAAAAAACATCTAAAAAGTATCAATATTGTGATTTGTGCAACTGTCAAACTGTTATGTGTGTTTTTTGCCTCTGGCTGACAATATAGGTACAGCCATTATTACGACTCGGCTTTCAATAAAACGCCATCTGTTGAGACTTTTTTATACTGATTTTTTTTCTTAATTAAATGTCAAAAAAATCGCTCATTAGAGTTTATTTTTAGAAATCCTCCTTACTGAGATGTTTTTGCAATCTGCATTGTAAAAACAGCCACATAGTAATAAAATAAGTCGGCCATTACAAAACCCCTCGAGTGAAAATTGGCACGTCTTTTTAGTAGGTACTTTCATATATCTGTGGAGTGATTTCGTGAAAAGGTGGGCACAGGAAGACAGGGAGACACATTTAGTTATATTGCCCATTCGTCTGTAATAACTACCTGAGAAAGTTATATCTATTTCTATAACATATTTCAATAATAACAGAGGACTATATTATGTTATGACCTATAATAGTGTCCTCATAATTATTTTCTTCCATGCTTAGTTAAAAGTCCATTTATTTATAATTGTCCTATTATGTAAACAATCTTACCATGTATTTTTATGATTTTACAACAATATAAATTAAAATAGACTTTTTAGGAAATTACTTTCGTGGTTAATAAATATTTTACTTTAGAATGTTTAGGTTTGAACTAATATTTGATTTATTTTCAACAAAATTTAACAAAAAGTACTGTGAAGATTGTTTACATAATAGGACAATTATGAAAAACCGGCCAAGTGCGTGTCGGACCAAGCATAAAGTAGGGTTCCGTAGTCATTTTTGGCACCGCGCTGTTTTGCCTTTCTTTCAAGAAAAAAGTATATATTTTTATTTTATTTATAATTTCAAAAGTATTCATCACAGGATACCCGAAACAATTTTAAATAAGAGTTTCCGTGCCTGTTTCTTTACGTGAGTGATTTGAAGTTTATAGGTCCAAGACTTTAGAAATTACAGGGGGGGAACACCGTGTAACTGACCGTGTAAAGCTGATAAAAAAGTGTTGTATGGAAAACTTATTTTCATAGTCCTTTTCTACGATACCCCACACAAGGGGGATGCACTCAAAAAAATAATTCAACCACCCCCCCCTTTTACATGTATGGGGAGGTAGTAGAATAGGAGTAGGGGTAATTATAATTTTTTGTATTTTTAAAAATGAGATCTATATGTGAAGTATCCTCGAACCAAGTTACATGCAAATCAGTCCATAAACGTAGAAGATATTCTGCTGTGCTGTGACAGACTAGGACGGACGGACGGGCTGAACGATCTTATAAGGGTTCCTTGTCGGACTACGGAACCCTAATAAATGGACCATAGGTAAATCAATGGTTTAGGCACACATATAAGATAATATAATACTAAAATACTATATAGGTAATAAATCGCCGAATATAAGTTTAGATTCGCTATTTAGCCGCCGACTGACATAAGCCGCATAGGACTCTGAACCTACTAACTCACACCTTTTTCTGTTATCATTAAATCAGTCGCCACACACATTCAATCGAACCAAATTAGTTTACACTCATGTCGAAATATTCGAATTACGAATTTGAAGATGGTTTTATCATGGAAGTAATAAGTACGTACTTTTTGTTTGGGTTTTATAAAGACGTACTTTATAGACGCAAATACATGAATTAAAAATAAAAGTCATTATAGTACCGCTAGCTTTATCTGTAATTTCCCGGTATAAAATTTTTCTATTTCCAATACATAGGTACTACTAAAGGAGGAGGATAGTTAACTTGCTATGTATATCCCTTGTTTTTTGGGTCTTCTTCAGCACAGATCTCGAGCAACAACGTTACGCAAAGAATAAGATTTTTTCCCGCCTAATTTCTTGTAAGAAATCGCTTAATTTTATAAAAAAAATCGGCAGACGCTTCTTTCGGCGGCGTGCCCTTACTCAACCCCTACGCCAGGTGCGTGGAGCGCGGGCGCGCAGTTCATGCCACGTACAGTCACATTACAAGGAGCCCCACATGGAGTTTTTTATAGCGGCCAATTTCGACCAATTTGAGTAGGTTTATTTGCGGTAAAGTGTAGGCGTGGGAATTTAGTGCGTACGAACGGCGCACGAAACAATTCATAAATAAATATAAAGATTCGTGCTAAGTCCTGTTATTATTAATAAATAATAAAAATATAGTACTCAAGTACTTACCAATTTAAAAACATATTCAGACAAAACAAAATATTGAACCTAAAGATTGTCTGTCTGTCTGGCAATTAGGAAAAGGTCGTATCATATTACATTATAAAGCTTTTCGTCCATTAGACTGAAACTATTAACTACTAGAAATGATAAAAAAATATATAAATTGACTAGTACATAATATCTCGATGAATTTGACATATTTTCTTAGGAAAGTTTGATTTCACTTAATCAAAATGATGAAAGTACAAAATACATTCTTAGTTCCATATAATGGTACATACAAAAAAGCACGGGCGCGCGGCTTCGCCCGCGTGAGTTTCGCTTAGATGAATAATCTTTTTATTTCCAAACTGTAGTAACCTAAAACACAAAACCAACGCAAAACTTCAGTCGTTTATCCCGTGCCCCCGGGAATATGTACTTCATTTCATTATTACCAGATATGGTCATAAAGTTAGAAGTCAAACAGTTATTAGAGAATTCGCATAGTCAACCACAACATCTATTCATTCAAATGAAGAGTATATTAATATTTTTTTAGTAAAATGTAGGACGACGTATCCTAGCAAAATCCTAACGGTCTAGTGGGCAGGAACCTTTGCCGCGAAGTCAAGGGTCTAATTAGGTGAAGTGCCCTATTTGTTCAATAACGACCTGAAGAGATTGTTACTTAGGCTTATTAATAAGAGGCACATTTGTTCACAATACATATTTTATTTAGTTTCACCGAGTGACTCCCAACGGCTCCGGCGGACCGGCCCCGGTGACGGGGCTGTTGGAAAAAAAAATTCCAACGGCCCTGGCGGGCCCGGATTTTGCGTTGACGGGGCCGTTGGAAAAAAAATTTACCAACGGGCCCGGCGTGATTTTTAATGGGACGGGTAGCATAAAAGCCGGGGCCGTTGGAAGTTTTTTTTCCAACGGCCCCGTCACCGGGGCTAGCCCGCCGGGGCCGTTGGAAGTCACTCGTTTCACCTGTTAATTTTCGAGCAACAACAAAAAAAACCGGCCAAGTGCGAGACAAACTCGCGCACCGAGGGTTCCGCACACGCAAAGCATCTCACATTATAGCTCTAACTAAAAGGCCAACTACAGACCAAACTGTAGTTTCAAAAACAAACTTAACTTTGCAGTTCGAGGCCTAAGATTCATACTGAATGCAGCGCAAAAATACGTTTGTAACACATTTTTTTTTTACTTCCAACTACATATTTTCATCTTTCAGAGTTATTCCTGTATAAGCACTATTAGACCTTGCTTTCTGCCAAATTTCATAATTTTAGGTCAACGGGAAGTATCTCATAGGTTTTGATTGCTATCTGAAATCGCAAAATATTCGAAAATTCGCAACATTTACCGGAATATCTCCTAATCAGGGTTGCCGTAAATTTTTGATTATTTTTTTTGCTGAAAGAGACCGTTGATCCGAGTATTCGATATTAATTTAAACTTGATATTTTTTTAAGCGTACCAGAGGAAAAAAGTGTTTGACCGACAGACGGACAACAAAGTGATCTTATAAGGGTTCCGTTTTTACCTTTTTAGGTACGGAACCCTAAAAATAAATAAAACTCCTTCTTCTTCTTGTAGTGCCCCCTGGAGGTTGGCCGTCAGTTTGGCAAACTCTTATCTGTTCTTCGCTATGGCAAAGTCAGTCGTTTTTATTGAAATAGGCTTAAAAATAGCAATTTTAAATCGTCATATTCTTGTTTTATAGTTAGTTGACGTCATAAAATTACTTAAAGCTAAGGTTACCACCGCCTCCAAAGCGCAAGTGAAGAAGAGGCGGCACAACAAACTCCACTGCTGCATTTTCTCCAAAGACGTCACTTTACAACATATGTCTTACAATTAAATGACTATCAATGTGGACGAATATACATTGAATTTTTATATGAAATGTCAGATTTATAAATTAATAAAATTAGGCGAAATATGCGAAACAACTCTTCAACCCTGGTGACTCCGGTCAACCGGTCCACTCACGTATGTTTCTTAGCCAAAATTTCTGCATCTTCCAGCACGTCTCTTGCCTTCTATTAAAATAAAACTTGAGGGGGTTAATAAAACACTCTTGAGGGGCTACAACTTTTTTTGTTTATTTAGTTATTAATTTAGTTCTAGAATCCACTTAGGTATTAAAAACCATATTTTATTACAATAAAACTTAAAAACCAAATTAAACAACGCTCGTGAGTCAAGTATCCAAGGACGCTCCCGCGTCGGATAGCAAACAAAGCTAATCCATTACAAAGGAAAGTGCAAGCGCTAAAAGCAATAACTATAGTGTGAATTGGATTTCAAGGAATAGTACTTATTATTATTTCTATGAAAAGTGTAAGATCCAACGAACAAACCTTGAAGCGCGGTACTTTAATTAATTTGTGTAAGAGAAAATTTAATTCACCAAGAACAGAAGTGCTGAAATTAGGTCCCTTTATTAGCTTGTTAATTTATAACTACAAAATATGGATAATTAAAACTCATTAATATCATACAGTTTACATGCCTATTCATAGTTTGTTGGCAAGTTTATTTCAAGATACGAAATTGTAAAAAATAAAACATTGTCACTTCTTTGAAAGAAATATTCAGCGAGTTGTCTTTAAAAACATAAATTTATATATACTAATACAGACTAAAAGCTCCGATAGTTTTTAATCTGGCTTAGTATTTCGAAAGCTGTCGCGACATTGTTCAATGTGTATGCGCAGATTCCTAGAAGGTAACCTTCTGACCTTAAGGCAAGACGCGACTCATAATACTCCCACCGGCAGCTGAGGGGTCGAAAACACCCCCGTTCCCACGCCGCTACCCCTACATCTGCTTAGCCGGCCCCTCCTTGAAGACCTTACAATAAACTTATTATTTTTCCTCTAGAGCACAGATTGCGCACTAGTCATTCACAGTACTCATTTCGGGTCGGCCACAGCTCCCGACTTTATTTTTTTTTTTATTTTTCTTTTTTTTTCTTAATTGTAGGCCAGTGTTGTGTTTTAGTTTTACAGTTAAGTTTTCTTTTATTTTTCAAAATGAACACCCTGATTGATTCGAAAGCCGGCCTCGCATTAAGTTTGACAAGTAAGTTTAGAATTTTCGCGCCTTTTTGGGATTTTTATTTTTTGTTTTGCGTTATGACATGACTTATTTTATGTGACGTATTTTGCTGCTTTGCGAATTATGATGAATTTGATATTACCTACGTTTTTAAATACTTTTGCGAAGGCAAGTGCAATAAATACTTCTTTTATTTAATAAAATTAGGGTAGTGTAGGCTATTATATGAATGTTATTACTAACCTAATTACAGAACACATTTTTTTATAACTTTTTTTTTATAAATATGAATCTAATATTTTTATTGTTCGTATTATTTGTCTTAATAAATAACGATGCCAGCAACACTGTTTCCAATAAACCAATCAAATCGAAACTATATTTATTTAGATAGTCAAAATGAATTAATTCGCATATTGTGTTTATAATCCAAGTTCAAACTTGTTCAACATAGATTTTCATTTGAATATAAAGACAGTATCTAGGTACCTAGAAACTATAATTTTTCTCAAACATTATCAGAGATTTCGAATAGTGGTATACACACTATAAAATCACAATAAGAAATATAGTCTTCTTTTTCAAATTGTCATAACAGCCAGTGCATGCATATTGCTATTTTTAGGCACCAATTTTAACTCGCGCAAGTGCGAAAACATTTCTCTGGATTGAATACCTTGTTATTCCACGGTTTAACTGTTATATTGAAGTTGGTTCATTTTTTATAAAAAAGTTTTTATTAATATTCATTCTCGTTCTAGGGAGGTAATAAACTTTTCCCACCAAGGGTAGGATGAAGCATCTAATTGGATTTAACAAATACCGATCCGATTATGAGAAACTTGAGAAACTAATATTATAAATGTGAAAGTGAGTTTGTGTGTTTGTTTGTTATCTCTTCACGCTTTATCTACTAAACAAATCTTCCTGAAATTTCGCATACACATAGTAGTACGGAGAAGGACATAGGGTACCTTTTATCCTGGGAAAAGACACGGTTCACGTGGGAAGTTCACACGGGCTAGTGAGAAATAAAAAATAAATTTGAACCAACATAAAAGGGGTCTTTTTAGCTATATTTTTCCAACTCGCAAACGCGTAGTTTTCAAACATTCTTCTAAAGTAGTTTCCTAGTATGTCCTTTCATTCCATTTCTCTGATCATATTTATTTATGGGCTTTTATATTTAACTAGCTTTCGCCCGCGGCTTCGCCCGCGTGAATTTCTCACGGGAACAGTGCTTATTTCCGGGATGAAAGGTACCCTATGTCCTTCTCCGTATTTCCAGCTATGTGTCTGCAAAATTTCAGGAAGATTGGTTCAGTAGATAAAGCGTGAAGAGGTAACAAACAAACAACCAAACTCACTTTCGCATTTATAATATTAGTTAGCATTAGGATTTTCATTTGAAGATATCCAGCTTCCCCTGGTCAATTTTCAACGGCAAGAGCCCTTAAATGTTGCAAAGGATTGGTAAGATGTGGACATAGTAGGTACATTACTATCTCGATATATGTGGATGATATTCTCGTAAAAACATTTGCGGTAAACTTTAAAATCCTACTATATTATAAATGCGAAAGTTTGGATGTGAGTCTGTGAGATTGTGAGGATGTTTGTTACTCAATCTACTGGACGGATTTAGATGAGATTTGGTATACGGGTAGAAAAATACCGGGAATAGCACATAGGGTATTTTTTATCCCGAAATTCCCTCGGTAGCGAAGCTCCGGGACGCGGCTAGTTAATATATAAATACCTACGTATTGTGTGTGTACATATGTACAAAAACCTCGCTGGTTAATTTCATCTGAATTCCTGCGAGCTATAACAACATTTAGTAATATTACCTATTCGCTCGCACTCGCAACTTCGACGGTTGAAACTTACTATTGTAAATCATTCCGGTTACATAAAAGTCCATTTATTCATAATTGTCCTATTATGTAAACAATCTTACCATGTCTTTTTACGATTTTACAACAATATAAATTAAAATAGACTTTTTAGGAAATTACTTTCCTGGTTAATAAATGTTTTACTTTAGAATGTTTAGGTTTGAAGTAATATTTGATTTATTTTCAACAAAATTAAAAAAAGTACTGTGAAGATTGTTTACATAATAGGAAAATTAAGAATAAATGAAGATTAGATACGCCAGTTTTTAAGCGACAGTAGTTTTTGCGTCATGCGTGTAAAAATATAGACTACTAGCTTTTGCCCACGGCTTCGCCCGCGTGAATTTCCCACGGGAACAGTGCTTTTTCCCGGGATGAAAGGTACCCTATGTCCTTCTCCGTACTTCTAATTATGTGTATGCAAAATTTCAGGAAGATTGGTTCAGTAGATAAAGCGTGAAGAGGTAACAAATAAACAAACAAACTCACTTTCGAATTTATAATATTATTTAGGATTATTTTTTCGCTTCAATCTTTGTATAGAAAATAGACCATAACAGTTGTTTTATATGTATAGATAAGTAGGTATTAATTAATTAAGTATCGAGTATCCACAATAACAACTTACTGCTTTAGTCCCAGTCGCTGGAATCCTCCCTATTTTTCGCATGTACGGGTATAAAATTTCATCCATCTCGCCATTTTGATTCTAAGTGCTCTCTTGAAATAACAATTTCATATCCCTAGCTATTTATCTATTTGGCTTTGTCATATACATATGTTTCTTTTATAACATTTTTCACTAAAGTTAAATTCGCTAATATTATTACAATATTTCCTGTGAGTAATTTTAAATTGACCTATTTTATAAAGTTCTATCGGAATGTGCCTATCGGCACTTTTCTTACTGGTAGTCGCTTTGGTTCATGTGTCTTTGTTTACACTAATATTATTTATTTCACTATCACAATTTTTTTGTTATCAATGCACTAAATCAGACGTTTTATCCTTTTTTGAGTCTTCTCACTATGTCGTCATCAGGTAAATAAAAGGACTGCACTCAACGGCCCACACTTAGCACAAAGCCGTCCAACACACACCCAGAAATTAACCTTATAAATGACCACGTATACGTGGTCCCATTTTCTAAATATTATTATGTCCTTATATATGGGAAATGAATAAAATTTTGATTTGTTTTATTGGTCTTTTAGACCTCCAGACCTGTGAAAACAAATACTTACGTACCTATATACAAATATTTGCATGCGCGGTTATGGAACCCGGGGCCTCCAAATGGTGGCGGACGGGAGACTGATGAATATAATACTACGCCACGAAGGTCGGTCCTCATGGTCTTCTCTTTATATTCGTCTCTAGTACCCATACTCGTCATGCGGGTGACTGTACTTGCATTCGACCGAATTTAATAAATTAAGCTTACAAAAGCTCAACAGAAACGCATTTCTACTTTCATTGTGGCGTTGGAAGCTTCAGGCTGCAATCAAATAAATGCATTGTAAAAGCTTTCAACTGATTGCTTTATTACCTGCCGATTGATTAAAAAACAATGGAATTAGCGGCGCTTTTATGGAACGAGGAATGGAATGCCTTGTTTTATAAATACGATTCGGAAAATATATGATTTTTACGTGAAGGTTTGTGAGCAATGTTTGGACATAATCGATACTTCAGTCAACCGAATGGTTCAGGCGTCTTCAAGTTATCCAAAAAAAATATAGAAAAGGCTAATTTTGTGACCTTTAACGGAGTTCTGTGAATGTGTATGTTGTATCTTCCGCTGTAAGCAGAAATTCTATTTGGGTACCTACGTATATTTTGCTAATAAGTATTATATAATCTGTACAGGTACTACCTATTTATCTAAGTAGTTGTGCCCACTGACTTTAGGATGCACAAACAGCTTCAGCTTGATTAAGTTGTTGTGAATGGAATGGAAAGTCATTTGCCTAGCAGTCGGCCGCCGCAGGTTATAGGCCGGATAAAAATAATATTTTTGTCCAAACATATTATGTCTGGACGGATTTCATTCCGCGCGCGGAAATCCTTGTTGCTCGAAGGATTTCGATGAATTTTGCTTCAACTCTTGGGTATTTTTATCCCGTTCAGGGGTTCACACGGACGATTGCGGAATACTTGCAAAAGCAAGTGTTCCATAAAAAAAGATGCACGCGCGTAAACCGGGCGCAAGCGCCTATTCACCGCGTGCGCCGGAGTGCATGTCGCGGGACGAAGACACAGGTGCGCGGGGGTGGCTGTCTGTCAGTTGAGCGCAGGCCGCGAAACGGGAAAGACGTGTGTCTCGTAAAAATTAGTAACTTGTGCGCGGGGGCGCTGAGACCGGTCGTCGGTCGCACGCCCGACCCGACGACCTTACGTACCGTTCACCACACGCACCTACTCTCGAACCAAACCAAGTGCATCTAAAAACACACATTCGCGAATTGTGACGACAATTTTGTATAGATGCATCGGATTCCTGCATCTGGAAAGTGCATTTTGAACGTTTTGAATCATGTACGTATTCAACGTGGAGATTGTATTTGCGTTTATAATTTAATTCATCTAGAATTGCATTATATCTTAATTGAAACTTATTTTTAATATTGTCTACTTTACACTATTATTTGGTGTTTTGGAGATTACGTTTGTGTCTGCTCATCTCACGCGTCAAATTTTTATAAAATTTGGTACGCGCGTAGAGTTTGACCTGGATATATAGGGTAGGTACTTTTAATCCCGAAATTCTCATGAAAGCGGAAGTCACAGAGGATGAATAGATGGTTGTTCCACTCTCAAGCCACTGATCAGATTTTGATAAGATTTATCACAAGCACTGGTAAATCTAGATAGGTAATAGTGGATTGTTTAGCTAGGGTTGAAAGGAATCTATATCATACGAGGTACTTAGGCTATGAACTATTGACTTTCACCCGTGTTGAACTCTTCATTTTGAATATACTTAGGGGAAGTAAAAATAATATAGATAAAGAATTTATTTTAAAATATTTACCCTTTCACAATTAAACCGAGACTTCCGGTTTTGGTACATCTTACAATGTAAGTATATCCCCATAAAAATATAATTTTAGTCTTTTTGTTAATTGTAAATATTAAAAACACTAGGCGGCCAGGAGGTGGTCACCTTTCCGGGCCGTCCTGCTTTAGGTTTTTTTACACATTCTCAGCACCGCTTTTTTTATCTAATTTTTTCTTAAAATTCATTCCCATCCTAGGGAGGGAATAATTTTGTATGTAGGATTCCCAACCCAGGGTGGGAAGAAACAGTTTCAACCCGCTACCCGGATCAAACAAACACTGATTTATAACCTTGGCTCCTAAATGTAACTATCATATACAGAAAAAAAATCAAATAGACCGGTAAGTAGTTCCAAAGATTTGTGTGCAAACAAACTCCGGCTTTTTATATTGTATAGATGAGCAAAGTGAATAATGCGATTTTCATACGAACAGTACGCTTTATGATCGTGGCACTTCGTGAAAAGGCTTCCTGAAGTTTGTCCAACCGGGAGTGTCTCTGCCGGAAATGGGTCGAATCTAGACTACGTTTTAGACAAGGGCAGATTTAGGGTGGTCCTGGGGGTCCAATATTCCCGGGATCACTTTGAGTATAGGCCACGCACTCGACCATATAGTTCAGATAAAGTAGATAAAGCGTGAAGAGGTAACAAACAAACAAACTCACTTTCGCATTTATAATATTAGTTATGATTAGGATAATTTTTGTACACAACAAATGCATAGAGAGGAAACATAAAATATTGTCAAACTAAGTATAAAGGTTCCGTAGACCCGCGAAAGAAAAATGGGAAAAAAGTGTTCTTTCTGAGTGAACTCTTATTATTTGGATAGATGGTCAACACTTTATTGCACCATTTACAGAAAAGAACATACAACGTAGTAACAAAAGTAAATCTTCTTCTTCTCTCAGCCGAAAGACGTCCACTGTTGGACAAAGGCCTCCCCCAAGGATTTCATCCATGGAGGGTTTTGCCGTAATCGCCACGCTTGGCAGGCGGGTTGGCGATCGCAGTGTGATGGCATAGTACGCGGGAAGATGCTGCTGCCCATCCTCCGGTGTTTTAAATCCCTTAGTCGCCTCTTACGACACCCACGGGAAGAGATGGGTTGGTGCTATTCTAAGGCCACACCACAGGCCGAAACAAAAAAAGTTTAAAACAACAAAAGTAAATACATATATGTAAATAAATGAGCCCAAAGGCGGGCTTATCGCAAATGCAATTTCTTCAAGCCAACCTTCCCTTTAATGCCAAGTCACCGAATCCGATTGAACGCCTTTTTATTCTAAAATACCAAATACCGTAATTAAAGAATCTGTAAAAAAATCGAGTTTCCACGTCAATAGTTTCGTCTCTGCGTTGATATGCCAAATCAGTCTGTCCAATTTTGTATTTTATAAACATTATATTATTTCATAATTTTGTATTGTTATATAAAGATTTACGAAAGCTAAACAGAAGTGGACCTACATACTTTATTAAATGTATTAAATATAAGTATACTTTCAAAAACTTTTAAATTCTTTTAAAAATGATTTATAGGTCTACCAATCAGTGTCCAAAAATTATACCCAATTAGCTTTCGCCCGCTGCTCGCCCGCGTGAATTTCCCACGGGAACTGTGCTTTTTCCCGGGATGAAAGGTACCCTATGTCACACCTATGTCCTTCTCCGTACTTCCAGCTATGTGTATGCGAAATTTCAGGAAGATTGGTTTAGTAGATGAAGCGTGAAGAGGTAACAAACAAACAAACAAACTCACTTTCGCATCTATAATATTAGTTAGGATGATCGATTGATCTGTGATTTACTTACTATTTACCTAATTACGTATTTTGTATCTTCATTACAAGTACAACACATAAAAAATCACGGAAATTCCCCACATTATTTATGTATCAAAATCGCTAAATAACACTTCTCTTTACTCGTCGTTAACCAGGCACAAAAGAAGTGATTGTTGTGACTAGTAAGTATAGTCTGCATATCTGCGGAAGGGTTAAAAATATGGCAAAAAAAACACAACGGGTCTTACGATGAAATACATTTTTTGTTGCAGTTATATATCGTCACTTAAAGGGCATAGGTAGTCTTCAATTAAATAGGTAAGGAGCAACACAAAAGCTCCTTACAAAAGAAGGACATAAAGCTTCATTCAAACATGCACCAGCCCACCTGGCATAGGGTGTAAGTACCATAATCCCGAAACCAGTTGGCCAACCCCTACTACAAAATAAAAGAGAACAGATGTATAGATTTCTCAGTACATCTTTTTCGCACAGTGTAATAAATAGTATGTTTTATTAGCACTATGAGCATTTTGTATAAATCTTTACTTAGTTAAATATTTTTAGATGTAAAATATCTATTGACGCAGCTTGGTAGAAAAATCGTCTCGAATACCGTGTCGGAAAATGATATGTTGGGTTTACATCCGGGCGTACTGATTCAACATCCTTGATTTTTAAATTTATATTAATAATTCTACAAAGAAAATATATGTGTTCCAAAATTAATTCACACGTTAATTTCAAACAAAAATACAAAATTTTGTTATATGTGAAAACATATTTCAAATCTTTATCCAACTGTAAGGTGCCAAATAAATAGGTTTTAAAAGTTTTATATACACCTACTGAACTATTAATATATTGCAATAAATTAAAATACACAGACAGCAGTTTATATTGGACGGAAAAAATGTGTCTTGACTTCTGCACATACGTTATTTTTCTCGGACCATACCGCCTCTTTACATGCGCAAAAAAATGTTCAGTTTCTTTATAGACCAACTTGAGGGGGACCTTAAGAAACCGAGGCACCCTATTGGTCCAAAGATTTCGAGGGCTTTGCCAATGGTAGCTCTGGGATAACACTATGGGACAGATGTGAATAAAGGTGCAATATTATCTGTTTACACAAATATTTTTCATTTCGCTAAGCGAAGAAAAAAAACATCACCTGCCATAGACACCGTGTGCGATTGTTTCTTAATTTAGCCGATTGAAAATTTATTTTCATTATACATAACCGTAGTGGTGCGTTAGTACATAATATCTCGATGCCGTAGTGTTATATACTCTTCGATTGTCATCTGAAATAATGCTTACTCTTTATACTATGTCCGTGTAATGCAATAGCATTTAATTGCAGTTGATGGACTTAATTAGTTCAATCCCTTTGTGATATTTTCACACCTCAGTGACGTTCAGTAATTGGTCTCATAATAATTGAATTTACAAATGAGTACACTCAATATTTTCATTCGTGGTTGATTCCAAATTAATACGAACTAGCTGTTGCGCGCGGCTCTTCTCGCGACAATAAGTATCCGACTTCCCCACAAAGACAATCATTTCAATCAGTCACTTCATTGCAGAAAGGACAAACAAACTCCTACATTGATAGTTGGCATGGAGCAAAACAAATTATAACATTTTTACCAAATCTTTTTACATGATAACAAAGTACTTGTAATATTATAATATAGATTTTCCAAAGCGGTAGCAAAAAAACTTAATTGAAACTTTCTCCTTTTAAAGTCACTCAATGAAACTTATAAAAGAGAGCTCACAAAGATAGAGAGGCTGGTTAGAAAAGATAAAATTAATCTTTGCTAAGCAGCCTCTGTGGCGTAGCTTTCAATGTGTTATAGACAGGGCCGCGCCGCCCCTGTAAGCGAAGTGTGCGGTTTAGACAGGAGCCAAGGCAATAGGGGCGCCGATTGAAGTGCTCTTTCTTGCCGATCCGTGGTCCAACCATAGAGCTAGAATAAAAAAAAATAATGGGTGATTTTCTGACAGCTGAATTAAGAAAAAAAAATCAGTATAAAAAGTCTCAACAGGTGGCGTTTTAGAAAAGCCGAGTCGTAATAATGGCTGAACCTATATTGTGCGCTTTTTCTTGTAAACCAGAGGCAGAAAAAAAATCACCTAACAATTTGCCAGTTGCACAATTCACAATATTGATACTTTTTAGATGATTTTTTTACAAGGTTTTATTTTTAAAAAATGCCAATTCCGTGCATTTTTGCTGTTTCTATGGACTCGCCTTTTATATAAGTGCCACCTATGAAGTCATCTGGAACATTTTTTTTTATTTGGGTCTCGGAATATCCCCCATTAAACAATCTGTAAGAAAAATGGAATTTGGAGCACACTATTATGAACGTTTTTGGGGTTCATTTGACAATAAAGTTTATAAGTCTATTAAATAATGTTTTTGTTTATTTCTATGTCTATGGGTCCAACTGCTGTAATAAGCGATTTTCTGACAACTAAATTAAGAAAAAAAATCAGTATAGAAAAGTCTCAACAGATAGCGTTTTATGAAAGCCGAGTCGTAATAATGGCTAAACATAGGGCTACCTATATGGTGCGCTTTTTCTTGTCAAGAGGCAGAAAAAATATCACCTAACAGTTTGACAGTTGCACAAATCACAATATTGATACTTTTCAGATTTTTTTTTACTAAGTTTTATTTTTTAAAAATATCAATCCCGTGAATTTTTGCTTTTTGTATGGAACTTTCTCTCGCCTTTGCTTAAGCGCCATCTATGAAGTCATCTGGAACTATTTTTTTTTTAATTTGGGTTTCGGAAAATTCCTCATTATTTTGCGTAACAACATTGCTTACAGTTAGGTTTGCCATACGTCCTATATATAGACTGCCTTATGTACTGTCAAAACCTTCTTAAACTTATTTAATTTGACCGCCCTGCGACAAGTTGGTCAAATCAAAAAAAAAAGAAGGAAAAGGAAAAAAAAAGGGACGGTGTCCTTTTTTTTGCCGGGTAGAATTAAGAGCTGATTCGTAACAGGCGCTGCCAGAGGTCGTCGCGGCCCTAGCCTAGCCCTGGTATAGGTATTTAAGTAATTTAAAAATATTCTTTGACTTATCCCATTACACAAGTATGAGCACTCAATGTACGTGATCTTTCCCTAAACATTTACTAATATAATATGTATTGTCGCAGGCTGGAGCGGACAGCTGGCGAGCAGCGGGCTGGCGGCTGGCCGTAGCATGGCCGAGGTGTCGGCGCCCAGCAGCCCACGGCATCTCCACAAGAGGCGGCGGCTCTCCCGCCTCCTCGACAAACTCGCCGTCCAAATGAGGAACAACAACCACTACCCGCCGCCGCGCTGGCTCGTCCTCGACCAAAAACAGCCGGAGGACGCCCCCCTAGACCTCTCTATAAAGTCTGACGTCCCCGACAACACGGCATTCGCCTGCAGCGCATGCGGCCAGTCATTCGCCGTACACGACCGCCTCGCGAAGCACGTTGCATCGCGGCATCGCAACCGGACTCCGGAAGCCGTCCGCGCTTACGAATGCGAAATATGCAGTCGCCGGTTCGCTCGGAGTGACATGCTGACGCGCCACGCGCGGCTCCACAGTGGGATCAAACCGTACTCGTGCTCGGCCTGCGGACAGGTGTTCTCTCGATCAGATCATTTGGCTACCCACCAGCGCACCCACACTGGGGAGAAGCCCTACCGCTGCCCGTCTTGCCCCTACGCCGCCTGTCGACGTGATATGATCACGCGACACATGCGGACGCACTCCCGCCGCTCGCAGCCAGCTTGAAGCCACATTCCGTGCGTTGTTCCATTGACTTTCTCAAGACTGATCTTCATTCCAAAGCTCCAGTGTCAGCGAAGGCCGGCCGCGGTGAGACATATCTCCTTGCGAGCGCAGCGACTTCTTCCACATCTACCCTCGCCCTGCGATCTTGGCACCGCGAAGTCCTGCTCAGCGCAAAGCAATATGTTGACTTTAGAAGAATTCAATTTAATTATGTTCTTTGTTTTATTTTTTATAGTATTTAAATATTCAATATTCACTATTTTATTGATTTTGTTCTGGTACATTTTTGAAGAGTACGCGGCGATGTTCTGAAGATAATGTGCCATAAAATTCAGTGCTCAAGTAAAAATAATAAAAACTGGGATTTCAGTGTCCGTTGGCGTTAAATACAACCCCCACAGCTATTTTACTTAATTCTGGTATGATAATTTAAGCTTGACTACCCTTAAAAGATTTATTAGTGTTTTCTTAAGACGTTGTTATATTTTTTTGGAATGCTGTTAATATGCTTTACATTAGTGTCATAAGCCCTGGGTGTTATATAGTTATAATTAAAATAGGTAACCGTATACTTTTGCTGGTTATTGAAATTAGTGTTCAATAAATTTTCTTGTGCCAAAATAATTTTAAGGTCATCTAAGTACTTGGTAAGTAATCGTACTTAGGGTATAACATTATAAGTGGCATTCCGTGGCCTTCCCGTGGAACGAGCAGAGACTCGATAACTTATTCAATCATGTATTTTTAAGTAAATGTAAGTGGTTGTTATTTCATTTATTTATAGTTATAATAATGTGATTTTCTTTTTGTTTATCTGTATTTAAACACCTAAAATGTAGTTACATTTTAGGAACTCACTTTGAAAGTTATCAAAGTGGAGAGTATATTGTGTGCATTAGGGGGGGAAGTTTACACTTAATTTAATTTTATATAAATAGTTTCTTTTTGTGTGAAGTTTCTTTTCTTTTTTTATTAAACGTTCAAAAAATAATTTATTATAAGCACATATATATATACTCATGTTCAGTGCTACATTTGGTCAAAATAAACCAATAGGTAACGTTGTTTTTATTATTTGACATAATTACTTTTTATATTTTTGTTATTTGACATACTTAATGTCATATTTGACGTACTTAAATCTATAGGTAATCGTGTCTATATTCTACATTTTGAGATAAAAAATGGCAAATTTACAAATTTTGACATTAATTTTTCCCAAATTAATTCCTTGAAAACATATCAAAAGCTATGGATAATGTTTTATTTGCGATGTTTGAAAATAATAAATAATATTGCAGGGACGTATTTATAAACGTTATAATTTAAATATTCATTTATCATCCTATTATTTTGTAACTGTTAAATATTTGGCTATTGGTTCTTATCATAGTCAAGAAAAACAATTAAAAATAAAAACATTAAAACGTTCATTATAACTTAGTAAGTAAGGTGTAACATGAGTGTTCTTAAGGCTTGCAGTGTTCTGTAATAAACTTATTAAGTTGTTTTTTTTTTAATCTAGGATACATTCACATACAATTATATGTATTTATATGACGCTATGTATATGTATAGAGTTCTAGATATACTATACTACTCGTAAAATGATTTGAAAAGGTACCTACATCTAACTGGTAAGTGTCATATTATGCAGATTAGAATACCCATGTGTTAGCTATAGTTATGTAATACAAGCACCCGCAAAACCAATAAGAAATAATCATATCAAGATATGTAGTGGCTTTGTATTTTTGTTTTACCAACTGTTTATCTTATTATAATTGATTATAACGTTCCTATTGGACATGGCCAAACTTTACGTTACTGTTTATTAGATAGCAGCAAAAAATTGACTTGTAAAACTCAAACTACGTTCGTCAGAGAATAATTTCAATTATTTTGTGTCTTTATTCTCACAAGTGTTTTACTTTAAGATTTTCTTATCGGTAATGTAGCCTTTACGTAGGTACTTGTTTGTCATAATAATAATCCATCATGAAAGTAATATGTCCTAGGTGCGAATTGAATAAGGCGGATAGGCCATGACCCTCCACGCGGGTCCTACATGTGGGGATATTAAAATATTTGATGATAATGACGTAGGTCTTATTACTTCCATGGGAAAAGGTCTCTACGACCTACTAAGCATAATCCTATTGATGTTTAAATATTTTTAAGAAAATATAAAGATCGTTAAAACGATCTAAAAAATGTGGCAGATTCAACTTTGAATTTGTGGACTGCTTTTATCTGTAATAAAAAACAGGACATTTTTGGCATTGAGATGTTTCCAAAACGTATTTTTATGAGCATTTTAGCTTGAAACTAAATGTACACACGACGAATTTATCAAAATATTGCATTTGATGTAAGGGTGGGGTATGTAGTCACAGTTGCATAGTCAGTCACCATAGTGGAAAACTGCCGGGACTATGAATATGTATGGAGTGACATATAGGGTACTTTCCCGAATTTCCCACATGGGTGAAGCCCGGGGGAGACGGTGAAATATATTTGTGTTAGTCTTAGCTTAGACAAGTTTCCTTTTTTGTTTTTTGTTTCCACGGGAAAAATATATAATAGCTGTACTAGTATTTACAGTAACGGTGGTGGTCAAGTGGCCTAGGCATATTCGTAGCTAGGCATTTAGGCATATGCTCGAAATAAAGACAGGTTTGTGTCTCATAAGGCCCGATAAGCATTAGTTATGCTGTAACTATTACACACAAAAATACCTGTTACAATGTTTGAATCTGATTCAATTTTTTTTTAGAATAAGTGTTGTATAATTTATTGCTTTTCAAGTTTTTTTTACTTTTTCTTGACTTTTCATTAGTACTGTGATATAGTTTTTGCTGTGTTTAGACAATAATTATATTGTCATTCTTCATTGATTAAATGTGTATGAAAAATTATTGCATTGTTTCATTCAAACTATCTTAATATCTCATAAATACTTATCTATACATCTATTCATATAATAAAACAGTAAGAATATTTTGTCTGTATATTTAGTATTTTTGACTGAAATGGATAGAGGGAGGGACACATAAAAAGAATAATAGAAAGCAAAAAAATTTTTTTGGAATTTTTTATCTGTGTACGCGTTTTACGCAAATAACTACTGGACGGATTTGAATGAAACTTTTTTTGTTGTATAGCTATTAAACCTGGGCAACATATAGGCTATAAATGATTTTGAAAACTGGAACACCTGATGAAGAACCCTAACAGAACAGCTAAACTAAAGTACATTTATTTAAAATAGTCCTATCATGTAAACAATCTTACCATGTCTTTTTATGATTTAACAACAATATAAATTAAAATAGACTTTTTAGGAAAATACTTTCGTGGTTAATAAATGTTTTACATATAAATGTTTTGGTTTGAACCAATATTTGATTTATTTTCAACCAAATTCAACAAAAAGTATTGTGAAGATTGTTTACATAATAGGACAATTATGGATAAATGGACCATATAAGAAATATGGAAATGGTACCTTTGCTAAAGTTAATCAATCTGACGAGCATTTTCTGTTAACGTATAAAAATCGAAGATCAGGCACCTGATGAAGCATTCCAAGAGACCAGCAACACTGTTACATACATGGAAATGGGGCCTTAGCAAAAGTTGTTCAACCTGATAAGTATTTTCTACTGACGTATAAATAGACAGGACACGGGATAGGACAAGGGATAGGGAGTGGTGGTTCACGGGAAATTGTAGATAGGTAACGAGCAGACGAAGATCGTTTATTGAATAAAATATTACTTTTGATTCATTTTAACACCGCGACTGTACTACGAGTACACGTTTCATCGCTTAAATGCTCCCGCAGCTCAGATGTATGAAGGTTCTGAATACTGGAAGGGTTTACATAATCGCTACGAATACCTAATATATTTCCACGGGATAACCAAATGGCTGAAATTTTGAGTACTGGAGTTTAGTTTACTCCAGTTTGGAACACAAAAAGATTTTTCATCTAACCAAAACTCGCGGCCGAAGCCGCGGGCAACAGCTAGTAATCTAAATAATATTTCAACGTCTCAATGGCTAATAAGATTTTTATGAATTTTAGTATACAGTTAGAATAGTAGGTATCTTGAATGACGCATAGAATAGTTATAATCCCGACTTGAACGGAAGTCAGGTACTCAGCGACGGGGCTATTTTGACGAAATTTCGTTCACGGGAAGAGTTAAAAACCTGGAATAGCACGTGCAAGCGGTGATGGCCGAGAGGTAGGGCGCCCGCCTGTGACTTCAAAGGTCCCAGGTTCGAATCCTGCCCGTGCTACATGACTTTGTATACCAATCTGAATCATGTTAGTAGTTTTCATCGACCACCACATGCTTCCGGCGAAAGAAAACATCGTGAGGAAACCTGCACTCTGGTTGATTTATCAGCTATTGTGTGAAATGGTGAAAGCAATGGCAAACCACTCCATTAACATTGGCAAGATAGTCGTTGTGAATGTCTCATTCGACATAATGACCACGACCCTCAGTCATGAGGAATATAAAGAAAAGGATAGGAGCCCTGTGATACTTTAGTTATCCCAAATCCCAACAATCCCACGGAAGTGGATTTCCGAGAGTTAGGATAGAGGATCTCAAAAGTGCCCAATCGGTACGTATGGCGGCGGCGACAGCCTCCTCTATTCGCAATACCACAAGCGCGAACGAAGATGCTAAAGCACACCCCCCTGTCTCGAACAATTAGAGTACTAAACGAGGTAGCGACGAGAGTAGACGTATTTTGTTCCTTTGACGGAATTCGTAAGAGTTACTTTGTATGTACTGTGTTATGGCAGAAATAACTTGTAAATTAAGACCTATACTATTGCATTGGGTGTACGTGTACCTGTAATAATAGGTAGATAGATAGATCAAAAGTTTATTGCACCGTTTACAGAAAAGAACATACAACGTAGTAACAAAAGTAAATACATAAATAAATAATATAAATATATACAAATCACACAGATTGAGTTAGCCCCAAAGTAAGTTGTGGACTTGTGTTATGGGATACTCTCTACGATACTATATTTTATGACAAATACATATATAGATAAACATCCAAGACCCAGGCCAATCTGAAAAAGATTATTTTCCATCTTGACCTGACCGGGGATCGAACCCGGGACCTCCGGTGTGGCAGTAGTCTGGCGTGATAACCGTTAGGTATATTCCACTCTGTTCACCTGGGTGATATCACCTGGGTGAAAAGAGTAGACTTAGGCCACGGAGGTCGTCGAAATAAATGAGCGCAAAGGCGGGCTTACCGCAAATGCAATTTCTAATAGTACTAATGAAATAAAATATAGTAGGAATGTATGAATAAATAAAGAAATAAAGAAGATGCTGAGCCAAAACCGCTTCATAAGTACTAAAAGGATTTTTTTTGGAAATTCCACCCATAGACAAACACGCGGGCGAAGTTCAATAAATGTGAAAGTATGCATGTCATCAACAAAATCACGTCTCAACTCTTTACTGGATTTTTAATGGAATTTAGTAAATCATAAAATAAACAAACTTTGCACCGACTTCACCTCATTCAGTAGGGAGCATGCCAGTACATTTTTCATTTTACACGACTGATCAAAAAAGGAGTGTTATATTTTCAGGGTTCATGTATGTTAGTGTAAGTTTCTTTATTTTACCAAGTCGTGAACGGCTTAACAGATTTTGATTTTAGATGTATTTTTAGATTCCTTGCATTCCTCCGAGTGACATAGCCTATGTGAGTTGTCAGTTGTGTTTTTTATTTTCTAATAATTAGCTTGTTGATTAATCTGCCTATTTTGTTATTTCATGGCTTTTTTTAAGTAGGTATTATAATGGAAGTCGGTAAAAAAAATATTATTTTTTATTATTTCTTGTCGATCTAAGCATGCCGTGCGCATTAAATTCTTGGTTTTCCAACTTGTTATGTAATAATAACAGATTTTTAAGAGAAATTAATATTTAATTTAAATTAATAAAAAATACAATTTAAAATATAAAAATACACCACACGGGCACGGACAGAGTTCCAAAGAAATCACGGATACGGCACAGACACGGATAGAGTTCCAAATAAAATTACGGTTACGGCACGGACAGGATAGTCGGGGAAATCCCGACAGGGGGTAAAGTTTGTCCGGCGGCACAATAGGGTTGAAGATGTACTGGCGGTACAGTAGGGATGGCAGGCGAAAGTGAGTACCTTTAATCCAGGCTTCGGCCACAGGTCACAGCAGCACAGCAGGGGTGGCAGGCGATAGTGTGTGCCTTTATTCCAGACTTCAATCCACAGGTCACAGCAACTTCTTCGTGTTAGATATTGATTAACGACGCGAAGGCTTGCAGGGTCCCGGGGTCAGCAGGCCCCGAGACAAGACCTTTATAGTTCGTACCGTTCTGTTTCTCAGAAGATCAAGACTGACTCGGACTGACATTCAGTGTCTTTATATAGGCCTCGATTTAGAATTTCGTATTGCTTCATAATTTTCAAATAAAATACGAAATTAGAACATTTGTGAAGAGGTTCGCATAGAAATTTATAGAATTTTAGAAAAATAAAATCTGACTTGTCACAATCCTTGACAATCAAAATTGTTTATAATAAGGAAAGACATAAATAATTTTAATAAAATTTAAAGAAGTGATCATCGAAAAGTGTAGAAAAGTACATTAAATATGTTGGAAAAACATATATACTATAAAACAACCAAAAATGAAGATATAACGGTAAGTTTAAAGAAATATTCCTTAGCAACGTAGAAATTTTACAATAGAAAGTGTAAAAAAGAACATTTTGAGCTAAATAAGTAATCATAATAAGTAAAATAGACAAGAATAAAAGTAAAATAAACATGAATACACTACATTTCCCCCAAAACTCCCTGAAAATTTTTACACTAAGTGAAAATTTTGAAGGTTAATAGACAACACTTTCATACCAGCCTATCATACCAAATCTTACATATTACAATAAACCTTTCATACTAAAAATCGATCAAACTTAGGGGTAGGGCTCACAGTCAATGGTACTCCCTTTACTCCAAGATAAGTACCTGCCCTAGTAGTACTACGTAACAGTTGGCTTATTTAAGGAGTTGTAATCCGCTCACGCTGAAATCCCATTGATGATGAATGATATATGAATATGATATGACTGAAAGGCTTATTTTATGAGTAGTCAGCCGCTCATCAGTAAGAAAGTAATGTAATAAAGATATAATGAAAATATTTATAAGTAAGAATGAATGTATGTAAGTATAGTACTTCTTATATATTTCTTATGTATAACAAGGGCTTATTTTACGAGTTGTCAACCGCTCAAAGAGGAAGAAATAAATAAATAAGTGCAACGCAGCGCAAACTTGCGTAAAGTGAGTAGTGCACATTAAGTAATGCAAAGGTGGTAAAGACTCAACACAGGGGACTGTGTAGAGAGATGTAGTAGAACATTAAAGTTTAGTTCTTTAT
The DNA here is from genome assembly GCA_018467065.1 of Ephestia elutella. NCBI lineage: Eukaryota > Metazoa > Arthropoda > Insecta > Lepidoptera > Pyralidae > Ephestia > Ephestia elutella. The sequence goes on from CM031564.1 coordinate 2,196,519, forward strand.
TGGCTTAAGAGCCGATGATAGCAATGAAAATGAAAGGAAATGAGAAAATGCCAAAAATGTAACTAGTAATTGAAGATGGGAACAAAACATCGCAAATAAAGTATATACATTAGTCAAGTAAAAGTAAAAATTAAAATAAATTTCCTAAGTCTTGAGTATCCTTTATGTGCCATTTTGCACGAGAACCGCTAGCGTCCTCAAGGATAGTATACTCAAGTGGAGAGAGTTTTCTTGTATAACTTTACACCGAACGAATTTAGGTGCTAATTTGGCACCTAAAGTAAGAACCGGCATTACTGAGCACATAGTTCCTACGCCAAACATAATCGTCGACATTAAATTCTTTTTATAGTATGTCGTAAATTATATCAAACACTATTTTTAGTATGGGAGTCAAATAGAGCTACTTGTACTTTTTGTCAAAAATTGTCGCAAGTAATCCTATATTAGTAGTGCATAAATATCACGAGAGGTAAGAAAGTAAATTCGTCAAGGTTATTCGTAGGAGTATAAACAGAACCGCAGCTGATAGTTTCCTGCCAAAAACTAGAAATGCTGGGGGAATAACCCGTTACTGCATTAACTGTACTGTTCATGGCAAATTGGATTTTTGGAAGAAAAATATCCTTGCAGGATCTATGATCATCACCTACAAGAGACGCTAAAGCCGTAACAATAGTTCTGTTATACCTTTCAGTGGGGATTGCCGACTTGCGGGCAAATAATGAGGTGAATAAAAGATAAAAGGTATTTTATAGTTATCCAGAAGTTTTTTGAATTCTCTAGGGATTGAAATTGAGAACCATTGTCCATAATAATAGTTTGAGGTACACCATGTATAAGAAATACAAAAGTTTTCTAGGCATTCGACAAATATTCTTCCGAAGCGATAGCACGTTTTAAGGGGAAAGATTAAAGTATATTTAGAAAAACAACAATTCACAACTAGGATGTGTTGATTGCGTAGTTTTCTTGTCATGGGAAAGAGGACCCATTAAATCAAGAGAAATACATTGGAAGGGGATCTTGAGCAAATTTTAGGTTTTACCTCATGGGACCATAAGGTGAATGATTAGGATGCTTATAAGCAAGACAAGACTCACATTCACTTATTAATTGAGCAATGTCTTTGAACATTCCCTGTCCAATAATATAAAAGAGAAAGTTTCTTTATAGGTTTTAAAATTCCAAGGTGAGGTTCACCAGGCAAACCATGATTACTTTTAATCAGGATTTTTCTCTATCACCAGGATGAGGAACTTGCTTTCCATACGAAGTCATCCGTTATAGTATGAAGAGGAACAGAAGAAAAACGATAAAGCTTATTGTCCTTAATAGTATAGTTTGGAAAACTATCAGGATTGTTTTGACAGCCTTGTAAAACTTTATTATACTGTTCTTCCACCGTTAAAACTGAAACATTTAAGTTAGTATTTTATTATCCGATAGATTTTTTTTGAACGAGATAACAAATCCGGTACTACATTTTCTTTACCTTTTTTATGTTTTAGAATGAAGTTAAAAGAAGATAGACTTACAGTCCATCGAGCAAGTCTGCCAGAAGGGATTTTGACAGATTTAGAAACCACTTTAGAGCAGCATGATCCCAAGTGTAAATGACAAATTGTCTGCCATTTGTCTAAATAACAACGCCAATAATTTCGAGAGCAGTGATAACAGCAAGGGTTTCTCTCTCTGTAGTAAGAATTCGGTTTTGTTCATTTTTATTAAGAGATTTACTTCATATAAGCTAAGTGACAACTTCTTTGTCTTCTTTTATTCTGAGTAAGCAGTAGCGTCCTATACCAAAATTCGTCGTGATGCGGTTCAGTGTGCACCTATGAAAAAGTTGTGATGGATCTGAAATCAGTTGACAAGAAAGTACTGCAACATTGCTGAAGTTACTAACGAGCTTCTATGTTAATCGTTAAGGACAAGACTTGATTAGCATCTGAGTTCCAAACAAAGTATTAGGCAGACATTTGTGTACCACCACTATTTAGTTTATTAGCGGAGGAAGCAATTGTAGCTGCTAAAAAACTTAGGAATAAATTTCGACGCGCAACCAGCTACATGTTCTTAAAAATCGACGGTAACTTCTTTAGAGATATCGATGGACATAACAGGTATTACCGGAGACTAATGAGGAATCAACTCCCTATATTAGGATCAGCGAAAGACCGTGTTCATTTACCACCGGTAACCTAAGTATTTTAATTCGTTTTTAAAGAATGTCACGCGATTACTTCAAAGTTAATCAAGTTAGACCGGCATGCAAGATAGTTTATTCAAATACTTTGATTACGAAGCGATATATGTTCCAGTCGAATGAAATTCGCACTTAAGGTTGGAGATAACGATATCATCAAGATAACAAAATGCATCCTTTATTATCAAATTCAGTAATGTGAAATAACGTATCCATAAGAGCGTTGTTGAGTGGCTGCTGAGCATTAGTAAGTCCGAAGGGCATGACAACAAATCTGGGCCCATTCGCCTACCATGTGGAGCACACTGTAAGGGAAGTGCTGTTTTCATCTCTGTCAGCAGGATTTAGGGAATTTCAACCCAAATAGCTTTAGCTATATCAATGCTAGAAAGGTACTTAGCATTTTTAGGCAATGATCCAGTAATAGTTTCATTTAGCAATTAAAGCGTTGAGAACAGTATGCCATCTTTTCGAGCAATTTGAGTTGATGACGCATCGCTCGCCACTGCCGCCGCCGCCGCCTGCGCCGGTCGACGGTTTCGAGTGAATCGCGCATGCTGCTACACACGGCTGCGACGGATATAGGATCGCAGAACAAAAACGATTCTTCGCAAGTAGCTCGAGAAGGTGTTTAAACGGGAGACAACAAAGCCCTGATGCACATGAGTGGGTTAAGGTACAGAGGAAAAGTTAAGAAATCCATTCAAGGGACATCTTCATCAACCTCGTTGATTAGACGCGGATGTTGTTTTATAGGAGAAAAGTCTACACGAGCGTTCCCTTATATATTTATAAAGTGGGAGGAAGTTATCGCCAGGTGTCGATTTTATGTACAAATTAAGTCATTATGATTCGAAAACTAACTCACCTGTGACTTTTCTTAAAAAAAGAAATACTCTTAAAACGATTAATGATATCATCAGCGATATTATTAACGTTACCAATTTGAAAAAGACTTATCGCAAGGTAAAGATTTTGACAGCATGAGTTTATCGTCCAGATGGAATAGCGTATAGACAATTATTATTAAATATTGTTCAGCAGGAAGAATTGAGCCCAAAAAGCAGCACCTAAATGGATAAGCTTTTTTTCCACCAATCTACTAATATCTTTTAATTGCCAGGGTGTAGAGAGATCAGTTGGTTGTTTGAGGAATTTGTGCAAACGAAAGCTCTAGACTTAAGTTCGACGCATTAAAAGTAACTAGGAAGATCAAAGTGACCTAAAGATTTGAAGTTCCTTATGATAGGGGAAATTAGTGATGATTTTGCCTTTCAGTAGACAAAATCTGCGATGGACCGACTTAGTACTTGGAGTAACGAGACCCAAGGTCGCAATTTCGGAGGATGTGGCGATTATTCCTGGGAGAAAATCTGTGTTTCCGTGTGCCATCTCGGTCCTGATGCCGTGAAACATTATCAGTGTGCGTACTCGTGGCGATTAAGATAAGGACGATTACAGAACCGATCGTTCATAGTCTTTTCATAGAGAACAGAAGCAGTTCCAACTAACAGAGGATAATCTATGTAGTTTTTACGGAGTGCATTTGTGAAATAAATGCCAATCATTGAAAATAGTGATGTTGAATTAAAGGTGTATTATCCAAGTCACATTTTAGGGGACTTGAATTAGTTGACCCAGGTGAGTTGTTTCACTCAGGTAACTAGAGTCTTAACTTTGTGCTGTAGCAATCGTGGTCATGTGTGGATATGGAATTATTACCTACAGATACGTATACTTTTGTGTTAAGGCGTGCACACGGTTGTAGGAGAATGGCTTGATCATGTAGTGGTGACTCAGCGCCGCGAGACAATCGATAGTAAATGCGTCAGTTTTAGGGATTTGATACACTTAGTAAGACTTATTAATTGTATTTACATATGCTGCTTCAGATTGAGTGTAATTCTTTTGAGAGTGATATTGTATTAAGCATTCTATGCCAAAGTTTCAGTATCCTTTGAAACTTGAAAGTGAAATGGGGTCAACGATACTTATCAGTCAAATAAATACACTGATTTGTGTCATGGAATGTTGAAGGGGAAGGTAATTTATAATTTCCCTTCTGAATTTGAGCTAATAGAATTGTGCATTCATCAAGTTCCTTAAAGTTTTTAACTCTATCTAGAAACTGTAAATTATCATTACTTTGACAGGTATATGTATCAGTAAGATAGTGAGCAGTCAAATATCTTTCTCCAGGGCTACGCAACATCGAATCCAACAAGGTCTTATGTTCCTTGGTAAATTTCGAGTTTCTCAGACTCGGAAAGTTTTTTGGTAAGACGTGAGAACATACCGAAAGCATATTGAATAGGGTGAGACATAAATTACAATGGATTCATTGAGGCTCACCTTGGGTTCGATTCCTGATGGCATTATATAGTAGTTTATAGTCGTAGTGTCAGGTTCACCAATCAGTCCCTGTATCATGTAAATTAGTCGGACTTGTCCCAAGTTAAGGTTAGAATTTAGTATTTTGAAATCTAATACCAATGTAGCATTGAAATGGTGCCAGTAACAATGAGCAACAAATCAGGATGTTTAGAAGTTTTATTTCGAAATATTTCGAGAAATCATTTGAAAGTAATAATTTTTTGAAGAAAGATTTCGACAGGTTTTGTACCAAAGTATATAAATCTTTTTTAGGTCGTTTAAGGAAGAAGGAAGTACCAACCCGTGTAGGGATTTCAGGCATGCATGAAACTACTGAGAACAGTGAAGAAGAAGATTGAGCGAACTTTCAGGTGAAGTTGTAATTCCTGAGTGAAGGAGGTGGATGTGGGCGATGCTGAAACTATTGGTTCGGCTTTGTGGCTAGGTTTTTCCGCTAAGGAGGTTTCAGACATAATTAAGAATATGACACGGGGAAAATCAAACTGGGCCATGACGGTCTCAGCATCGAGGACATCCTGCAGTTTGCGGGCCCTCACTTGCCTCGCGTAAATCTAGCCATGTATCTATACTTTGGTGTGTTGGGCATAAGTCTCTATCTTAGGAGAACCTAAGAGAACTCAAGTGCACACTGTAGTTGTCCCAATTGTCAAAAAAATTAAATCTGTAGCGATATATCGGTTGAGCTGTCAAATTATAGACCAATCTCTTTGGCTACAATTATAGATTGCCTAAGGTTGTTGGACAGTTTTACTTGATAAGCATCTATAGCTCACACATACAGTCTAGATGACGCGTGACTTCGGTTCTAGACCCGGACTTTCTTGAGCAGACTAAAAGCGCAATTTTTTACCTTCAAGGAAACTGTCCAATACTACACATCTCGGAGGACACCTCGTCTACGTTTGTTATCTGGATTTTTCCAAGGCATTTGTATCCTTGTACACTATGATAGACTTTGGGAAAAACTAACAACAAAACAAGCGTGTCTAAGGAATGCATATCACTATTTAGATATTGGTACAGTAATCAGAGTCAACTGTGTACGCCGGGTCAGGTGCCCCACCAGATGTTCATGGGTAAATGGATTGCGGGTGAGACAGGGGGGACTGACATCCCTCGTCTGTTCAATTCTATATATTAATGGCCTTATTGGAGGAATCTAAGCCAAGAGTACCGGTATAGGCTGGTCATGTAGGTGGCGTCTGTGTTAATTTCAATAAGGAGAGTTACGCCAGATGATGACATGGCGGCAACTTCTTAGTCCCTCGATACAAGCTCCTGAGGAAAATGTTAAAAAATTTGCGAGAGCTATGCGGCGGTTTACATGGACTCAGGTATAATATAGCTAAGAGTGAGTACATGGTGTTTCGATCGACCGTTAAGGAAAGCGGGACCATCCTCGCTGCACGGTATAGTTCTGTACGACACTCCGTTAAATATGGTTACGAGCTTTAAATACCTGGGTCACTGATAGAGTCTCCGATAGCTTTGAGATGACTTTGCACATTGAGAGAGCGTAGGGCATTGTCTGTCCGGTGCAATATGTTGGCACGTAGGTTTTACCGTTGTACTGAAGCGGTGAAAGTCTTGCTTTTTAAAGCGTACTGCCAGTCTCTTTACACGTGTAGCCTTTGGGTCAACTTTAATACGCAGGGCATACCCTACACGGTGCAATATAACAACGCGCTGAGAGTGATGTTGCGGCTAAGGCCGCGGTACTGCAGTGCCTCGGGCATGTTCGCAGCCGCACGGGTGGACTGTTTCCAGGCAGTCATCAGAAAGCGGTGCGCATCACTGCTGTCTCGCTTGCGGGCCAGCCCCAACAGCAATCCTCAACTCAGCTTTGGTGGACATGTTCGTAGTGGTTTTGACTCTCCACGATTTAGCTTTCGTAAGGGCACTGATTCGCTTGTACAACGTGTTGAAGCGGATTGCCGGTTGTGTAAAAATCTGACTCGGCGTCTTGGGTAGATTTAGAAATTTAAAATTATTTAATTATTATTTAAAACTTATTGCTGTAAATTTTAAAATATGTGGAAATAATTTATAAATTTAATTTTTTAATTTAATGTTTAAAAATTTAATTTATTGTCATTTTATATATTAAAAAATTTTTAAATTATGAATTATATTATTTGGTGTACAAATTAAAACGTAATAATTTAAATAATTTAAATGTAATTTGTAACTCAAATATGGATAGTATTTTCCTAGAAATATTGCTAAACGATATTACAACTTATTATCTTCTATTATTTATTTGAGTAAGCATAGCTCCTATACCAAAATTTGATGCATCAGTGTGCACTGAAAAAAGGGAGATTGAAATCAGGACAAGAAAGTACTGGTGTAGTTACTAAAGCTTCTTTTAATTTAAGCGGGAAAGCTTGATTAGTATCTGAGTTCCAAACAAATTTAGCAGCATTTTTACCACCACTATTTAGTTTATTAAAGCGGAGCAGCAATAGTGCTAAAATTAGGAATAAATCGACGGAACCAGCTAAGCATGTTCCTAAAAATCGACGAACTTCTTTACGAGAAGATGGAATAGGTATTCCAGAATAGAATCAATTTTTTTAGGATCAGCACAAAGACCGTGTTCATTTACCACGTAACTCAAGTATTTTAATTCGTTTTTAAAGAATACACTCTTTTCAAAGTTAATAGTTAGACCGGCATAAGAGAGTTTTTCAAATACTTTGATTATAGCGATATATGTTCCTCGAATGATTCGCTAATAATAACGATATCATCAAGATAACAAAAGACTTTATTATCAAATTCAGGAGTAAATAACGTATCCATAAGACGTTGCTGAGTAGCTGGAGCATTAGTAAGTCCGAAGGGCATGACAACAAATCTGTACATTCCTCTACCAGGCACATAAAATGCTGTTTTATCTCTGTCAGCAGGATTTAGGGGAATCTCCCCAAAAGCTTTAGCTATATCAATGCTAGAAAGGTACTTAGCATTTTTTAAATGATCCAGTATTTTATTAATTAAAGGGAGACTATAAGCATCTTTTCGAGTAATTGAGTTTAGTTTTCTGCTATCGACGCAGAATCGCTATCTGCCATTCTTTTTAGGGGGTTATTAAAACGGGAGATAACCAAGGACTCTTCACATTTTTCAATAATCTCTTCATTCAAGCATCTTATCAACCTCGTTGATTAGCGCATGTTGTTTTATAGGAGAAAGTCTATACGAGCGTTGTTTAATGGGAGGATTATCGCCAGTATCGATTTTATGACAAATTAGGTTAGTTCGACCTAACTCACCCTTTTCTTCAAAAGAAATACTTTTAAAACGATTAATGATATCATCAGCGATATCCTTCTGAGATTTGGAAAGATTATCGTAAGGTAAAATTTTTTTATCGTCTGAAATTGCAAGACAATTATTATTAAATATTGTAGAAAATAAGTTAGGTACTAAGTTAAACTTTTTTCCAAAAATCTACCCCAAGGATTAGTGAGGGAGTTATTTCTGGGAAAACGAAAGCTCTAATTAAGTGAGTTTGACCATTAAAAGTAATAGGAAGATCAAAGTGACCTAAAGATTTGAGTTTATGATTATTAGCAGTAGACACAACAACCGGGACTTAGACTTGGATAACGAAAAACCCAATTTCAGGATTTCAAGATGTGAATTTTTTCCTAAAATAGTTAAAGAACTGCTACTATCTAAAAGTCCTGATAATTAAACATTATCAATTGATATATTGATAAAAGGGACGATTAGAATCCTTTTCATTCTCATAGAGAACAGAAGAAGTTCTATAACAGAGGAAAAAGTTTTTTATTGTTAATAACCAATCATTCCAATCTTTTTGATTAAATTTATTATCCAAGTCACATTTTAGTTTTTTTGAATTAGTTGAAGATTTGCGTGCATTGCATTTAGGGCAATCAGGAGTTTTAACATCTTTTGTACCACATTTAAAACATATTAAAAATCTAGGTTGAGGGCATTCGTTAAGAGAATGACCATTGGTACGACAGCGTACGCAATAGATATTAGGATTAGGAGATACACTAGCAGACTTATTAATTGTATTTACAGATTGCTTCGATTGAGGCTGAGAGTTATTTTTATTAAAGTAAGTATGTTTTTGAAACTGAGACTGAAAATTACTTTTGTTGAAGAATTGTTTAGCATTAGAAGTAGAAGGGGAAGCGGTAATTTATAATTAAATTCTGAGCTAAAAGAATTATTTTCATTATCAGGTTCCTTAAAGTTTTTATCTCTATCTAGAATTTTCTCATAACTTTGACAGGTATTGATCAAAGAAACGACAGAGTCAACATCTTTTAAGGCTACGAACATCGAATAACAAGGTCTTATGTTCCTTAGTAAAATTTCGAGTTTCTCAGACTCGGAAAGTTTTTTGGTAAGACGTGAGAACATACTCAACATAAGTGAGACATAAATTACAATTGATTCATTGTCACCTTGGGTTCGATTCCTGATGGCATTTAGTAGTTTATAGTCGTAGTCAGGTTCACCGAAGTCTCTTATCAAAAGATTAGTAACTTCGTCCCAAGTTAAGTTAGAATTTAGTTCTTTTTGAAATCTAAACCAATGTAAAGCATTGTCAGTAAAAATTTCGAAAGCTTTGTTTAGAAGTTTCTCTTTCGAAATATTTCGAGAAATACGAAATTCTTCTATTTTTTTGAAGAAAAGATTTCGGACAGGTTTTACCATCATAGCAAATCTTTTTTAGGTCGTTTAAGGAAGAAGGAAGTACCAAATTTTGTAGGATTTCAGGATTGAAACTACTGAGAACAGAAGAAGAAGATTGAGGAAGAGGTGAAGTTGTAATTTGAGGAAGGGGTGGAGTGGGCGTGGAAACATTTTGCTCTGCGTTTAGAAAAGTAAAAGGTTCAAATCGTTTTTCAAGTTCGACAAATTTATTTTTGAGGACATCAAATTCTTCTTTTTTATCATTGTGTAAATCTAAATCAATTCTATCTAAGCGATAGTGTAGATGATTTAAATAAGTCTCTATTTTTAGGAAGAATTTTTGAGTTACCCGACTCGCTGAGACTAATTTTAATTCAGTGTAAGTTAATGTAGCTTCAATCCCGTTGAGATCATCCTCAACTGGCAAAGGAGAATCTATAATGTCATCACTCAATATAGATTGCGTAAGCGAAACGACTTGTTTTTTTAATTGAGGGAGCTTATCAGCTGGTTCCTCCAGTCTAACCTTGACTTCGTATTCTAACTCGGCTTTATTGAGCAGACTATATGCAATTGGACGAGACATTTTAGTAGAAGTTTAGGAGTACTTGTACAAAGTAAAGTACCTAAGTATAGTACCTTAGTTTAGTAAAGAGTTAAAGTCAAGTTATAGAGTCTAAGTCCAAGTCAAGAAGTCATCAAAATAAATATTTATTGAATAAATATTGAGTATTAATGAGTTCAATGTGAAAAAGAGACCAGTGTGAAGTTAATTTAGTGTTTAAGGTCGAGAATCTAAGCCAAAATTAAGAGAACGTGTAGGTGTGTTTTTTAGAATTTAGAGGAGAGACAGAGCCAAAAGATGCGATGGGCGCCAACTGTTATGTAATAATAACAGATTTTTAAGAGAAATTAATATTTAATTTAAATTAATAAAAAATACAATTTAAAATATAAAAATACACCACACGGGCACGGACAGAGTTCCAAAGAAATCACGGATACGGCACAGACACGGATAGAGTTCCAAATAAAATTACGGTTACGGTATCGGACAGGATAGTCGGGGAAATCCCGACAGGGGGTAAAGTTTGTCCGGCGGCACAATAGGGTTGAAGATGTACTGGCGGTACAGTAGGGATGGCAGGCGAAAGTGAGTACCTTTAATCCAGGCTTCGGCCACAGGTCACAGCAGCACAGCAGGGGTGGCAGGCGATAGTGTGTGCCTTTATTCCAGACTTCAATCCACAGGTCACAGCAACTTCTTCGTGTTAGATATTGATTAACGACGCGAAGGTTTGCAGGGTCCCGGGGTCAGCAGGCCCCGAGACAAGACCTTTATAGTTCGTACCGTTCTGTTTCTCAGAAGATCAAGACTGACTCCGACTGACATTCAGTGTCTTTATATAGGCCTCGATTTAGAATTTCGTATTGCTTCATAATTTTCAAATAAAATACGAAATTAGAACATTTGTGAAGAGGTTCGCATAGAAATTTATAGAATTTTAGAAAAATAAAATCTGACTTGTCACAATCCTTGACAATCAAAATTGTTTATAATAAGGAAAGACATAAATAATTTTAATAAAATTTAAAGAAGTGATTACCGAAAAGTGTAGAAAAGTACATTAAATATGTTGGAAAAACATATATACTATAAAACAACCAAAAATGAAGATATAACGGTAAGTTTAAAGAAATATTCCTTAGCAACGTAGAAATTTTACAATAGAAAGTGTAAAAAAGAACATTTTGAGCTAAATAAGTAATCATAATAGTAAAATAGACAAGAATAAAAGTAAAATAAACATGAATACACTACAAACTTGTTATCGAAACTTTGTAATGTAGGTATCAGTGGCGTAGGGTGAATAAAAATAAAGGTAAAGCCGGGTCATACCTATTTTAACTTAAAAACATGCAATAAATTACATACCATAAATTAGTGTGTAGTACAGCTGTGTAGGTAGACAACAACCTATTTTTTGTACTAATGCCGCCATTTCTCACCTAACAGCCTACGTGTCGGACAAGAAACAAACAAACCCTACATTATAATATACCACAATCAAGCTTAATCACAATTATAAATTAGGATACGATGATGCGCGCGAAACGATGGCTAGGTGGGGTGATTCGACCTGAATCGGCAACGCGAATAAGTTGCTCTGATTGGACGAAAACATTTGGGAGGCTATCTGAGATCGGGTTATAATCGCTGTTATATCGACGAGTGGTTGTATGTAGTAGTAATGTGTATGTGTGCGTGACTTGCATATATTTCTTAATTATTCGAATTCCCACTATTATGAGCGGGTTCCTCAGCTGCGGCAGCGTCCTACGATAGTAAAATCGTGTATGTGTGCGTTTGCGCGATTTCAAATACATTGCGTATTTTGTGTCCAGCATATTAAAGAATATATTTTCAAAGCGCGCAATGTGATTATGTGCGCTTAATTAATCACGCGCTCATATTAAATTACCTTAATGGGCAATGCCGTCGATCCTCGGCTTATAGTAAGACAGTGTCATACAGGTATATGGGTATAGATTTTTGTGCAGGAGTAGGCCGCGGGATTGAGCTATTAAAAAAAAATATATATTTGAATCTGATAAGGGAAGCCGGTAGGAATCGTGTTCTAAGGAGGCTTCGCCACTGGTAGGTATACATATATTGCCATGTTATGTTGTAAAACTGTTCTGTGTGCCAATAAATAAAATAAAATAAAATTTTTTTTGGAAAAAAAATATTATTCAGAATTCCCGACCGTGAGCAACCCGTGATACGTATGCATGTTATAAGTAGGTATGTTATAAATTAATTATAGCTCGAACTATTTGCGTGTTCATCCTAAATTATTTGATCCATTGGTAATCCGCTTCGCGCAATGTGGCATACTTATACTTAGAACATTTAAACAAATGGATCACCCCCATACTGTTTTCGACTGTTTGCGTAATTTTACACGACTGCCCAAAAATTAGTGATATGTTTTCAGGGTTCATGTATACATGTAGTTAGTTTCTTCTTTCCACCATAAGTCCTAAATAATTCTACTAATTACAAACGAAGATGTGTCTCTTGAGAGCCAAAGAGATTGAACTAATGCGACAAGATCTCTGTAAGACTGTTATGTATACATATATACATTTGTATTACAAGGGCCTGAACGGCTTAACAGATTTTGATGTGAGAAGTATTTTTAGATTTCTTGCATTCCCCGTAGTGGCATAGACTATGTGAGTAGTCAGTCGTGTTTTTTATTTTTTAATAATTAGGTTGGGCCCGCCCGCCCTAGGCCAGCGAAAACTAAGATTTTCCCCGCTACCTGCTATTCCAGCTCGCCTGCACGCATCCAATCCGCGTTTTAAACAAAAGCTCGCGGGGCCGCGGGCGGCGCGGCGGCTCAGAGGCGGATGGTTAAAGCATGCGGGCAATTATATGTATTATTTTTTTTAAAAGCTTTATAAAAAGATATTTAAAAAAGTAAGTAACATAATCCTTGCCTTATCTATAGAGTAATTCTATACAAAAAATTTCAATTTTTATTTTAATGTATTACTTGAATAATAGCAGTTTAAAGTGTTAATTATAGGTGATTTGGAGGCACTTTGGAGTTGACACTTTGGAGAAAATTTTATGCAATCTTGTTTTTGAGTAACATAATCCCTCGTGCTAGTCCTGAAAGTTTGCTATATCTTAATTATACATTCAGTTTTACATTAATATAGATATTATAGACGATCATGTGAATTATCTTTTTGTATGCGTCTATAAATTATGTTGTTATTCACACGACGACGTTAGACTTTTTGCATAGAAATTTTGTACTTGCATCTCCTGTTGGTATAATGGTCAAAGGTGGCATTACATTTTAAACATAACTATCTGGTTTATTCCAAGCCGGTCGATGCAATGATAATCCCGTTTTGAATCGCAAAAAGTGGAAGCATGTCACATTTGATTTTAGAAATTCGTACACTCCACTAAAGCGG